>CM014272.1:38582610-38598948 GCA_004135705.1 Alloteropsis semialata | reverse complement strand
CCGACTTGTTTCCTTAATTTGTACGCCTCTTCCTTGCATCTGTCAGAGTTGCCGGCCCAATTTCCTAGCGGGCCTATAGCCCATGAGGACTCCCATGGATCTTGGACCGTCAAGCCCCGAGCGTCTTCATGTCTTCACGTCTGCCGAGTTGTTTCTCAACAGTTTTAGCATTAGCTGAGTTGTTTTCTCGTCATCCTGCTTGTTGAAAACCTTCAGAAGTGAACATGTTGTAGTCCTTGCCGACTTCTTTTGCAATCAGCCCTCGGGCTTTGATTTTTAAATCAAAGATGATGCAAAGACTTCCACATTTACTATAATGGTGTCCAGCTTTTGAAAAAAGATGGACCCATTATGAGACTAGGCCCCGAGCCTAGAAATGTTTTCAAGGATTAAAAACAATTCTAGGGTCTTTAATGAAAAAACTTTTCAAAAGAAATATACTATTTCCCCCCAGCCCCCAAGCTTAAAGCAGATGACAATAAGCGTAAAGACTTTTTGCAGAAATAAATATATTCTTTGATTTGGGAAAAACCACTCCTATTAAGCATCAGCCCCCGAGTATGTAAATACTTTGGGAAATGACCTAGCCCATTAGGAAATTGCTGCACAAATATGCATCTGGTTAAAAAACCATGAATACACAAGTGTTGGCGTTAATGAGAAGATGGCTTTCAGATAATACGCTTAGGGTTACCGCGTCAGTTTGTAAAAACAGAGGGTAAACCGCTTCACATTCCCATCTGTTCCAGCCGCCGCCCCCAAATCTCAAATCTTCCATACACGCGCGCCCCCCAATCCTCTCCAGCCCCGCTCAAGATCCTCTTCCAAGAACCTCAGCTGGCAAGATGGGTCGGAAGCTGTCGTCCACCAATCCTACGGGAAGCAAGTCCACAGCAAGCAAGCCGGCGGGGAGCAAGAAAACCCCGAAGATCCCCGTTCACTGGGATGCCAGTGTTCAAGAATGCCCCTGCTCCTGCACTCGTCTGGAAACTGTCCAAGGCGACAGATGAGTTAGTGCAAGATCTCATCAATCAAGGTTACCTCCTTGACAAATCAATTTCTTTCTGGTGCACGGATGTAGGGAAAGCGTGGCCATTTGATGAAGTCCATGAGATCGTAGTTTTTGCTGCTTTTTATGAGCGTGGATTTGCTCTTCCTGCTCATGATTTCTTCAGTGGCCTACTAGCCTTCAATAAATTAGAGTTGGTTCATCTCAACCCTAATTCCATTCTCCAAATATCGCTCTTCATCCATCTTTGCGAAACATTTCTTGGAATCGACCCCCACTTCAATGTTTTCCGACTTCTTTTCTGCGTCAAATCAAGCCAGGACAAGGTCATTGGTGGCGCTAGAATTTAGCTTCGCAAGGGAATGAAGAATGTCTACTTCGATTTCAAAATGAATGACTCTATCAAAGACTGGGCGGACAAATGGTTCTATGTAGAGAACCAGCCCCCAAGATTGACAAAGCACTCTGGCCACCTGCCCCGCCCTCAGACCAATTGGAACGAAGCAGTCGACGAGGATGAAAGTACTGGACTCGCCGGGTTGTTAAAAATGATCTCTGATTTGAAGGAAAAGGGCCTGACAGCTATTGGAATAGCCAGTTCTTTCCTCCGCCGTCGTGTGCAGCCCTGCCAGAAGCGAGCGCACGCTGGCTATGAGTACTCTGGCCCCAATGATCCGACTAGGGTCTTCTCCAACGACTTGTCTTCTGATGAAGTCGCCGTCCATGTTCAGAATTTGTTTATGGATGGCTAGTCATCCACCAGCAGCGGTAAGTTGAAACATCAACCCGAAAACTATCTCTGTAGTATCCGCATTCTTTCTGAACATGATCTAATACTTGTCTGAATGCCCAATTGCAGGATCTGCGCACAAGGTATGCTTCTGCGCCTCCAGCCGTGGAAGATAGCCCGACCGGCCTGCCTGAGCCGCCCCTTTCCCCACTGCCTTAGCAGTCCGCTGGTGGTTCTGGGAAAGGGAAGAAGAAAGCGGTGCCGGTCACCGACGATGTGGTGTTAGAAGAAGACTCCTCATCAGATGATGACACGCCCCCACAGCCTTACCCCAAGATTCTTGGTCAGGGAGGATCAGGCCTAAAGAGGCCTTGCTCTGACGACGCGCCAAGTCCCCCAATTCCCAAGAGGAAAAGGGCTGTGCGGAAGAAGGCTCACTCTGCTGTCGAGAAATTCGCTGACACAAGCCTGCCCATAGCAGAGGAGATTGGCACAGAGACAGAAAGATGTGGAGACACCAATAGGTGTTCCACTGCAGGCATCCCCGCCTCAAGTATGTCGAATAGCACTTAAAATCCTTAATCTTGACTTGTTCTGAGTTCTTCCCCTGATCCGAGTTCTTTGTATGCAGCAAACACAGGAAGAAGAACCCGCTCGTCAGGAAGAAACTCATGAGCCTCAAGACATCCCATCTGGAGGGTTCCACTTCGACCTGGACGAGCTGGAATTTGATATGGATTTCGCTAGGTGAGTGATCTGCCCTATTGGTCAGCACCGTCTGTTTGTTTACTTTGTTCAGTAAATTGATTTTTGAAATCTTCTGTCTTGTTTAGCCAGCCGCCTACTGCTCCTCCCGCGCAATCACCAGAAATCTCGGAGGCGAACCCTGTTGACGGTCCTTATAACAAGAATCCGACCGTTAATAGGCTCAGAAAACCAATAAAGAATCAAGCATAACTTAGACTTTAGTATTCAAATAATGTTGTACCATGCATATCTAGAATATATTTGAGTACAGGGACTACGGTGCAAAAGATGGACGAACTTGGGCATAGGCCCAGGTCGGCCGACCTGGCTAGGTCGGGCGACCTGGACTGGACACCAATCGAGCCCATCCTCCACACAGGTCAAGAAGCACACTAGGAGATGATCATGGACGCTGAATCATGGTCGGTTCAAGTCAAGGGTGAGGAATGAGCCACGTGTCACTCCCATGGATTGAAGGGCCCACACCTCAACTCATTTGCACCCAAACAGAGTATGCACACCTGGAACCCTCATGAGGGCCCACATGGCAGTCTACCAGAGAAGAGTGGGGCCGAAAGGCGGCGGCACCAGGTCGGACGACCTAGCCCTGCGGCCGTTTCGCTCCCCCCTTGTCCAGTACCTATAAATTGCCATCAGGAGTCCATTTGTGCCGTGCCATGCTGAAGACGGTGGATCCAAGGGTCGACCGACCTGGAGACTTTGGCCGATCTGGGCCCACCTCCAAACTGCCGCAACCGCCTCTGGCATCGCCTATGTGAAGCTATAAATACCTGCAAGGGGCGCCGTACTCAAACACACACCAGAAGAAGAGCTCTCCTTTGCTACAAGCTTAATCTTAGTCTTAATAATGATAGTGCTAGTATTAGATCTTCTGAAGGGCTTCCGAAGGAGTCTTGGTAAGTTCTAGAGTTCAGATCTTGTATCTCTTTACTTACTTGCAATACTCTGAGCTTAATGGAAATATCTTCATACTTATGTTGTGTGCCTCAGTTATACTTTATCTACTTAGCAGATACTACTTATGTCTTGCACCTTGTTCAAGTGAATATATCCTATGACATTGGCTCAATGTGCCTCTTGGTTGCTCTATTTATTAATGTGATAGATTGAGTTGTATTTCATATTATAAGCATGGTGTTTGGAATATGGAATACTGTTGAGGGTACCGCTGCCCCACGGATTAGTAGAGGTAGGCGGCAGGTGGTGACAGCCCTGTCCGTCCTTTGTAATCCTCCACGTACGGGAGTGGGTATTAGGCCTTTATGATAAGACGTCCTACTGTCGTCCCTTGATGAGGGAACCACTGGATACCTCGATATGTCCTCTTGCATATGTACATTGAATGAGCTTGTATAGGGTATTATAGTATGTCCAAGTCCCATAGGTGTGATGCTAATGAACCCTTTGTAATCTTTACTAATGTGCTATGACTAACTAAGACTACCTTAATGATGAGCAATGGACTTCTGTGTGTCAGATTACCCATTCACTTCGATATCATTTACCCCTCTCTAGACTATGGTGTATTAATACTGTTGTAAGTAAATACATTGGATGACATCTCTCTTTAACTAAACGCTTTCCTTGTGGATAAACAAATAACGATACTCTGGAATACTCCCGGGTGAAATGCTACAATGTACCTCTGTGCGCTTGCAGAATATCTGTAACGTTTAGATTTATGATAAGATATCTCTAGTGACATCACTAGTTTAGTGGTGATGCTAAGAAATACCAACAAGCATTTCTGGCGCCGTTGCCGGGGAAAGCAATGGTTAAAGAGTTTTGATCATCCTTGTATTTAATACAACATGATTAATTGCCAGTAATCTAGCAGGTTTACCCTTTTGCTCTGTTTCTCTGTGCCGTGAAACAAGGTAGTGTATGACTGGTTTCCAATTACCATCCAACTACATCGAGAACCCGAATACCATAGGAAGGAGGGTACGTTCTCGTGTTGTAATCCCTCAGGTGTTCTTGTCGGAGACCGAACCAGTCATCGGAGAGTCATCCATCCAAGGAGAACAACCCGTTCCCATAGCACCCCAACCGGAAGAAGCCATGGCCGATAGGACCATCCATGACTACTCCGCCCCGTCCGCTGCCCAGATCCCTACGGGTCTGAAAGTGGCCGTGGGGGACAATGCTTTTGAGCTCAAGGCCCCGTTGATCAACATGGTTCAGGCTAGTCCCTTCTGTGGGAAAGCCAATGAGGATGCTAGTGCTCACCTCCAGCATTTTCTGGAGGTATGTAGCACCATCACCATCCGGGGAGTCCAACAAGAGGCTATCCGGCTCGGCCTGTTTCCGTTCTCACTGTTGGGAAGAGCCAAACAATGGTTCTATTCCAACCGTGATGCGGTGAACATGTGGACCAAGTACTCCAATGCATTCTTGGCCAAATTCTTTCCCATTGGGAAAACCAATTGATGTGAACCCGCTAGGGTTGGTGCCCGATCTTTCAATGAGAGGCAGGGGGTAACTCGATTTGGGGGAAGGGGATGACGTTGGCGGTCCGACTACAGCTCTCTCAAGTGCTGCGCCTTAGCAACCGGTACACCACCTCCAAGGATGCCGCACCTTGTGGAGCACGACACCAGCCACTAGGGCTCTCAATCCTGCAAGCAAATCGAAGAAACTTGCAAGAACAAGATAACAGGTATTGAAATTACCAAATAGGAATGAGGGATTCGAATCCAAGATACAATATGTGGGGTTCCGAAGGCAGGAAGTAGGGCAGCTTATCCAGCATGCGCTATTCCAGCAAGCAGCTAGCAACAATGGCTAAGAATGCAACTCAACAAAACCCAACCCTAGAGTGGCGGCTGCTGGGGTATTTGTGAGGTTGGAGACGACCAGGATGTCTCCCCCAAACCCTAGGACGCGCCCCTAATGGGCCCAACTTGATACAAGGCCCATCAGCCCAAGTTCTGGTAACACAGTACCAGTCACGACCATTTTGACGATTCCCGTTGACTCAGGGCGAATTTGAAGGTGATTCCAAATCCATTTGAAAATAGACTTGATAGGCTTTCCAGGAAGTCCAAGATCACCCCAATCGGAGTCCGTATGAAGTCGCAGCACCCGTCAGAAGTTGGTGTTGTTCTGCTGCCCGAACCTGGAGCTTGTGAATCCTTTCCCCTTTGGCTCCTGTTCTTCATTCCTGAGCAAAACAACAGTGCAAGTGTCTCCGTTGTCTAAACAAGATGGACAAGTGCTTAAGAAGGAGCTTATCTGATGGTTAAGTTGTCGAGCACGAGCACGAGTAAGGGGACCAAGTGGAGGGGTGGACGTATCGGTGGTGGTGATGTCCTCATCACCAATGCCCTTCGAGGAAGAATCTCTAGCTTCCAGCAAGAGTCTGGGGAGACTGTTCCGGAGGCGTGGGATTGCTTCCAGGACTACATTCTGGCATGCCCACACCACGGTACGCAAGAGTGGCTCCTGCTCCAGATCTTCTATCAAGGGCTGTCTCAGATAGCCCGTGAACACATGATGCTGCTGCTGGAGGGGCATTCCTCTCCTTGACCGTGGCTGCCGCTAAGCTGCTCATCGAAAAGATGGTGTCAAACCAAGCTTGGAATGACGACCGCCTTCAAGGGCGAAAACGTGGTATGCACACCGTAAAGGAGGTGGACATGCTGGCCGCCAAGATGGACCACATCATGAAGCGCCTTGATGACCGCACCAAGGATGAGGGCAACAGCAACGAAGGCCCACTAGATTCACACATGACGCGTGAAGTCTGTGGAGAAACCGACCACTCGGGGAACAACTGCCCTGAGACACAAGAGGAGGTACAGTTCGTGAACGGCAACAACGGGTACCGGCCTCAAGGGAACTGGAATCAGCAATGCCCATTCTACCAGGGAGGTAACAATAACAACTCCTTCTCTAACCAGCCTTCCCTTAAAGATCTTGTCCTTGATCAGGCCAAGATTATTGAATCTATCTCTAAGAGGCTTGCTGCTAACGATAAGGCTCTGGAGGGCATAAACTCTAAAATAGAAAGTTTGTCCTCCACCTTCCAGAGCCAGCTGAGCTTTAACAAAATGCTAGAAACCCAATTAGCTCAGCTAGCCGCTGCTGTTCCTTCTGGTGACAAGGGGCGAATTCCCGGGCAACCGGATTCTTCTTTTGAAAATGTAAAGGCTGTGTCCACGAGGAGCGGTAAAGCTACTCGGGATCCAGTCTCACCTAACCATACAGGGAAGGCAACAGCGCCAAGGAAGGAGATCCCAGAAGAAGGAGAAGAGCCTGAAGCCGAGCTAGCACTAGCTGGACAAACTGTGCCACATGAGTTCTACGATTCCAACATCTTGCCGTTCCCTCAACGTCAAAAGAAACCATCTGTAGACGAGCAATTCGTCAGGTTCGTAGAGGTTATTCAAAAGCTAAACATACATGTGCCACTGTTGGATGCTATACAGGTGCCAACCTATGCAAAGTACTTGAAGGATCTACTCAATAACAATCAACCATTCCCAAGTACCGAGGTCGTGAAATTGACTGAAGAGTGCAGTGCAGCCATCCTAAACAAGGTCTCGGAGAAGAAGAAGGACCCAGGGTGTCCCACCATCACATGCACAATTGGGACACAGCACTTTGAGCATGCACTCTGTGATTTGGGGGCAAGCGTCAGCATCATGCCAAAGGTAGTATTTGACCACCTTGTCCCCTACTCCCATGAGACTGCAGCTGGCCGACTCCACAGTCCGCTACCCGGAGGGGATAGCCGAGGACGTCCCGGTGCGTATCCGGAATTGCTTCGTTCCTGTCGACTTTGTGGTGCTGGACATGGACGTGAGCAACGACTCGTCGCGCATCCTTGGGTGACCCTTCTTGAGCACAGCAGACGCTCACATCAATGTGGGTGCTAGCGAGATACAGCTCCACATTAATGGTAAGAAGGAGAAGTTTGAGTTCAGGCCAAAGGTGGAGCAATGCTCCATGATCAAGATCAAATATGGGAGGAACAGTCAGAATGTTAAGGAAGTGGAGGTCACACCTCCAGAGAAAAATAGCTTGATAAAGTTCATGGAGAAGTTCTGGGAGAAGGAACTCCCCATCCGGTATCATGCAAAGAACAAGAAGACTATACGAGGTGTGAAAGCACAGGCGAAGAAAACACCGGAACAAGCTGTCGACCACCAGAAGAAGGTAAAACAGGTATGGCGGGTTAAATCATCTGTATCCTCATCTCCAGGGTCAGATGCTGCTTCATCAAGTTGAATCTTACACCGGAGACGTCATCGCTCGACGACGTAAAACATGAGTCCTGCGCCGACAGGTACATCGGTGTCAACAAAATAAGCTTGGGGGAGGACTCCCAATCAAGGTAAGTTCTGGTAAGCATTATAGAATAAAGTTTTCTTTCAAATAAAGTTTGTAAATGAGAGCTATCTAAGTTAGTCCCTTAATGTTTTAAGTCTATGCTTTAACCTTTATCTTGGATATGATGAATAGTTGCTCTTATTTCTCTCTTGTACCTATGTTTCAACCTGCTATTCTCCTAAGCTTTGAGTTTGCTGGTTGTGCATGATCTTTTCTGTTATCTTGTCTGTCTGTGGGTAGCATATACAAGCTCTAGTCTAGGTTGTTGTTGGCTATGATATGATAAGACTTGAGCTACCTTAAGATCTTACCAAGTAAGAATTGATAACCAGAGTTTTTTTAGAAATAAAATGAAGAGTTCCTTATGGTGAATTAAACATTCCTACCAAAGCCTATATTGTTTTAAACCCCTACATGAGCTACTTGCTATTGCATTGAGTTTTGTCAAGATCATTGTGATTCTTAGAGATTTACTTCATGCTTTTAAAGCCAAGATCACGCACACACCACCATATACATGTTTCACTTCTACTCTGGAAGTAAGCATGCCATCCATCCACCAAATAAAAGCTCTACATAAAGTATGGTACTCTTCCCCAACTTTATTGCAAAGAAGAGACATGGGCTAATAAAAAAATGGACACATGAAGGTCCAAGTATACAAAAAAAGAGAGAGAGCACATGAAGGCTCTTGGTTTAAAAAAATAGCCATGTCTCTAAAAGCAACCTCTATAGGGGAAGAGGAACCTTAAAAAAGGAGCTATCATTTACCATGCCACCTACACACGCGCACATCTTGGTTTGAGAGTATGACTTATTTCTCTTTGAATCTTGGTTTTGACTTTACAATATGTGCATTAGAAGTATGCTATAAAACTCTCCTAGCACAAAACTCCACTCCAATGAGTGACATGAGAGTTGAGAGAGGAACTGGGTGAGGAAATACACTTTGAGTGACTTGATAGTACCACCTAAGGAACTATGCCTTTTGAAAAATTCCAAAACCTCCGGTTTGATTGTCAAGCAAGGTAGAAGGCAAGGTGCTTGGTCTAAGTCGTTCTGGCTACCAACCACTCAAGACAAGGAGAAGCTACAAGCCCCATAAAAGGCCAAGGTAATAAGGAAAGTTTATTTTACCAGCTTATTCAATTCTTGGTAGAATACCTTTGCTGAACCACTGGTACTTTTGAGGAGTAATGAGGAAGCAACTCCTGATCCACTGAGCCTAAAAGTTCTAGTTTTTGCTCGGGACGAGCAAAAGGCTAAGCTTGCGGGAGTTGTTGACGGTCCTTATAACAAGAATCCGACCGTCAATAGACTCAGAAAACCAATAAAGAATCAAGCATAACATAGACTTTAGTATTCTAGAATATATTTGAGTAAGGGACTACGGTGCAAAAGATGGACGAACTTGGGCACAGGCCCAGGTCGGCCGACCTGGCTAGGTCGGGCGACCTGGACTGGACCCCAATCGAGCCCATCCTTCGCACAGGTCAAGAAGCACACTAGGAGATGATCATGGACGCTGAATCATGGTCGGTTCAAGTCAAGGGTGAGGAATGAGCCATGTGTCACTCCCATGGATTGAAGGGCCCACACCTCAGCTCATTTGCACCCAAATAGAGTATACCCACCTGGAACCGTCATAAGGACCCACATGGCAGTCTACCAGAGAAGAGTGGGGCCGAAAGGCGGCGGCACCAGGTCGGCCGACCTGGCGTGGTCGGCTGACCTGGCCCTACAGCCATTTTGCTCCCCCTTGACCAGTACCTGTAAACCGCCATCAGGAGTCCATCTGCGTCGTGCAATGCTGAAGAGGGTAGATCCAAGGGTCGGCCGACCAGGGGACTTCGGTCGACCTGGGCCCACCTCCAAACTGCCACAACCGCCTCTGGCCGGCTCCAACCGCCTATGTGATGCTATAAATACCTGCAAGGGGTGCCGTACTCAAACACACACCAGAAGAAGAGCTCTCCTTTGCTACAAGCTTAGTCTTAGTCTTAGTAGTGATAGTGCTAGTATTAGATCTTCTGAAGGGCTTCCGAAGGAGTCTTGGTAAGTTCTAGAGTTCAGATCTTGTTTCTCTTTACTTACTTGCAATACTCTGAGCTTAATGGAAATACCTTCATACTTATGTTGTGTGCCTCAGTTATACTTTATCTATTTAGCATATACTACTTATGTCTTGCACCTTGTTCAAGTGAATATATGCTATGACATTGGCTCAATGTGCCTCTTGGTTGCTCTATTTATTAACGTGATAGATAGAGTTGTATTTCATATTGTAAGCATGGTATTTGGAATATGGAATACTGTTGAGAGTACCGCTGCCCCACGGATTAGTAGAGGTAGGCAGCAGGTGGTGACAGCCCTGTCCGTCCTTTGTAATCCTCCGCGTTCGGGAGTGGGTATTAGGCCTTTATGATAAGACGTCCTACTGTCGTCCCTTGATGAGGGAACCACTGGATACCTTGATATGTCCTCTTGCATATGTACATTGAATGAGCTTGTATAGGGTATTGTAGTATGTCCAAGTCCCATAGGTGTGATGCTAATGAACCCTTTGTAATCTTTACTAATGTGCTATGACTAACTAAGACTACCTTAATGATGAGCAATGAACTTCTGTATGTCACATTACCCATTCACTTCCATATCATTTACCCCGGTCTAGACTATGGTATATTAATACTGTTGTAAGTAAATACATTGGATAACACCTCTCTTTAACTAAGCGCTTTCCCTGCATATAAACAAATAACGATACTCTGGAATACCCCCGGGTGAAATGCTACAATGTACTTCTATGCGCTTGCAGAATATATGTAACGTTTAGATTTATGACAAGGTATCTCTAGTGACATCACTAGTTTAGTGGTGACGCTAAGAAATACCAACAAACCCATCCGTGGAAACCCATGCCAAGGAGGCAGGAGTGGAGCAAGAGCCGAGCCCCCAGATGTCGCCACAGCCCCGACCTCAAAAGTCAGCCGCCGCTGCTTCGTCTTCCTTCCATATACCAGAGCAAGCCACTCTGGGTAAATCTACTTCGGGCGCGTGGCCTAAATCTACAGAAAGTACCCAGATGGCGAGCCTTCATACCAAGGAACTTGATGCAGCTGCCGGACTCATGAAGGCTGCATCCATTGAGGAAATCGTCCGTGAAAAGAAGAAAGCCCGAGAGCCAACACCGGAGCCATTCCAGATTTACACTGGAACTCCGGGCGCCGGTCCTGATGATGAGAACGCCTTCCTGTTCAATTCTCAAGTTGATTAGGAAGATCTTGAGAAGGCTGCAGAGCTACAGAAACAACTGTCCAAGCTTACAGAGGTTAGGTTTAAGTAAATCTATACTGTAATAATACTTATCTCCACTAGGTGCTTTGCTGACAACCCTGCTGCCTTGTTTTGAAAACAGAGTATCCTCCACCGCTCGCACCAGAAGTCAGAGATGCTCCGCAGGGCCAGTGCGTGCTTTACTCGAGCGAAGAAGGCAGAGGCAGACTTGGCCAAGGGTCAAACCTCCTGGGACGAGGAGAAAATGAAGCTTCGCCTGGAATTAGACACCGCTTACAAGAAGATAAACCTGTACAGGATCAGCGGGAAGATGTCTTGGAGAAAACCAAGTCGCTGAAACTGAAGCTAGCTGGTATGTTGCTGACCTTCTCTCCCCATAGTTAGCACAAATCATAATATATCAAAATTAGTAAGACTTGTTTGCTAAAGAGGATGAGAAGAAAATTGTGTCCCTAAAAGCTGAAGTAGTGGATATGAAGAATCTTTTCAACCGGCATCAGGAACGCGCTAACCAGGACGAGCAGCGGGAGCGGGACTGCATTGCGGAGCTCGTAAAGGAGAAGAAAATGCGTGAGGACACCGATGCACAGCTCATTAAAGACATGACGAAGATCCGCGACCAGGAGGATGAGATCCAGGCTCTCCGCATGGAAGTCAATCATCAAGGTGCAGAACTTGAATCCTTTAAGGAGGCTGCCCTCCCGCTGGTCGATGTGTATGCTAAGTACCTGCGGGTAGTCCTGCTCCTCCTCTCATTGATCGTCTCCAGGCAACTCTTGGGCAGGTGCGAGCATACTGCCAGCGGATCGCCCGATCTTGCACTAGGCATGTACTCGGGCTGGTCCGATCCTGGTTCCCTGCCCAGTCCTTGAGCATTACTCAAGGGAGGATCAACCCGGCGTGCACCCGGGACATGTATGATGTCTACATGGAGGAAGAGAAGGACACGGCGAAGAAGATAGTTTCCTGCCTTAAGTTCTAGGTTTTTTTGTTATGTAAGAGAAACCCATGTAATGAACTTGTTAGACGTAAATACTAATGTTTTGTCAACAAAAGTATTTGTTTATCTGTATTTTGTTTGCCCGATCTTTCTGTGTGGAGACAGAAAGTAGATGGCTGGTTTTTGAATGTAGCCTGTTTGGGTTGTTTTCAACCCGGTATGATCCAAACTTTTTCGTATATGCGTTACTTGGCAAGCAAGTGTAGCATGATACTTGTGTCAGAACTCCAAGCTTGATGACAATGGAATATAGACACTTTATTATCGTTTGGCTGTAAAAGCCGACATCAGTACATTGAAAGGACTGACTTTTATTAACTCTTAATAACTCCTAAAAACTTCTTAAGGGTAAAAATGCCGCAAGTGCTCAATGTTCCAAGCATTGGGCACCTCTGTTCTGTCTTCCTGCTGTAGCTGGTAAGTACCCGGGCCGATAACCCTTGATACCATGAAGGGGCCTTCCCAAGATGAAGATAGTTTGTGCTGATCCTTTGTACTCTGAATTCTCCAGAGGACTAGATCGCCGATGTTGAACGACCGTGCTTGGACGTTTTGGTCATGATACCTCCTGAGTTCCTACTGGTACTTGGTTGTCCTGATCAACACAGCTAGCCTCGCTTCTTCTAGCATGTCCACATCTTCTGCTCTACTCTGCTTTGCTGCTTCCTCCGAGTAGTTTTGGATTCTTGGAGCATTGTACTCGATATCCACCAGGAGTACTGCTTCAGAGCCGTAGACCAGGAAGAAGGGTGATTGCCCCATCGCGTGGCTGGGCTGGGTTCTGAGCCCCCATACCACAGCTGGCAATTCTTGCACCCACTTGCCGCCGTACTTTTTGAGCAGTTCGAGCCTTGGCTTGAGTCCTTGGAGTATGAGGCTGTTAGCTCTCTTAGCTTGTCCATTGGCACGTGGGTGCGCCACCCATGCGTAGCGGACTTCAATTCCCAGACTATCGCAGAAATCAAAGAACTCGCTCCCTGTGAATTCGGAGCCAAGATCAGTGATAATGCGATTCAGGATGCCGAAACGATAAGCAATGTCTTGGATGAACTTGGCCGCCTTTGACGCTGTAGTGTTGACAAGCGGCTTGACTTCGATCCACTTGGTGAACTTGTCGATCGCCACGTAGAGATACTTGAAACCTCCTAGCGCAGTCTTGAGTGGACCAACCATATCAAGCCCCAGCATGTGAAGGGCCAAGAGGGCGGTATGGTGTCGAGGACTGTTGTGGGGACGTGAGCTTGCCGGGCAAAGAATTGGCAGCCCTGGCAAGTCTTCATGATTTCTTCTGCATCAGCCACAGTGGATGGCCATTAGTACCCGGATCGGAAGGCTTTGCCGACGATCGTCGGTGAGCAGCGTGGTTGCCACAGATGCCACCGTGGATTTCTTCAGGAATCTCCTGTCCTACTCCTGGAGGGACACACTTCATCAAGACTCCGGATGATGCGCCGCGTCGAAAGAGGGTGGAGCTGACTACTACGTAGTGCTTGCTTTGCCTGATGACTTGCTCAGCTTCCACCTTATCTTCGGGGCTCTTTCTGATGTAGGATGTACTCATGAAGGACTTTGTCCACTCGAGTGTAACCACCATGACTTGCTGATGAGGAGGTGTTGTAGTCGGCTGTATTTCCTGCTCTGATGGATGGTTGTAACAACTCATGGACGAAAATGTCACCCGGTACTTGCGCTCGGTGAGAACCCAGCTTGGAAAGTGCATCAGCAGCCAAGTTGTTGACCCTAAGGACGTGATGAAATTCGAGTCTATGGAAGTGCTTCTCGAGTTTGCGGACCTCCATGCAGTATGCGTCCATGTTCTCCTTGGTGCAGTCACAGTCTTTGTTGACCTGGTTGATGACCACCGAGGAATCGTCGTAGACCACCATGTGCTTGATGCCAAGGGAAGCAGCCAGGCGTATCCCATGCAGTAGAGCTTCATAATCGGCTTCATTGTTGGTGGCTTTCCAGAGGATCTGGAGCACGTACTTGAGTTGATCGCCTTTCGGAGATATGAATAGTACTCCTGTGCCGGCTCCTTCAAGCTTCATTGATCCATCGAAGTACATGATCCAGTGCTCGAGTGGTTCTTCTAGCCCCACTTGTTGTATCTCTGTCCACTTAGCAACGAAGTCCACCAGGGCTTGCGACTAGGTGGCTGCACGTGGGACGAAGTCGATGGCGTGGGAGCCCAACTCGACCGCCCATTTGGAGATTCGCCCTGTTGCATCCTGGTTGTAGAGAATGTCGCCAATTGTGAAGGATGTGACTACAACAGCCCGGTGAGCGTCGAAGTAGTGGTGCAGCTTGCGAGATGTGATCAAGACAGCATATAATAGCTTCTCGACCTGGGGGTAGCGTATTTTTGATTCTGTAAGTTCCTCACTGATGAAGTAGACTGGCCGCTGTACTTTATATACATGGTCGGGTTCCTCCCGCTCGACTACAATGGCAGTGCTCACCACATGGGTTGTGGCTGCAATATAGAGGAGTAGTGGTTCCTGATCAGCTGGTGCAGTAAGTACTGGTGGTGTCTGGAGGAATTTCTTGAGGTCTTCAAACGCTGCATCGGCCTCTGCAGTCCACACAAACTTGTCTTGCAACTTGAGGAGTTTGAGGAAAGGTAATCCTCTGTCACCCAATCTTGAGATGAATCTATTGAGGGCCGCCATGCATCCGGCTAGCTTATAGACATCTTTGAGGGATTTGGGAGGTGCCATGGACGTAATGGCTGTGATTTTCTCGGGATTGATCTTGATCCCCCGGTGGCTGACTATGAAGCCCAGCAGTTTTCCTGCAGGCACGCCAAACACGCACTTTTTGGGGTTGAGCTTCCATTGGAATTCTCTGAGGTGTGCAAAGGTCTCGGACAGGTCATCAATGAGGCTGTTCGGGCTCTTTGTCTTTATGATGATGTCATCAACGTAGGCTTCAACATTGCGGTGTTCTTGAGTCCAAAGGACACGCCGTCTTGATCTGGTCGTCTTCATGCCGGCTTATCTGATGGTAGCCTGAGTAGCAATCGAGGAAACAGAGTAGAGAGCAACCAGCTGTGGAGTCCACTACTTAATCAATGAGAGGTAGCCCGAAAGGATCCTTTGGGTAGTGCTTGTTCAAGTTGGTGTAGTCGACACACATCCTCCACTCGTTGTTGTTCTTTTTTCGTACCAGGACAGGGTTAGCGAGCCAGTCAGGGTGGAACACCTCCTTAATGAACCCGGCTACTAGTAATTTCGCCAGCTCCGATCAGAAGGCTTCTTTCTTGTCCTAGGCAAAGCGTGGTAGTCGCTGTTTCTTTGGTTTGGCAGCTGGATCAACGTTGAGTTTGTCCTCAGCCATCTCCGTTGGGACTCCCGGCATGTCAGATGGCTTCCATGCGAAGATGTCACGGTTGTCCCGTAAGAAGCTGGTGAGCGCGCTTTCCTATTTGGTAGGCAAGTCAGCACCGATCAGCGCCGTCTTGGAGGGGTCGCCCGTCCCTAGGTCGATCGCCTTAATTGGAACTTCCTGGGAGGGCTTCATGGTTGACACGGCTGGCTTTTTCATTGGGATGTCCAACTCAGCCTCGCCTAGTTGTTACACCATAGCTGCAACGATTGCTGCCTGGCTCGGTCGCTGCATGCTTGCAGCAATCGTCACTGCCTTGGTGTCGCAATCGTAGGAGGTCTTCAAGTCACCCTTTAGAGACATGATCCCTTTAGGGCCTGGCATCTTCAAGACGAGGTAGATGTAGTGCGGAACCGTCATGAATTTCGCCAGAGCAGGTCTTCCCAGGATCGTGTGGTACGAAGACTCGAAGTCGGCGACCTCGAATGTGATGTACTTGGTCCTGTAATTTGCCTCGGTACCAAATGTAACTGGAAGTGATACCTGGGCAAGGGGTACAACAGTATTGCCTGGAACGATGTCGTAGAAGTGTGAATTAGTGGGCTTGAGCAGGCTGGTGATGTCCAAGCCCATCTTCTTCAGAGTCTTGGCAAACAGGATGTTGAGTCCGCTTCCGCCATCGATCAATGTCCTCGTGAGTCACACGCAAGCTACCACCGGGTCTAGTACCAAATGGTACCGTCCCGAGTTCTTGATGTTGGTCCAATGATCGTCGCGAGAGAAACTGATCGGGACTTCTGACCACTTTAGGAACGTGGGGATGGCAGGCTTGATGCAGGCGATCTCGAGTTGGATAAGCTTTTTGTTGAGGCCATA
>CM014272.1:38554648-38580143 GCA_004135705.1 Alloteropsis semialata | reverse complement strand
ACTCTCCCTCACTCTCTCCCTATTTCTACTCTAGATATGAGGAGGGCTTCGTCTTGGATCTTCACTTCATCTCGATGATGCTGAGCCCTGCCCCGAGTCCAGGTATTTATAGCATGGAGAGGCGGTTTAGAGTCGGTATACGGCGGTTGAGACGGTCTGGAGGTGGGCCCAGGTCGGCCGACCTAGGGGGGTCGGCCGACCGTGGGATTCACCGACTTCGGTGATCCACAGCACGGATGGCTCCTTGGAGGCGGTTGACAGTTGCAGGTGAAGGCGGTGGCGGTTTCATCGCTCGGCCAGATCGGCCCCACTCTGCCTCGGCCCCACTCTGCCAGGGTCATTCTCTTGTGGGCCCCATGGTCAGTTTGCTGGTGGGTAATCGTGAAGATATGTAAGTTTAGTCGAGGA
The DNA here is from genome assembly GCA_004135705.1 of Alloteropsis semialata. Lineage (NCBI taxonomy): Eukaryota > Viridiplantae > Streptophyta > Magnoliopsida > Poales > Poaceae > Alloteropsis > Alloteropsis semialata. The sequence continues at coordinate 38,579,735 of CM014272.1, read as the reverse complement.
TCTGGGCCCATGAATCCATGTGCTTGCCACGTGGCCCAATCCCATCTCTTCACTTCCACCGACTTGATCTCAACATTTCTGATAACTCCCGAATGTGCTTCGATTGATGGTCTGAGGATGGACCTCATTGGGCCAGGTCCCAGGTCGGCCGACCAGGAGAGATCGGGCGACCTGGCCTTGGGCCCACTTTGGTCCTTCTTTTGCCACTTTGTTCCTATAATCACATATGCACCAAAACTCGTGGAATTCATTAGTAAATAACCCTATATCTAGTTGTTTTATCATTCTTTTATATCTTTGTTGGCAATGGTAATTTGTCATTAAGAACCGCCAACAAGCTCCCCCACACTTATCCTTTACTCGTCCTCGAGTAAAGTCCAAGCTTCATCATGGAAATCATAAACAAACATATAGGTTATTCCCAAACATTTAGGCTTAGTGGAATCATATGAGTGGCTAACATGTCTTCTTGGGTTATTGCAGGAAGGAACATCTCTTTCTATGACATGATACACTTTACTCTCAAGTACTTGAGTTTTCAGGATTTTGCAAAAGAAAACCAATGCCTTGCTCCTCAAAGAGTTTCTCTCTGAATATTCATGGTGGTTGGACAACACTCATGTTCTCCAAATAGAACTTTATATGTGGAGCTCTCAAGATACATACCTTATTTCACTTATGTTGTCATCCCAAGGATTGGATCCAAGTCAGAGACAAGTCATGTAATCAAGTCAAGATGTGCAAGTGTGTGATATAAAGTGGAAAAGTACTAGTACTCCTTCGTCTTGATTTTCTTCGCCCCCTTTTTTTTGGATATGGGCTATTGCACTTTTCTTTTGCTCTTCTTCTCTTTTTTCCACTCAATGCTTTTTAGCATGAGTCTCTTTCTTCTTTTTTTTCTATGCATATAGCCTATATCTTCTTTTCATCTTGATTTTTGGGAAGAAAGCTATTTTAGGAGTATTTATTCATGAACATGGAACAAAGGCATGTTTTGCTTCACCCTCAGTGTAAGGGCTTAGCTATTTATGGTTGTAACACCCTAAAAATTAGGCCTAAATAAAAATTAGGATTTAATATATTTAATTACGAATTGACCATGTCATATAGGAATTTATTAAAATTATGGTAGTAATTTAAAAACAAAGGTAAGCGTAGAAAAACATGTATGCGCATTCATGTCGGAGCATATTTTTGTTTGCAAGCAATTCATTTGATGGGCTTTGAATTTCTATTTGAAATCCCCACTGAATTTGCTCTTGAATGAGTGTTTAATTGTTCTTTTCGCTTTAAGTCCGATTCTGGCCCCTAAACTTTTGGCCCGGTTCAGTTTAGCCCCCTCAACTCCCAACCCAAGCCGCCCTTCCTCCCTCTCAGCCCAGCCCGCTCGGCCCACGTCGGCCCGTAGACCGCTGCCTCCCTCAGAAAGCGCCCGCGCCTGGGCGTTTTCTCTCGCGCCGCTGACAGGTGGGGCCCACCTGTCAGGGTCGTCGTCCCCGCCGAGCCGGACTCCCCTCCGAGTCCGACGCCGCCCCGCTCCGCAACCGCCGCGCGATTCGCGCGCGGTCGACCCCGAACCGCCCCGGATTCGTCGTGGCTCTATCCCCCTCGCCCTTCGCCCTATATAAACCCCGGACCCCCCTCCCCTTGACCCGTTTCCCGAACAACCGCCGCCGCCGCCATTGCCGTGAAGGTGAGCACGCCGCCGAGCTCGCACACCGCCGTCCGGCCACCCAACGCCGCCCCTAACCCCATGGTCGTGTTCGCAGGAACCCCGCGCACCTTTTCCCGTCGTCCGCGAGTCGAGCCAAGCCCCGGAACACCGTGACCGCCAAGGACCGAGCTTGTCCGCCGCTCCTCGACGCCGACGACCCCTCTCCGCCGCTCAATCGACGCACCCGAGCCCTAGGTAAGCTTCGCCGTTCTCCCCTCTTGCTCCCAAGCCAAAAACCTCTCGAAACCGAGGCCCCTAGCGCCCGTTTTGGTCTTGCCGGAGTTGCGCCGCCACTCACCGTCGCCGCCGCCGCGTCCCAGCTCGCCGCCGGTCGCCGTCCGCCGCCCGCTCAAATCTCGACCGTCCGATCTGATCTGGGCGGACGAGATCAGCCCGTACCCTTTCATCCCTTAACGGGTCCACCGTGGACCCGTGGGCCGAGTCCACGGCTCGGTCTACAGCCCCGTCAGCGCCACGTGGCTGACACGTGGGCGCCACGTCCGCGCCGCGCCAGCCAGCCAGCCACGCCACGCCTCTTTTGCACTTAAGCCCCTCGGTTTTACTGAAATTAACCCGCAGTCCTGTGTAGTTCAAAAATAATTAGGTTTAGGTCCTTTTTCTTATGGTTTGAACCCTAAGCTTTTAAATAATTGAACCCGCCGTCCTAGGCTGTAATATTTACACGTTAGACCTTCTGCTTTTATATGTAATTAGGTTTAGGTCCCTGTTTTCTCACAGATATGTCCCTGGAAGTTTAGTTCTTTGCCAGCAAGCCCCTAGATCTTGTTTTAGCCCTAGATTTTGCGTTTTAACTCCGATTTCAGTGATTCTTGCGCTCATGTGTTCGTAGTGATGCGTAGAATAGTTTTGTTAGCCTTTTAGCCACTGTTTGTATTGATTGTTGTACTGTTCTAATTTATTTCATTTGATATGCATGTACTGGCTTGTCTGGATTGTGTGTTGGTGATTGTTGATCGTGTCTAGCCGGTGAGCCGTTCGAGCCGTTCTTCGAGCAACACTTTGAAGAACAAGAGCAGCAGCTGCAGTACCAAGAGGAAGGCAAGTATAACACAAGATTTCCTTGATACCTATACACATTTATAATCACTTACATTCATGCATGAGTTAATCTGTTTTAGGATATCCCTGGTATCTTTGAGACTTACTTTCTTGTTCAACCGGGTTATGCATCTTTTGGGTAGCAAAAGCTAGGCTATACAACATGAGCTTACCGTCTTTGGACGACGATACTTGGATACTTATGATCATTTGCAAATGATTAAAACTTGCTTTTTAGCAACCTGGTTAGGTAGCTGGAACATGTGCTGTGTGCTTTGTTCTCAGCAAACTCTTATTCTAGAATATGTGCTGTGTGCTTTATTCTAGGCAATTAACGATCTAGAACATGTGCTGTGTGCTTTGCTCTAGGCAACCCTTAATTTGGACATGTGCTGTGTGCTTTGCTCCATTCAACCTAAATCGGAAAAGGTGATGTGTGCTTTGTTCTTAATCAACCTTTAAACTGGAACAATTACTGTGTGCTTTGTTCTGGGCATCACTAGTTATGGTCTATCTTAAAGTGGCAACCCGGGAGAACAGTGCAACCATGGGAATCAAATGGGCTCTGGTCTTGACTAAGTAAATTTTGAAAAGTCTTGTAGCGTCCCTATGCAGTCACACCAAAGGTAGTGTGATGAATGTGCCTGATCAGCACTGCGTGGTTGGGTTATAAAGTTCTTCTGAACTTTTACGCGACCAGTGGGGAAAGTGTACAACCTCTGCAGAGTGTAAACTGTTATAACAGCCATCCTCACGGTTACGAGTGGCCTGGATCCTTTTTGACAGTGACTTTTACCCCGGTGATGTTTAAAATGAAATGACAATGGAATGATGGTGGACTTGATGATACTTCTCTACTGATACTTAATTTGAGTTACAACTGGGATTTACCTATTACACTATAGTAATTTGGCTAATGTTAAAACTGAACAACTAAAAGTGCTTACCGCAGTAAAAACCGTGTCTAGCCTTTTGAGCCTTCATCCCTCGTGTTATATTTGTTAAGTAAAGCTGGTTTACTTACACTTGCATTATTCAACAAAATCCCGAATGGGTAATCAGATGAACCTAAAGGTGTTGTGGAGTTTCCTGAAGATGTTCCGGACTTCTAGGCAGCTGTCAACCAGTCGGTGTCCTTGTGGAGTTTGTGGTGCTACGAGAATTTATCTTTTCGTATGCGTAAACTTTGATTAAAGACTTGAGTCTTATTTGTAATAAGTTTGAGATGCCATTCTTTTGTATTCGAGCACTTGATTTACTTTGATATTCTGTTATCCTAAAGCTATATGTGTGTGTTGGACTTCCTAGGTACACATATAGTAGCATTTGGGTTTATTCCTAAATCCGGGTGTGACAGATTGGTATCAAAGCAGTGCTGACTGTAGGACACGCAGCCTAGTTAGAATGGTCGTTTAGAGTCTTCTTTTGTCCTTGTCCTTATTTCATTTAAAGTTTTGATCTTGATTATTTTACTTGTCCTTATTACTATTATTCCTTATTTCCAATTTACTTTAATCTCTTGTTTCACCTTGAGTTATTTTATACAAATCTTTATTCTTATTATTCTATCTTTTTCTATTACAAATTTTAATTCATTCCTTGTTCTCTTTCCTCTATAGATGGCTCGCACTAAGGTCACTCCACGCAAGTGTGTTGGAGAGTTCTTGCCTCCCAGAGTTGCTGAGCACGCCCTGCAGTTCTTCAACCCTGACCCAATTGGAGAGACAGAGCTGCCGCCAGTACAGAAGCCACTAGTGGAGGAAGCTGAAGAAGATCCCGAGATGGTCGAGATCTACGATGAGGAGGAGGACCAGTTCATGCCTGTTGTTCCACAACCGGCGCCACCAGCTCCAGTCAAGTCAGAAGGTGCCGCTGCCGGTGGAGGCCCAGAGGACCCTGAAGGCGATGGTGATGATTCAGATGGAGAGGACTCTGACTATGATGGCTCTGAGGACTCTGATGATGATGAGGAAGACCATCCACCTCCAGCTACAGGATGGAAGGTGGTGGAGACTACTCGTGATGGAGGAGACTGCTACTTCCATCGTCGTCTGCTTCGTCTACTTCAGCGCCACTATGGACATGGCCGTGTCACTGTGGACTACCGCAGTGAGTGGTGGACTCATCATCGCTACACTGACTTCTGGAAGACCACGGCTTGTGTTCGAGTGTCTGCTCGACTACTAGGCGCCGCCAGGACTGAGTCAGAGCACCCCGCGCTGGCTCCCAGGGAGACGCAGGAGGCTGGCATTACAGATGCTGCTCGCCGGGCACTCTACGCCTATCGTGGACTCTACTTCAGCCCTGTCCGCGATGGAACAGAGCGCTACATTCCACGTGTGCCCCGTGGGAGGAGGACTAGCAGGATCGCCAATCCAGCTGGAGAACAGAGTGCCAGACTCGTGGAGACCATGGGTTTTGCTGCAACCATCAACACGGAGTTCGATTCACTGCTGGATGAGCACTCCAGGATGTGGGAAGAGCTTCAAGCAGCAAGGCTTAGGATCACCGAGTTGGAGCACCCCGGCGCTGAACCACCTATGGAGGAGCCGGAGTACCTCGCAGAAGCACCGCCCCGCAAGAGGACTCGCTATGGTACTTTTGCTAGCCGCACCACCATAGATGAGCATTAGATGGTCTTGAGTTGTAATAAAGACGCTAGTCATGCGAGTTGAGTCGTTTGAGTCGTGTGAGTCGTCTGAGTCCTAGTGTTTCAACTGTGTTAATGAGTGCTTGCTTTATTATTCTTGTGAACTTGTGTGATTTGGATCTTTGTAATGAGTGTGGTGCATGTGAACCTATTGTTCACATACATCTAGAATATTGGTTTAGTTCATTAATGAATAAATAGTTGGGTTTCTATAATCTATCTGTCTCTTTACTTTGCTTCCATATCCTTTATCTGCTCTCTGTCTGCTGAATTCTCTCAAATCTGTCTCTACCTTGTGCCTATGATCAGTCAGAATTGATTCATGGTATGGAATTGAAAAGTAACAGTGACATGTGTCTGTAACAGATGGCCAACCGGAGGAATGCTCGTGGAGGTCGTGCCAACCCAAACCCACCGCCGCCGCCATCTCCAGTGCCGCTCGAATAGCTACTGGCCAATCAGAATCAGATGCTGCAGCAGATGGCCAACGCATTCGCAGCTGTATAGCAGAACCTGCAGAACCAGCCGCCACCTCAGCATCAGCCGCAAGTCAGAGATCGGCGTGGGGAGTTCATGAAGGGACACCCGCCTGTCTTCACCCACGCCAGCGAGCCACTACAAGCTGAAGATTGGCTCAAGGCGGTGAATCGTCAGCTGGATATAGCTCAGTGCACCGACAGGGAGAAGGTGCTTTATGGGTCTGGACAGTTACAAGGAGCTGCCCAAGAATGGTGGGACTCATATCTGTACTCTCACCAGGACCCTGACCATATCACGTGGGTAGAGTTCAGTGAGCGTTTCCGTGCTCACCATATTCCAGAGGGTCTCATGACCCTGAAGCAAGAGGAGTTCCTGGCCTTGAGGCAGGGATCAATGACTGTCACTGCCTATCGTGACAAGTTCATTGAGCTCTCTCGCTACGCTCCTGAGAACGTGGCGGATGACAAGAAGAAGCAGAGGCAGTTCCTTCGGGGATTGAATGATGGCCTTCAGTACCAGCTGCTCACTCACACCTTCGACAACTTTCACGAGTTGGTCGACAACGCCCTGATGCCGGAGCACAAGCGTCGGGAGATGGAGGACAAGAAAAAAAAGCTCCTCAACCAGACGGGTGGGGATAGCTCGCGCCCCGGCTTCAACCCGCAGTCCGGTGGCCAGCTCCGCATTCAAGGCCCACCGTACTCTGGGAATCAGCAGCAGCGCCAATAGTACCAGCAGCGCCCGCCTTATCAACAGCAGCAGCAACAACAACAGCGCTAGCAACAACCCTACCAACAGAGGTACCAGCAGCAGCAGACGCAGAACCAGGCGCCACGCCTCACTCAGAGTAATGCTGTGCCTGTAGCCCCCATGGCAGGCAGAGTTTGCTACAACTGTGGTGACCCTAGGCATTATACTAACAATTGCCCTAAGAGAGGCCAGAATGCTAATGGGCAGAACAACGCCCCAAGAAACAATGGTCAGAACCCCCAGCAGCCCCGCAACAATGGATGACAGCAGAACGTTGTACGTGGCAAGGTGAACCACCTGAGCGAGGAGGCAGCTCAAGGAGCAACCGATGTGGTGTTCGGTACATTTCTAGTCAACTCACACCCTGCATCTGTTCTATTTGATTCTGGTGCTACACATGCTTTCATATCCGCTCAGTTTGTGAAAAAGTATAGAATGACTATGCAACCCATGCCACATACGTTGATAGTTAATTCACCTGGAGGAGAATTAAGGACAACATTAGCATATCCAGATGTAAGTGTACAAATAAGGGGGGTAGAGTTCCGTGCCACACCTGTAGTCCTGAATTCCATGGGAATTGATCTTATCTTGGGAATGACTTGGTTGCACGCCCATAATGCCATAATCAAGTGTGCTCAGAGGGCAGTATAACTGGCAACTGAGGCTGGGGAAAAGATTGAGTTTCAAGCAGATCCGTCTACACTGGGAACTTGTCAGATCAATCAGATGAAAGGAGCAGCCATGGAAGATATCAGAGTTGTGGGGGATTTTTCGGATGTCTTTCCAGAGGAGTTGCCAGGTATGCCACCAGAATGCGACACTGAGTTTCTTATTGAGCTTAAACCTGGAACTGCACCTATAGCAAAAAGGCCATATAGGATGGGAGTAAATGAACTAGAGGAACTAAAGAAACAAATAAAAGAACTGTTAGATAAGGGTTACATCCGTCCTAGCTCTTCACCTTGGGGAGCACCAGTGCTATTCGTAGAGAAGAAGGATGGCACCCAGAGGATGTGTGTAGACTACCGCGCTCTAAATGAGGTTACCATCAAGAACAAGTATCCCTTGCCTAGGATTGATGATCTGTTCAATCAGTTAAGAGGAGCTTGTGTGTTTTCTAAGATCGATCTGCGATCGGGATATCACCAACTGAGGATTCGTCCGTCCGACATACCAAAGACAGGCTTCACTACCCGGTATGGTTTATATGAATTCACTGTGATGTCTTTTGGGCTAACCAATGCACGTGCATACTTCATGTACTTGATGAATAAGGTGTTCATGGATTATCTGGACAAATTCGTAGTGGTGTTCATTGATGACATCTTGGTTTTCTCAAAGAATGAAGAGGAGCATGAGGAACACCTGAGATTGGTACTACAGAGATTGAGGGAACAACAGCTGTATGCCAAGTTCAGCAAGTGTGATTTTTGGCTGAAGGAAGTGTCATTCCTTGGACATGTTATCTCTAATGGAGGAGTGGCAGTTGATCCGAAGAAGGTGAAAGATGTTCTTAGCTGGAACCCACCGAAGGACGTTAGTGAGATTCGGGAGTTTCTTGGGAATGGCAGGCTATTATCGGAGATTCATCGAGGGATTCTCTAAAATCGCCAAACCCTTGACCGCATTACCAGAGAAGAATGCAAAGTTTGTGTGGTCCGAGCAGTGTCAGAAAGGCTTTGAAGAACTCAAGAAGAGGTTGACAACCGCACCAGTATTAATTCTGCCAGATCTGAACAAGAGTTTCTCGATCTACTGTGATACTTCTAGACAGGGATTGGGATGTGTGTTGATGCAGGAAGGCAGAGTGGTTTCATATGCCTCTCGACAACTCAGGAAACATGAGGTCAACTACCTGACTCATGATCTAGAGTTGGCAGCTGTGATACATGCCTTGAAGATTTGGAGACACTATCTGATTGGCCACAAATGTGATATATACACAGATCACAAAAGTTTGAAGTACGTGTTCACTCAGGCTGACCTGAACTTGAGGCAGAGAAGGTGGCTAGAGTTGATCAAGGACTATGACCTAGAGATTCATTATCATCCAGGGAAGGCGAATCTTGTTGCTGACGCCCTGAGCAGAAGAAGCTACGCCAATATGATAGACGTGGCTCAGATGCCAGACGAGTTAGCCAAGGAGTTTGAACGTTTGAACCTGGGAATGGTAGCTAACTTGGTAGAACTTGAAGTCAAGCCTACTCTGGAACAAGAAATCCGTAAGGCACAATTAGAGGATAAGAAGCTGCAGGAAATCGCAGAGCAGATCCCGCTTGGTCACGCACCGTGTTTTAGAGTCGACGATCAAGGAACGTTGTGGTATGGCAAAAGGTTATGCATATCGGAGGTGAAACACATCAGAGAAGCTATATTGAGGGAAGCTCGTGACTCAGCCTATTCGATTCATCCAGGCAGTACTAAGATGTATCTCGATATCAAAGAGAGATACTGGTGGTATGGACTGAAAAGAGGAGTTGCAGAGTATGTTGCCTTGTGTGATACATGCCAGAGAGTCAAGGCGGAACATCAGAGACCTGCCAGTTTACTGCAACCACTCCGGATACTAGAATGGAAGTGGGAAGAAGTTGGTATGGACTTCATCACCGGCCTGCCGCGCACACAGAGAGGTTATGACTTTGTGTGGGTAATCGTTGACCGTTTGACCAAGGTGGCACATTTTCTCCCGGTAAAAACCACCTATACAGGTGCCAAGCTAGCAGAGCTGTACATGGAAAGAATAGTGTGCTTACATGGGGTACCTAAGAGGATTGTGTCTGACAGAGGAACACAGTTCACGTCGCATTTTTGGCAGAAGCGCCATGAAGCTATGGACACGGAGTTGAAGTTCAGTTCAGCGTATCACCCGCAAACCGATGGACAAACAGAGAGGACTAATCAGATACTTGAGGATATGTTGAGAGCCTGTGCTCTACAGTATGGGACTAGTTGGGATAAGAGTTTACCTTATGCAGAGTTCTCTTACAACAACAGTTACTAGCAGAGTACCAAGATGGCACCGTTTGAGGCGTTATACGGCAGAAAGTGCAGAACACCGTTATTCTGGAATCAGACAGGGGAGAATCAGGTATTTGGACCTGAGGTTCTCAGAGTAGCAGAATAGCAAGTGCAGACCATCAGGCAGAACTTAAAGGCAGCCCAGTCTAGACAGAAAAGTTATGGAGATGTGCGTAGAAGGGAGCTTAGCTTTGAGATTGGAGACTACGTGTATCTTAAGGTGTCACCCATGAAGGGAGTTCGTAGATTTAATATGAAGGGTAAGTTAGCACCTAGGTATATCGGACCGTTCAAGGTGCTAGAAAGAAGAGGTGAAGTGGCATATCAGCTGGAATTACCAGAGCGACTCTCAGGGGTTCATGATGTATTCCACGTGTCACAACTGAAGAAGTGTTTGAGAGTGCCAGAGGAACAGTTGCCGATGGAGGAATTGAATGTGCAAGAGGATCTGACGTACACTGAGTATCCGATCAAAATACTGGAGGAAGCAGAGAGAGTTACTCGAAACAAGGTGACAAGAATGTGCAAAGTGCAGTGGAGCCAACATTCAGAGGATGAGGCAATTTGGGAGAGAGAAAAGGATTTGAGGGCAGAGTTTCCAAATCTATTCCAATCTGCAGCCGAATCTCGAGGACGAGATTCATCTTAAGGGGGGTAGGTCTGTAACACCCTAAAAATTAGGCCTAAATAAAAATTAGGATTTAATATATTTAATTATGAATTGACCATGTCATATAGGAATTTATTAAAATTATGGTAGTAATTTAAAAACAAAGGTAAGCGTAGAAAAACATGCATGCGCATTCATGCCGGAGCATATTTTTGTTTGCAAGCAATTCATTTGATGGGTTTTGAATTTCTATTTGAAATCCCCACTGAATTTTCTCTTGAATGAGTGTTTAATTGTTCTTTTCGCTTTAAGTCCGATTCTGGCCCCTGAACTTTTGGCCCGGTTCGGTTTAGCCCCCTCAACTCCCCACCCAGGCTGCCCTTCCTCCCTCTCAGCCCAGCCCGCTCGGCCCACGTCAGCCCGTAGACCGCCGCCTCCCTCAGAAAGCGCCCGGCGCCTGGGCGTTTTCACCCGCGCCGCTGACAGGAGGGGCCCACCTGTCAGGGTCATCGTCCCAGCCGAGCCGGACTCCCCTCCGAGTCCGACGCCGCCCCGCTCCGCAACCGCCGCGCGATTTGCGCACGGTCGACCCCGAACCGCCCCGGATTCGTCGTGGCTCTATCCCCCTCGCCCTTCGCCCTATATAAACCCCGGACCCCTCCCCTTGACCCGTTTCCCGAACAACCGCCGCCGCCGCCATTGCCGTGAAGGTGAGCACGCCGCCGAGCTCACACACCGCCGTCCGGCCACCCAACGCCGCCCCTAACCCCATGGTCGTGTTCGCAGGAACCCCGCGCACGCTTTTCCCGTCGTCCGCGAGTCGAGCCAAGCCCCAGAACACCGTGACCGCCAAGGACCGAGCTTGTCCGCCGCTCCTCCACGCCGACGACCCCTCTCCGCCGCTCAATCGACGCACCCGAGCCCTAGGTAAGCTTCGCCGTTCTCCCCTCTTGCTCCCAAGCCAAAAACCACTCGAAACCGAGGCCCCTAGCGCCCGTTTTGGTCTCGCCGAAGTTGCGCCGCCGCTCACCGTCGCCGCTNCTGTGTAGTTCAAAAATAATTAGATATAGGTCCTTTTTATTACGGTTTGAACCCTGAGCTTTTGAATAATTAAACCCGCCGTCCTAGGTTGTTTTATTTACACGTTAGACCTTCTGTTTTTATACGTAATTACGTTTAGGCCCCTGTTTTCTCGCAGATAGGTCCCTGGTAGTTTAGTTTCTTTGCCAGCAAGCCCCTAGACCTTGTTTTAGCCCTAGATTATGCGTTTTAACTCCGATTTCAGTGATTCTTGCGCTCATGTGTTCGTAGTGATGCGTAGAATAGTTTTGTTACCTTTTTAGCCACTGTTTGTATTGATTGGTGTACTGTTCTAATTTATTTCACTTGATATGCATGTACTGGCTTGTCTGGATTGTGTGTTGGTGATTGTTGATCGTGTCTAGCCGGTGAGCTGTTCGAGCCGTTCTTCGAGCAACACTTTGGAGAACAAGAGCAGCAGCTGCAGTACCAAGAGGAAGGCAAGTATAACATGAGATTTCCTTGATACCTATACACATTTATAATCACTTACATTCATGCGTGAGTTAATCTGTTTTAGGATATCCCTAGTATCTTTGAGACTTACTTTCTTGTTCAACCGGGTTATGCATCTTTTGGGTAGCAAAAGCTAGGCTATACAACATGAGCTTACCGTCTTTGGACGATGATACTTGGATACTTATGATCATTTGCGAATGATTAAAACTTGCTTTTTAGCAACCTGGTTAGGTAGCTGGAACATGTGCTGTGTGCTTTGTTCTCAGCAAACTCTTGTTTGGACATGTGCTGTGTGCTTTGCTTCATCCAACCTAAATCGGAACATGTGCTGTGTGCTTTGTTCTTAATCAACCTTTAAACTGGAACATTGCTGTGTGCTTTGTTCTGGGCATCACTAGTTATGGTCTATCTTAAAGTGGCAACCCGGGAGAACAGTGCAACCACGGGAATCAATGGGCTCTGGTCTTGACTAAGTAAATTTTGAAAGGTCTCGTAGCGTCCCTATGCAGTCACACCAAAGGTAGTGTGATGAATGTGCCTAGCTAGCACTGCGTGGTTGGGTTATAAAGTTCTTCTGAACTTTTACGTGACTAGTGGGGAAAGTGTACAACCTCTGCAGAGTGTAAACTGTTATAACAGCCGCACTAACGGTTACGAGTGGCCTGGATCCTTTCTGACAGTGACTTTTACCTCGGTGATGTTTAAAATGAAATGACAATGGAATGATGGTGGACTTGATGATACTTCTCTACTTATACTTAATTTGGGGTTACAACTGGGAATTACCTATTACATTTTAGTAATTTGGTTAATGCTAAAATTGAACAATTAAAAGTGCTTACCGCAGTTAAACCGTGTCTAGCCTTTTAAGCCTTCATCCCTCGTGTTATATTTGTTAAGTAAAGCTGGTTTACTTACACTTGCATTATTCAACAAAATCCCGGATGGGTAATCAGATGAACCTGAAGGTGTTGTGGAGTTTCCTGAAGATGTTCCGGACTTCTAGGCAGCTGTCAACCAGTCGGTGTCCTTGTGGAGTTTGTGGTGCCACGAGAGTTTATCTTTTCGTATGCGTAAACTTTGATTAAAGACTTGAGTCTTATTTGTAATAATTCTGAGATGCTATTCTTTTGTATTCGAGCACTTGATTTACTTTGATATTCTGTTATTCTAAAGCTATATGTGTGTGTTGGACTTCCTGGGTACACATATAGTAGCATTCGGGTTTATTCGTAAATCCGGGTGTGACAATGGTGGAGTGTACGTGATCTTGACTTTAAAAACATGAAGTATCTCTTCTGAGGGTCACAAGACTTGGAACAACTCAAATCTCAAAGGATATGCATGATACATCTAATTGGTTGTCTCTCAAACTCATGAGGAGCATAGCAAGGTTAAAAGTTTTTTAAAAACTTTTCATAAATTCCAAGTACTCGAGTAAGCAAAGGCATCTTTCATGTTAAAGCCATATCTCAAAATGCAATAACTTAGATGACATGAGTTCCTATAAAAATAAAGATTTCCACAAGCCAAAAGGTACAGGGAATAAAATATATGTAAGTTTAATATTTTCCATGTGATTGGGAGATGCAAAAAGGGTTAATTCTATTAAGTTCAGAATTCCATGATCAGGTTCTGCAAAAATTCAACTGAAACAGGGTTTAAGATAACCGAACCAGCGTGCAGGAAGAAGCGCGGGCCAGATGGGACCCAGGCCAGGTCGGCCGATCTGAGGAGGTCGGGCGACCTGGGGGTGACCTCTCTGGTTCAGCCCTTTCGCGTGCTGTTCTGTTGCGTTCTGATATGCTCTGTTTCGCGTTGGATCACTCTGTTTCCCGTTGCGAGTCTCCCCCACACTTGTACCTTTTATTCAAAAACAAGTGGAAACAAAAGACACAATCCTAATACACTAAACAATTTATTTTATTCATAAACTCAGAGGCACATTACATGATAATCAAAATAAATAAATGAAATAAATGAATGAAGGGAAAAAGACTAATGTGCCTATCCTAAACCAAAACCTAGGGTGCCTATGGTGCATTGTAGAGATTTTCATCCCCTGCAGCTTTGGCATAGTGCTTAAGCTTCACGACTGTTGATCTACGCAGCATATCAAAGTCGTCTTGAAGGTTAATGCGCTCAAGTCGCTCTTTGGCGAAATTCTTCTCCAACTTTGCATAGTCACGACCGAGTTGATTAATCAACTCTAGCAACTCAGCGTTGGAGGGAGCCTTGGGGGCCTTCTCATCATCACTCTCATGATGACCCCCAGGCCTGCGAATTGGAGGAGGCTTGATGTGCCTCTTGATCTTGCCGGCGGGTGAAGATTCCACTGACTCCTCCAATTCATTCCTCTCCTCAGGTGTGAGGGGAGGGAATAGCCCCTTTCCATAGCTACCTCCGGGTTTCCTTTCCCCAAAGACCCGGAAACATGGCTCCGGGGTGCTAGCAGGAGAGTAGATGGACACATCGGACGTATAGTGATACGCCACGACATCCTCCCACTTGTTCTTGACCACTTCCTTCAGCTTTTCTCCTGGCTGAAGTGTGGGAAGTCCATCCCCCTTGATTGGAGTGGCCGCCGGTGTCTTCTTCGGAGTCAATTGCCCCGTCTCGGCCTTCTGTACGGGCTTGATGCATGTGCATCACGCCTCTGGGTCCTCCTCGGAGACTGGGACCGCGCCACCGAGTGAGACACTGAGGGGCCACTAGGGCCGGTCAGCCGACCTAGGCCGTTGGCCGACCCCCTGGTGCGGCCTCTCGCGTCCTCCTCCGGCGGAAGGCTGGCCAGAGGGGATACAACCACCTCCATGGCCTGCTCCAGGTTGATGGGCACCAGTTGGTTTGCCAGAGTGGGCTCTCCTTCCAGATCGAAGGTCGATCGAGATTTGGGGTGGCTTTTTCTGGCCATTTTTGGGGAATTTGAGAGTGTGGCTCAGTGATTTTAGAGAATGGGCGAGGAAGAGCTCAGATGAGAGGGAAGAAGAGGATGGGTGAAAATTTAAAGAAGGATTTACCCTCTTCTCGGATCCATCAGAGGTTGAATCACTCATCCACCGTGGAACGGCTTCAGAGACGTTGGAGTGGGACATTGGCAAAGGATAGGGCTGATCGGGCTCAGTGGCACGTCGGCCGACCTGGTGGGGTCGGCCGATCTGGCCTTGAGCCCAGTCGCCTTATCCTTTTTTGTGCACTACGTGACAGGTCCAAAATACCCCAAAGTGTATGTAAATAGGCTCTAGGGGTTAAGGACTTAGTGTAAGGTGAAATTATAAATGAGAATTATCCATGACCAAGTTGATCACATCAAATTCCTCATCTACTTTATCAGGTTCAAAGAAAACTTTTAAACGTTGACCATTTACCTTGAAGAGGTTACCTTCATCATATTGGAGTGTGATTGCCCCGTGCGAGGAAGTCTCCACCACAACGAACGGTCCTTCCCATTTGCTCCAAAGTTTTCCATGCCCAAAGAGGTTCACCCTAGAATTAAAGAGTAATACCTTATCCCCGGGATGGAACTCCTTCACCTTGATCCTCTTGTCGTGCCATCTCTTGGTTCTATCTTTGTAGATTTTGGCACAGTGATACGCTTTGTCTCTCCACTCTTCTAGCTCTGATAGCTGCCTTCTCCTCATCTGCTGGGCTGCTGGCAAATCCATGTTCCACTTTCTTATGGCCCAGTGCGCCCGATGCTCTAACTCAACTGGTAGATGGCAAGTCTTGCCTAGACCAGTTGATATGGAGACATCCCGATTGGCGTTTTGTATGCCATTCGGTAGGCCCATAGAGCATCTGGTAGCTTGCTCTTCCATCCTTTGCCCATTTCTGTCACGGTCTTCTGCAGAATGTTCTTAATTTGCTTGTTTGAAGTTTCTGCTTGACCGCTTGTCTGGGGGTGGTACAGTGTAGCTATGTTGTGCTTTGCCCCCAGTTCTGCCAGAAACTTCCAGAAGGTCTTGTCGATGAAATGTGACCCTCCATCACTGATCACCATCCTAGGGATTCCAAAACGTGGAAAGATGATCTCATGGAACATCTTTTGCGCGTGTTTTGAGTTAGCAGCTCGGCATGGCATTGCTTCAACCCACTTCGAGACATAGTCCACTGCCACCAGGATGTACTCACTGTCGTAGGACTTTACAAAGGGTCCCATGAAGTCAATGCCCCACACATCAAACAACTCAACTTGTAAGTTGTTTGTGAGGGGCATTGCATCTCTTGCTGTGATCCCTCAGTGTTTCTAACATTGCTGGCATCGTCGAATGAATTCCTTTTTGTCCTCATACATTGTGGGCCAGTAGAATCCACTCTGCCAGATCTTCGACCTTGTCCTAAACGCCCCATAGTGACCTCCATATGGGGCTGCATGGCACTGCTCAAGGATCTTTCTTGCATCATTTGTTGGTACACATCGCCTGAGCATGCCATCTGAACATACCCTGTACAGGTATGGTTCATCCCATAGATGGAGTCTACTCTCGTAGATAAGCCTTCTCTTGTTCTCCCCTGGCGGTACATATCCTGCAACCATAAAGTTCACAATATTTGCATACCAGGGGTCGGAGGCAGTCACCTTGAGTAGGGTGTCGTCGCGTAGGAAGTCATTTATCGGTAGATCCTGCATGTCAGTAAACTGAATACGCGACAAATTATCTGCTATTGTATTCTCTACTCTCTTTTTATCTTTAATTTCCAAGTCAAATTCTTGGAGTAAGAGAATCCAGCGGATAAGGCGTGGTTTAGCATCTTTCTTGGTAAGCAGATATTTCAAAGCAGCATGATCGGTGTAGACAATCACCTTAGCTCCTACCAAGTAAGATCTAAACTTGTCTATAGCAAAAACTACTGCCAAGAGCTCTTTTTCAGTGGTAGCATAGTTAAGTTGAGCTCTTGTCAAAGTTTTACTAGCATACGAGATAGCATGATGGTTCTTATTTTTGGTTTGCCCAAGGACAGCACCAACAGCATAATCCCTAGCATCACACATAATCTCGAAAGGTAGCATCCAGTCAGGGGGTTGAATGACTGGCGCTGAGATGAGAGCGTTCTTTAAAATGGTAAAAGCATGCAAGCACTCATCATCGAAGTCGAAGGGCACATCCTTAGCTAGAAGGCTGGTGAGGGACCTGGCTATCTGAGAGAAGTCTCTAATGAAACGCCGGTAAAACCCCGCATGACCTAGGAAGCTACGGATTCCCTTGACATTGGTAGGAGGTGGAAGCTTTTCTATGACTTCAATTTTCGCTCTATCCACCTCTATTCCCCTTTCGGACACCAAGTGTCCTAACACTATACCCTCTCGGACCATGAAATGGCACTTTTCCCAGTTCAGTACCAGGTCCTTGTCTCGGCATCTTTGTAGTACCTTGTCTAGGTTCTGCAGACAATGGTCGAAAGTCTTTCCATAGACTGAAAAATTGTCCATGAAGACTTCCATGGTCTCCTCAATCATGTCTGAGAAAATAGACATCATGCACCTTTGGAACGATGCTGGTGCATTGCATAACCCGAATGACATCCTGCGATATGCATACGTCCCGTAGGGGCAAGTAAAGGTGGTCTTTTCTTGATCATCGGGGTGGATGGGAATATAGTGATAGCCGGAATACCCATCAAGGAAGCAGAAGAAGGAGTGGTTCGCGAGTCTCTCCAACATCTCATCGATGAAGGGGAGCGGGAAGTGATCATTCTTTGTCGCCTTGTTGAGTCAGCGGTAATCAATGCACATCCGCCACCCAGTAACGGTGCGCTGAGGAATTAGCTCATTTTTCTCGTTACTTATGACGGTCATACCTCCCTTCTTAGGTACTACGTGGACAGGGCTGACCCATTCACTATGAGGGACAGGATAGATAATCCCGGTGTGCAGAAGTTTTAGAACTTCCTTCTTTACGACTTCCCTCATCACATTGTTTAGCCTACGCTGAGGCTCCCTAGAAGGTGTAGAATCTGGATCTATGGGAATGCGATGGGTACAGAGTGCTGGACTTACTCCCTTCAAGTCTTTGAGGGAGTACCCGAACGCCGAGCGGTGTTTCTCACGCACCTTCACGAGTCTATCACTCTTGTCCTACGTTAGCTTGTTACTAATGATAACAGGAGAATCCCTGTCCTCATTTAGAAAGACATAGCGAAGGCCAGCGGGCAAGGGTTTTAGCTCTACATGTGCCTTGGGTGGCTCCTCAGTTTCAAGTGGCTCAGAAGCGTCATCCTCTTCCTCTATAAAGTCATGAGCATGCTCTTCGAGGAATGACTCAAATGGGTCACTAGGTTGTAGGGATTTCACTTCCTCGGCCGGGTTAGGCTCTACCAAAGGTTCAACTATGGAATTCTTGACCCTAGCTAGAGGTATGGTGAGGAGATTTCTTCCTACTTTGGCTAGGAGGTTTCCTTCCGAGGTTACATCCTGTAGGAGGCCCTCGATAGGATGTCCTATCATGAGGTCGAAATCTGATGTCTCAAAGACATAAAAGTCTAGAGCCATCTCAATCCCGTTGTGCGAGAGGAGAAAGTCTCGTACTAAACTGAGACTCTCGAGAATACAGCTTGAGGGTGTTCTAAGGAGTTTTGATATTGGGGCCAGCTTCTTACGACGTCCAAGGACATGTGCGAAAGAACTGGACATGATGTTCGCCCCAACAGTCGGGTTGTAAAGGATGTCTAAGGCTACCTTGCTTACGAAACCTCGAATGGTCTGCGAAGGTGAGTCAATCCGAATCACTTCAGAAGAAAACTCAGCCTCATTTGACCATTCCGTGTTTATGATGGCAATAAGCTCCCTCACGGTTTCGTTTAGGAATTCTGTCTCCATATAAATGGAGGGGGTCTCTACCGTAGGTTTCTTCTGTGTTGTATAGTTCAAGGTGTTCCCAAAGTCTTCAAAAAGATCTTCCTTGAACTCAAAGGGTAATCCGAGAGGTTGAGTTTCCTCTTCCTTAACGGATAAGGTCTCAGGAGCTGGACTGGGCAAGTCTATGGGTTCTACTTGGGAGTCTTCTTGCTCAGTGTCGGTCGCGTCAGCAGGAGAGTTTTCCCGGATGGCTGCTAGGACTTCTTTTGCTCTGGCCGAGGTTATGTGTAGGAATGAGCCTCCGGCTGCTATGTCTATGTACCGGGCATCTTCACTATTCAACCTTGATCGGAAATGCTGCATGAGCATGTAGTCTGGGAAGCCTAGATCAGTCCCGGTTAGACATGAGTCCTGGAACCAGTCCCATGCTTTGGCGCTCGTTTCCTTCTCTCGTTGTTGGAAGTTAATGATCTCCTTCCGAAGTGCACAGATCCGGTGAACAGGGAAGTATTCAAGACAAAACTTGTCCCGTAACTTTTCCCATTCACCGTTCGTTAGCCCAACGGTATGGTCATACCACTTCCTTGCTTTCTCTTTGAGAGACAACGGGAAGAGCTTCCATCTAATCGTTGCCTGCATCATGCCTGATATAACCAGACACGAGCAGAGCAACCCAAATTCGTGCAGGTGACGGTACGGGTTTTGACCATCACTACCGGAGAATCACTACCGGAGAAGGATATGTCCTGGACCATAGCCATGAAGGCAGGGCGAAGTTCATAGCTATCGGTTAAAATAGGATTCGACGAGGGGTGCGGCTCCAATAATTCACCCTTTGGAGCAGAGAACTCATGAATTTGGGTGGAATTCATGGTTGAAAACAAAAACAAAAGAAATATAAAATAAAAGATAAACGGGCAACCTTAGATCTTAGACAACAGCTACTGTTCCCCGGCAACGGCGCCAGAAAGCTTGTTGACACCAGCGGTGGCAAACAGAAAGTCCGCAAGCGCACGGCTGTCGTAGTAGCTTTCACCCATGAGTAAACCAGGTATCGAATCCATGGGGAACGTAAAGGCTGTCTAATCACTAAGAATGTCCGGATCGATCGAGTATATATAAAGGCTAGGTAAAGAGGATAACTTAGCACTAAGGTTGTGAATATAGCGAAGGGAATTCTCCTATGCTTGCTTTGGGCACCGGGGTATCCTAGACCTCTAGGAAATTACCGGCCAACAGCTCTATGTCGTACCCGTACGTGGAGGATTACAAAGGATGGATAGGGCTGTCACCACCTGCCGCCTACCTCTACTAATCTGTGGGGCTACGAGGCAAACGAGGGCAGATATACACCCAAGCACCACGCCTAAGATAATATCAGCTATCCTAATTTTGATCAGAGATTAGAATACTTTATGAATAAAGCAACGAACCCACAAGCACAATAGAGAACTCAGCTTTCTATAACTCAGACTTAAGTACTAGTTGGATCCCGGATACTTACTGAGTAGCTTGCATCCGTCGAGGTACAGGTGGAGGGTCACCGACGCGCCGGGACTCCTCTAGACTCTCCCTCACTCTCTCCCTATTTCTACTCTAGATATGAGGAGGGCTTCGCCTTGGATCTTCACTTCATCTCGATGATACTGAGCCCTGCCCCGAGTCTAGGTATTTATAGCATGGAGAGGCGGTTTAGAGTCGGTATGCGACAGTTGAGACGGTCCGGAGGTGGGCCCAGGTCGGCCGACCTAGGAGGATCGGCCGACCGTGGGATTCACCGACTTCGGTGATCCACGGCACGGATGGCTCCTTGGAGGCGGTTGACAGTTGCAGGTGAAGGCGGTGGCGGTTTCGTCGCTTGGCCAAATCGGCCGACCTAGCTAGGTCGGCCATCCCAGGGTTGTGGCCCCTTGGCCCCACTCTGCCAGGGTCATTCTCCTGTGGGCCCCATGGTCGGTTTGCTGGTGGGTAATCGCGAAGATATGTAAGTTTAGTCGGGGATGTGGGCCCATGAATCCATGTGCTTGCCACGTGGCCCAATCCCATCTCTTCACTTCCACCGACTTGATCTCAACGTTTCTGATCACTCCCGAGTGTGCTTCTATTGATGGGCTGAGGATGGAATCATTGGGCCAGGTCCCAGGTCGGCCGACCAGGAGAGATCAGGCGGCCTGGCCCTGGGCCCACTTTGGTCCTTCTTTTGCCACTTTATTCTTGTAATCACATATGCACCAAACTCATGGAATTCATTAGTAAATAACCCTATGTCTAGTTGTTTTATCATTCTTTTATATCTTTATTGGCAATAGTAATTTGTCATTAAGAACCGCCAACAATAAACATATTTCCCTAAAGAGATATATGTTCACAAGCAACAGATGCATGTGCAAGGAATAAAGAATATGCAAGCCAATCAAGGATAAACATGTAAACCAAAGGAGCATCAAAGCTTATTTTATCATGAGTTTAATTTTAATGATCATCTGAAGATAGGAACAAATTAACTCATGAATCAGAGAGATGAGGGATAGGGTGCGCAAACCATCGCTTTGGACGAAATTGGAGACGAAAGGCACCTGACGGCCTTCGGCTGACCTGGTGGGGTCGGCCGACCCCTTCTGGGCCTTCTCCACCTTGATCTTTCTTGTGTAGTTTTGTGCGATGTTGTGCAGCCTGTCTGTGGGTGATCTCGAACATGTGTGCATTAAAAAGCTTAAGAGACCCCACACTTGATCATGTACCTGCATTTATTCATACATGGTGGAAACAAAACAAGGGCTCTTTGGTTCTAAAGACCAAGAGCCTCAAATTTTTTTTTTATCAATGTGCAAGAACTAACACCAGCTCTGGACCAAAATAAGATTTGGCTTGAAAGGGAACTTACTTGGGATACTCACATACCTCCCCCACACTTAGAGTTTGCAGTGCAAAGCAACATAACACAAGTGTGTGGAGTTCGAGTTTCTTTTGTAATCTTTCTCAAACCAAGACTTACCGGGGTTTTTGTAGCTGATGTAGCTCCATGTTCTTAAGCATCACCTATCCATCGTTCTTCTTAATCTCTACCTGAAACGGTTAGTGACCAAAAACACCCGAAGGAAAGATTATACTAGAAACATGTTCTTGCTTTTTATTTGAAGGAAAATAAATGATAATCCAGGCCATCTCCCGGCAGTGCTTTGTTTATGGTCTGAAGCTAGACCATGAGGAATCCTCATATTGCAGCTATTCTTGGTGATGTACCTTCCAAGCTCATCGCCAATTGTTGATGTGTCATTGAAGCTTTAGCTGCAAGGTTAGTGCCACAAATGCAACACGACATTTGCAAAGTTTATGATAAACAAGTGTATCTACAATCGTCCTTCTAAACATTTTAGAATTAAGGACCTCATGGTGGTTGTAGTCATCGTATGTGCTTATGGCACAAAGCATGGTAAACTCTGGAGATTTGTTAAATGAGCAACCTTGTGAGATTTCGAAAGAAAAGGTTTCATGCTCATTTATAGAATCCTTTTGCTCGGGCTCCAGAGTCAACGCTTCAAGCCTGTCCATGGCCCTTGGGTTCTCTAATTCAAGAGATTCAATGTGGACGCTCGGGGTTGATTCTTGACTGTTGTCAAGAACAATGTCTCGAGGGCCATGGGGCCAAAACTTTCACTCAAGCGAGGTTGATGGAAATCATTCGTGCTCATAGAGATGAGAATTCGGGGTGAATGGTGACACGAACATCACCTTCTCGAGTGAGCTATGCTTGGGAGGAGGCTTTGCCTTTGGAATTTCTGGGCAGGAGATAGGAGTGGCAATAGCAGTCTTCCCAATCGTGTTATAAAGGCTCCCATGAGATACTTCTCCTTGGAGAAGGCTTTCTAGCGGATAGCCTAGGAGTAGATCAAAATCGAGGGTATCAAAGATGTGAAAATCTAAATTGACCTCAATTTTG
This sequence comes from Alloteropsis semialata, assembly GCA_004135705.1. Lineage (NCBI taxonomy): Eukaryota > Viridiplantae > Streptophyta > Magnoliopsida > Poales > Poaceae > Alloteropsis > Alloteropsis semialata. The sequence continues at coordinate 38,557,176 of CM014272.1, read as the reverse complement.
TCTAGCATGATTGTCACGGCACTAGTAATCCCCCGACATTGAATGATGTGTCCAAAGGGACAACTTTTGAGGAGTTTGTCGGATGGCCTTAGTGGAACATTTCTTAAGAGATTATGTGCAATGTGCCATGACATGATGTTGACCTTCATACTGGGGTTGAAATGGGCTTCTACGACAGTTCCCCTTATATACCATGGAAGGAACTATTCCAAATTGCTTCGAAAAAGTGCCACATTCCATCCAACCATTCCTCCTTTATGTTTTTCACAAGAAATGCTTCGTGGGGAGGACAGGGAGGATGAGAAAGAAGGGGTGTCATAGCCTTCTTGTGCCTTGAGTACTCCGAGGTGTTTCCATGATTTTCAAAGAGATCATCCTCGAAGTCAAAAGGTAATTCGAAAGGCTGAGTTTCCTCTGCCTTAATGGATGGTGTCTCAGGAGTTGGATCTGGGCTGGGCAAGTCTATGGGTAAGACAGAATCTAGTTGAAGATCTTCTTGCTTAGTTCCATCCATAGCAGCGGGAGAGTGCTCTCGAATCTTTTCCAGGACCTCTCTCGCTTCAGTCGGCGTTACATATTGGAATGATCCTCCGGTGGCTATATCAACGAATCGGGCAGCCTTGAAATCCTAGAATCGTTCTTATGCTGCCACGATCGTTTCTTTCTCTTTTTGTTGGAAGTTATTGATTTCCTTCCAAAGGGCATAGAACTGATGAACGGGGAAGTACTCCAGACAAAGCCTATCTCGTAACTTCTCCCATTCACGTTCGTTAGCCCAACAGTATGGTCATACCACTTCCTTGCCTTCTCTTTAAGAGAAAACAGGAAGAGCTTCCATCTATTCGTTGCTTGTGTCATGTCTGATATGATCAGACACGAGCATAGCAACTCAAATTTGTGTAGGTGATGGTATAGGTTTTCATCACATCTTGAGAAGGATGTCTCCTAGACCATAGCTATGAAAGCAGGGCGAAGCTCATAGCTATTTGTTTGTATAGGTTTTGACGAGGGGTGTGGCTCCATCACTTCGACCTTTGGAGCAGAGAACTCATGGATTTGGGTTGAGTCCATGGGTAACCGAAATAAAATAAAAAAAATAAACGGGCAACCGCAGTTCTTAGACAACACAGCAACCGTTCCCTGGCAACGGCGCCAGAAAGCTTATTGGTATTTCTTATGGTTGCAGATAAATCCACAAGCGCATGGATACTGTTGTAGCTTTCACCTGGAAGTATTCAAGGTATCGAATCCACAGGGAACGAGAGGGCACTGTCTAATCACTAAAGTTGACCGGATCGATCAAGTTTATATGTAGGCTGGGTAGAGAGGATAACTTAGCACTAAGGCTGTGAATATAGCGAAAGGAGTTCTCCTATCCTTGCTTTGGGCACTGGGGTATCCTAGGCCTCTAGGAAATTGCCGGCAAACAGCTCTACGCTGTACCCGAACGTGGAGGATTACAAAGGACGGACAGGGCTGTCACCACCTGCCGCCTACCTCTTCTAATCCGTGGGGCTACGAGGCAAACGAAGGTAGTCGATAACCTAAGCACCATGCTTAAGATATATACTACTACTCTAATCTTAGCTAGAGACTAGAGCACTCTATAAATAAAGTGACGAACCCACAAGCACAATAGAGAAGTCAGCTTTCTATAACTCAGACTTAAATACTAGTTGAATCCCGGATACTTACTAGTAGCTCGCCTCCGTCGAGGTACAGGTGGAGGGTCGCCGACACGCCGGGACTCCTCCAGACTCTTCCTCACTCTCTCCCTATTTCTACTCTCATTTGAGGAGGGCTTCGCCTTGACTTGATGCTCCAGCTCGATGATGATCTTCAATGACCGGTATGCAGCTATTTATAGCTTCTAGAGGCGGTTGGGAGTGGACATGTGGAAGATGAGGACGAACGGACTCAGTCACAGGTCGGGCGATGCGGGGAGGTCGGCCGACGTTCGATCCACCGCCTTGGGTGGTGCACGGCGTAGATGGACTCCTGGAGGCGGTGGGAACGCGCACGAGAAGGATGAGGCGGTTTGGCCTCCGGACCAGGTCGGGCGACTGTAACGTCCCGGAAAATCGAAAACCTAAATCACGCGTTTAAAAATCTTTTCCGGTGAATTCTCGAAACCCCAAAATCAGTTCCTTCCGAAATCCGTTCCAGTTACTTCCAAATTCCAAATCCAATCTTCCCGGAATCAATCCTGACCGTTCTGTTCTCTTTTGTCCCGTCCGCGTGTCGCGTTCCGCCCGCGCGTCGCGCGTGCCCCGACCGACTCGCGACCGATCCCGCGAATCCCGTCTTTCCCTTTTTCCTTTTTCCTATTTTCCGTTTTTCCTTTTCTTTTCTTTCTTCTTTTTCTTTTCTCTTCCTTCTTCCTCCCGCACGCGCCGGCCTCCCTTCTTTCTCCTCCTGCCCGAGCACCGCCGCTCCCTCCTCCTGTTCGGCCGCCGTCACGCGCGCGCGCCACGCCCCCTGCCGCGCCCTGCTGCTCCACCGCGACGCGCTGCGCCCAGCCCCTCTGC
>CM014272.1:38527681-38554455 GCA_004135705.1 Alloteropsis semialata | reverse complement strand
GCCCCCTCCCTCTTGCTCCACCACATCCCCACCTCCACCGAGCCACCACCGCCCTCGCCTCGCTCCCACACCGCTCCAAAACGCCGCCGCCCGAGCCCTCCGCCGTCGCCTCCTCCGCAAGCCGCCGCCGCCCGTGGAGCCACTCCACGCGCCGCCCCGGGCCTAGGTGAGGCCGGGAGAGGACTCCCCTCGCCCTCCTCTTGCTCCCCGGCCCCTCTCCGAGCGCCGCCGCGGCCAGGAGCCGCCGGCGCCGGCGAGCCGAGCCGACGGGACGAGCCCGACTCCCCTCCCCTGTTTCGGCCTGAAGAAGAAGGAGAAAGACTGCCCCTTTTTCACATACCCCCCTGGCCGTTCCTGTATTCCGAAAAGAAACCAATTCCCTTTAGAGTAAACCCAAAGAAACCCCCTATCCTTTTATTACAATTCCAAATAGGTCCCTGGTATTTACCAAACCCTCCACCCACTTATCCAATATTACAATCAAGTCCTTCCACCATATACACTTATTTCCAGAAAGGCCCTTGACCCTTTATAGATATTATAAAGAGGTCCTAAACCCCTCCAATTAAGCCCTAACCCTCACTTAACTTATCATTTTATGCGCCAAACTCCGCCGGAATTCCACCAAACTCGAACACGTCTTTCTTTCATCTATTCCGGCCGAGCTATACACAAATCATCCCAAAATAATCTCCTTTCCTATTTTATTTTATCGTTTCCTGTTTCGAGCTCATCGGTAAAGGTTTGATTGTTTCTTTTTATGTGTTTTGTTGTGTGTGCCGTAGACGACGGTATAATCGAGGAGGAGCCACCGGAATACGCAGGAGAGTACCGCGAGCCCGAATCCAACGACCCGTACCGCGAGCAGGAACTCCCGGAAGCTTTTGACGGCAAGTCCAATCCCATCCTTTGATGCATGTTTATCCCAGTTTTATAAACACAACCTATTGGCCTTTGATAATTGCATTGTCGTTATTGAAAACCCGGTTGGATAGCCACTCCTTGATTGTTATAACCATTCCTTGATAACCTAGTTATCACTAAATATGATTTGCTCTGTTTGGTTGATAACCTTGCTTAGAATGCTTAGAACCTGTTCTAGTTACTTAATCAATCATGACAATTACTGGTTTTATAAAGAAGAAAAGTGTGAGTGTGTTGAGTAAAGAGTTGGGTTTTGGGTTTTGAAAGTAGAGAAAGTGTTGGATAAAATGGATGGGTATTTCTTTGTGAAATACCATTTGGTGGCTTGTACCTTTGTGGTTAAGCAAGTTGGGAGATATCCATTTTGTCCGGTTTTAAACCGAGGTGATGTGTTCATCTTGCCTAACCCATTTATCTCGTACAACCACTCGACTCTTGTATGGTGCAAGGGCTTAGTCTAAATCCCACTAGCCGTGCTGTTAGTTGTCTGGTGGCAGGTGTGCAGCGAGAAAACCAAGTGCCGTCTTAGTGACATGGTTGCCGACTTGGTGTCATAAACCCCTTGGTTATTTCTCGTGATGGCTAGGCAGTTTTGGCTATGGTGGGTAATGGCTTCGATAGGATCCGCGCTGGCACTAAGGTGTTCGTGTTGCGGTACCCTACTTGTGGTGAAAGTGTACACCTCTGCAGAGTTTCCAAACTATTCGAATAGCCGTGCCCACGGTCATGGGCGAGTTATGGCTTGGTCACATACCGAAGGTTTTGGGATGGGTTGGAGTGTGTGTTTTGGAATTGTGTTCGGCTTTGTGCCAAGAGCTACGGCGGATGGGAAATCCGGTAGCATTTAAAATTTGGATCCTTTGTGGATCAACCCCCACTTACTTAGTTGTGTTACTTAAGCTTGCTTTGCTAAAGTTTTTCCTTGATAAACCTTTGCATGAGTAAAATTAGCTTTATTGCAAATTAAACCTTAGCCTTATTCCTTGATATATCCTGTGCATAATTCTGTGTTAACCCCTCCGTGGGTGTGGTTGGACTTGTTGAGTACTTTTGTACTCACCCTTGTTGTTGTCAATCCAGAAGAAGACCCGGACTTTGTCGTTGAGGACGCCGAGTAGGTGGTCGTGCCCGCACCCGACTTTGCCTGTGGAGGTTGGCCCTGCCCGAGATGCTTTCGCTGTCGCATAACTCTGATCCTTTTGTTGAACCGGTCTGGTTCATCATTTGGCTCTTAGCCGTAGTTTACCTTTTGGTTGTCTTAGCTTGTATCAAGTTTCCTCCCCATCGGGGAGTGTAAGGTTCTGAACTATCTGTTGAATAAATGTGTATCAGCCTCCTAGGGACTGATAATTGTATCACATTTAGTCTCTGCTTAGGCAGGGGCGCTTCAGCGACGGGGCCAGGTCGGGCAACGGTCCACTGGCACCGTTTGGGCCCATCTTCGGCTGGGTGACTGCAGAGTGGGTCCTCATGACAGTTCCAAGTGGATGGCCTAATTTGAGTACGTTTAGATATGTTGGTGGGCCCATCAATCCGTGTGACCTTCCCTTGGACCATTCCCATCTCTTGGATCCAACCGACATGGATTCAGTGGCTAGGATGATCCCCAAATGTGCTTCTTTGCCCTGGAGAAAGATGGGCTCTATTGGGCTTGGGCCCAGGTCGGGCGACCTAGGGAGGTCGGCCGACCTGGCCCTGAGCCTAATTGTCCTCCTCTTTTGCCATTTAATCCCTACACTTACATATTCACCAAAACTTGTGGAATGGATTATATATAAGCCCTTAGCTATGGTGAATGCATTTTTGTTTATATTTTCTACAGGAACTGATGGTCAAAAGTGGTACTTAAGGACCATCAACACCAACTACCAAGTGGTTCGACACGTTCACTTATGAACGTGCCCTTAAGTTACCTATGCCGAAAGGAAGCATCGTGACAGGGTGTGATCCCGTGTAAGGTGGGGCTTTCAGGAGTTTGATCGGAGGTCTTGATTTAAAGATGCTTTTCATTGAGATTCACATCTATCTTACTTCACTCTATTTGGCTCAGAGCTACAACATATGCATGATCTAGGCGATCTAGATTGGTTATCGCTAACTTTCTCTTGCTACCTTCGGTGTTTGGGTTTTAGTAGATTATATTGGTTTTGCAACCCTCTTCAAGATCAAAGGTTTTCTATGCTAGTTGGATTGTTTCTTATATCTTTAGTTTCACGGATTGATAAACCTTGGGGGAGTACTCTAAGAAAGAGCTACAACTGATCCGTGCGCTTGCGGTTCACGATTGACGCGTCTAAGGGCCGTCAACAAGCTTTTCTGGCGCCGTTGCTGGGAAACTATCGATTAAGATCCGATTTGACTAGCATTCGTAAATATTTCTTTTTCTTGATTTTCTTTTGATTTTTCTCTTTTTAGATCTCTTATTTTCTCTTTTATCAAAAATAGATCTAATCCACAAAAACAAATCTAATCTAATCTAGTTTTACTTTTATCTTTATTTTATTTTATCTCTTTCTTTTAGATCTTGTATATATATATATTTTGTTTTTCACTAACCCTAACAGGAGATGGATGGCTACCTCTCCAACAAACCGAAAAATTTTGTGGATGATCCAGAAAAACTTTACAGGCAAAGGAGACGCGAAGCACAAGCTAAGAAGCTGGAACTAGTAGATCCGAAAGGTGAGACTACAAGTTCATCATCTACTCCACCACCAAGTCCAAAGGAAGCGCCACCGCAACCCGAGATGGCGGAAGGCACGATCGGAGAGCTATGCATCCCGGACGTCAATGATTTGCCTATCCAAGACCTCAATGATGTTGGAGGGCCGTTCGAGATCAAGATTTCAACTATTCGTATGGTGCAAAGCTCGCCCTTCACCGGAAAAGAAGATGCCAACCTTCACCTTCAAGCATTCATCCAACTATGCCGCACCTTCGACATGCAAGGAGTCACTCAAGATCAAGTGAGAGCGAGGCTCTTTCCATTCTCCCTACTTGGGAGGGCACTTCAATGGTTTCATTCTCTACTGACGGAGACGGTGTAAAGTTGGGATGCCTTGATGAAAGCTTTCGTGATGGAGTTCTACTCGCCGGGCAAGACTCAAATTTTGTGCAACAAGATTGCTACATTCGCGCAAGCCCCGACGGAGACTATTGCGGAAGCCTATGAGCGCTTCAACGACTACATCTGAACCGTGCCACATCACAAGTTTCCAAAGGAGGATATAGTCCAGAAGTTCTACCAAGGCCTCATGACCGCATCAAGGGCAATCATCGACGCATCGGCCGGAGGATCCATTATTGAGCTCACCCCAACTCAAGCTCTCAAGCTATTCAAGAAGGTGGCAGATAATGATGCGTGGGCATCATCGGGACGGCTGCATCCTACACCGTCTGTGGGAGTTGCTAAAAGTGTTTTGCAGGTGGAGCGTGAAGAAATACTTGAAGGGAAGATCGATTCACTCATGAGGAGATTGGAGAAGATGGAGGTGGACAAGAAGGAAGCCCATGCTATTGATTTGAAGGCAGCCGAAGCAAGGTCCACATGTGAAGATTGTGGAGAGTACGGCCATGTCCAGAGGAATTGTCCGGAGGAAGCTAAAGTGCTCGAATACATGAGGAAAGGAGATTTGTCTCCACCGTCCTACTTCCGCTACGGGCAAGGTAGACCTCAATTTAATGCAAGCTCATCTCTTCAAAACTCAGTGCCTCTTCGTATACAATTGAAGGAGTTCATGAGGAGCAATGCAAGATCAACAAGGACACCATCGCTAAGTTCAAGTCTATGGACAAGATATTGGAGAACATTGATGGCAAGATGACGGAGGTCGGAAGCTCTAACCACCAAGTGCTCAACATGATGAAGATGCTAGGTACGCAAGTGACCCAGCTAGCCGGACGCCTACCTAGTAATGAAGGAAGACTACCGAGGCAACCTCAAAATCCGGATACGGCAAAAGCAATTCAAACTCGCTCGGGGAAGGAGACCGAAGATCCTGAACACCCGGCCGGAGCAAGGAAGCCTAAGCCAAGTGTTGAAGCCGAGATGACATCAAAAGAGAAGGCGCCTACTCCCGCACCGGAAATAGTCACCCGAGAGCCGGAGTTTGAGATGATCGATGAAGACACAAAGATTCTTCCTCCGAGGCCACGTTACCACAAAGGTAAAATTGATGAGCATTTCAAAAAATTTGTTGAAGTGGTTCGCAGGTTGAACATTAATATGCCGCTCTTGGACACTCTACGAGTTCCAACATGCTCTCGCCACTTCAAAGACATCCTTTCAAGCAAGCGTGAGATGCCGCCGCCAAGTACCATCAAGATGATCAAAGAGTGCAGCGCGGCTATCGCCGACCAAGCTCTCGAGAAGAAGAGGGATCCAGGGTGTCCAACCATCCCGTGTTCCATTGGATCATACATGTTCAAGAGAGCATTGTGTGACCTTGATGCAAGTGTGAGCGTCATGCCGAAGGCCGTGTACGAGAAGCTACGCTTACTGGAGCCGGAACCCACCGCCATGTGCCTAGAGCTAGTGGACAACTCCGTTCGCTATCCTATGGGCATCGCCGAAGACGTACCCGTGAAGGTTGGAGAGCACCTAGTCCACGTGGACTTCGTGATTCTTGATATGGGAGAAGGGGCAAAGTCGCCACTCATCCTTGGGAGGCCGTTCCTCAAGACCGCAAGGGCAAACATCGACGTTGGCAAGGGAGAGATCAAGTTCGACATCATTTGCACCATGAGAGAGTTCAAGTTTCGTCCACGCCTTGAGGTATGCAATATGATCAATGTTAAATATATTCCACCTCACCGTCGTGACACCAAGGAGGAGCCGAAAAAGAAGGAAGTGAAGGAGACCAAAGAAGTTGTTGCATCCGTCGAGACAAAAGCTCAACGCCCGCTTGTGAAGACCAAAAAGATGACTAAGCCGAAGAATAATCCTGCACCCAAGCCAAGAAGTGGGTGCTCAAGACCGCAACGCCCACACCGAGCATTGGTCCGGAGTGAAGAAAAGAAGAAGTCTAGCTATAGACTATAAATGAAGCGCTTTGCGGGAGGCAACCCGTTCGTCGAGTCAAGAATAAGCTATCGGGAGGACAGCATGTTCGTCGAGTCAAGAATAAGCTACCGGGAGGACAACCCGTGAAGACCTTTTGAGTAAGTGAGTCATGAACTTTGCTACGCAAGACTTGGTAAACATTTGATAAATTTGTCGTTCAGTCCAACATTTAAATTAGAGTTGCTCGGTCATTTTGTTTTTAATTCTTATTCCAAACCAATGACTTGAGCCTTCCCATGATTTAATTGTTTAATCTTGAGAAACCCAAAACCAAATTCCCATACCCATTTTGGCGACCGTCCTTTCCATGACAGCCGGACCAAGACACGAGTAGAGCCAAGCATTGTTCTTAATTCTTTAAATTCTTTGACGCATGCTAGGCTCACACAACCTTAGTAATTTTCAGTTTTGTTTCCCTAGGATTAGGATTTTTCTAAAGCCCCTTTTATTTTACTTTCTTTCAAAATATCTCCCTCATTTTAGCCAAAATTTAGAACTCAAACCTATGACCCACGGTTGAACTCGGGAAAGTTCGCTATCAATTCATGAAAGTGAGCAATACCGGTGCAATCAAAATTAATGTAGTCGGAAAATATTTCTTGACTTACAAATGTTTATGATGCCTAAATTCCTCTCTAATTATTCATTCAAACTCATTGCTTGCTTTGAGTTAGTTTTACTTGTCATGATTAGAGGAGGAGTTAAGCATATAAACACACTTTGGAAGGGTTTATGATCATGATCATCACTAATGACCAAGATTACCTTCACGGGAAGAATCATTGTGCTCTCCACCTAACTCCACATGCAAGAGGAGACAGCCATGCATGGTGGTACACTTATTTTGCAGGATTGAAAGCAACATTTGGAGTGGAGTTGAAGCAAAGGACAAAGGCATTAATCAAAGTGGAGAAAACAATGTGCAAGTGGACAACTTTGCTAAAGAATGAATGGTTCACAATATTTTGACGGTGGAAATCATGTGGAGCAGCTGTACACTGATTGAGAATCCACTCAGGAAGCACTGGAAGCAAGGAGACACAAAGCAGGCCAGGGAACACCCTAGGCCGGCCGGCCTGGCCTCCATTTATGCCCCCTGGTGCTCATCTTTCACAGGTACGTCTTTCATACAATTCTAAACTCTTGTTCTTCAGTTCTTCCACCTTGAAGCCAGCAGAGGCTCTGAAAAATTTTGAGATTCAAAACCACCTCCAAAAATCTCCAAAAATTCACTATTGCTCTTCTCTTCGATATATTGTTTTTCCACCAGCAAGAAACCCCCGGTGTGTTGGTTTTTGTGATTGTGCAGCAAGGCACCATGAGGAGAGGCGTTGTCAATTTCCTCACCGGAAAAAGGACAAGGTCATCGGCGTCCGACACGCCATCGGCGAGCTCTTTGCGGAGGCACTCCGTTGCGGAGTCACCGCGAAGCATGGAGGAAGACAACCCCGTACAAAGGAATGACATGCTGCTCCTTGGAGGGATGCAAGAACCACGAAGTTCCTCCGTACGGTTCACCGAGCCACGTGGACGTACCGGCGCACCACCACCTCCTCCAACTAGACGTTCCACAAGATCAACCGCACCACCGCCATACAAACCAAAAATTTCAGAATATGGGTTTCTGATTTTGTCAGAGGAAGAAGAATCAAGGCTCAAGAATTTGAAGGGAAGAGTGAAAGCAAACACCAATTTCGATGATGATGCACTCCATAGGTTGGGATTCTATGATGATATTTATGTGCTATTAGACAACCTTGGATGGAGACAATTTTTCGATGGTGTTCCGGTGGACGTGGATGCAGAAATTGCTTTGGAGATCATGATGACCATGAGAGTTGTGACAAGAAAAATTGGTGAGCAAGAAGTGTCATGCCTTGAATTTAGGTTGATGAATGAAGAAAAGTCCATCACCTTTGACGGAATTGGAAGCTTACTTGGTTTCAATGGTGGTGCACCGGAAAGAGCCGAAGTCGAAGAAGGAGGGATGGATAAATTTTGGAAGAAAATTGCAAGGGATGACAACCGCCAAAGGAAGAACATAAGCAATGTCATACTGCAAATATTTCATTCTTGGATGAGCAGGAGAATTTTCGGACGGATGAGAGAGTCCAAAGTAACCGATATGGAGTTAAATTATTACTCCGCATTGGTGAAAAAGCAAGCAATTGATCCTACCTACATCATGATTGATAGGTGGGTATGTGAAGCAACATCCGGCTCCGGAGAGATCGGCTCGGGTTGTTATCTCTCCATGATAGCAATTGCATTGAACCCAAGATTGGAGACAAACTCGGCATTCTTCATGAAAGGGACCAATTTTGGAATTGAGAAGAATGGCTACAAAATTGCAAATACCAGTATTTATCTCCCCGATGCAAGATTGAAGTTATTTGGAAGAGGAAGAGTTGATTGGCGGGATGAAAAGATATTAGTCAAGGCTAAAAAGAATAAAAGAGGGAAGTATGTTGGAGAGTCATCGGCTCCGGTTGTAGAAGAAGTGGGAGAGGAATTGCCACCGGCTAGTTCCTCTTATTGGACTACGGAATTTCAAAATGCACCAAGTGGAGAGGGACCTCCGGAAGGATGGGGGCAACAATGGGGACATGCACCAGCTCAAGCATGGGGGTATGCAGCGTCGGTGCCACCACCGATGTATCCACCGCCGCCTACATATAGCAGTTATGGCTACCCACGCCGCCACATCAAGGAGTGTTCCCGGATCCATCCTTTGGAGCTCAATTTGCACATCTCCAACAACCGGAAAGAAGCACAAGGACAATTGGAGCCTACGCCGATAGGAACTTGGAGGACATTAATGCCATCCGGAGGCATACGGACCGACTAGAAGATGGAACCGTGGGGATTACATACCAAATGGGACTTCTAGGATTGGCACCGCCGGAACAGTTTGATAGAGGAGCTTCTCAAGTGTATTATGACCAAGGGTACAACGCAAGACAGTCGCCAAGACAAGAGGAGTGACCGACAAGGACCAAGAATAAAATTGCTCGCACGTGTGGTTTGAGTTTTTCCCCTTTCTTTTATTTATTTTTAGCGTGTGTGCAAGCTTGTGTGCGTAGCAATTTTCTGTTTTTATTTATTTTTCAGCATGTGTGTTAGTGTGTCATTTTGTTTATCATCACCATGATCACTATATATATATATATATATATATCACCGATGCTTTCATGATATGATTACTAGTGATGATAGAAAGTTTATGCCATGTTGAAATATGATGATCGTTGCCGCTTTGTCTATTTTTGCACTTGGCTTATGCATGATTGAACTAAAAAGTTCTGGGAGCATAAGAAAAATAAAAGAAAAAAATATATATACATTGAAAAAAGAAAGAAAAGAAAAGGAAAAAAGTGTGAAAATAAATGCTCCTTAGTTCTTTTTGCTTCATTAAATTCCGTAGTACCTTAAAGATTATTCCATACTCAAATATTCCAACCATGTGCAATCCGATAACGAGGACTTCATTTGTGCCTCGGGATCAACCTTAGCCATTTGCACATGTCCACTATCTAAAAGCGTGTGTTCCATTTTCCTCCTCTCCACAAAATCGATTATTTTCCAATGGTCTTTTTGACGAGTCTCTGTAAATCCATGAGAAGTATTTCTTGTTTCGATAATATCTTGATTATAATATCTTTTGTTAGGACTAACCTTTCCCATAGCTCCAGATAAAGCCCTACACATACATGAGAGAAAGGAAGGTAAAGAGAGTTCTAGCAAAGTTTGAGAGACAAGATGAGCTGAGAGTTCCCATGAGCAATTGCAATGAGGTTTAAATTAATTGACTTTGGTTTAGCAATTCTTTTGAAACTTACTTCTTAATTCCTGAGACTTGTTTAAATTAGAGAGCATATGTTTAAATTCTTTATGGGGAACACTTAATTCATATCTACCCTCCATATTGGAAAGAGTTGGTTACAATTTGAAGAACTAATTGCAAAATACTTTGAAGGCATTATGTTTTCTCGTGTATGATCAAGTGCAGGGTTTGGACACCGAAAGGCAACACTAATTTTTATTGAAGACTTGTTCGAGTTCTTATTGAAGACTTACTCGAGGACGAGCAAGGTTGACGCTCCTTAGCGACACACTTTTATCCTTGTTTATCTTCAATAATGGCATGAATTTGATATCTAAACTAACGACCATACACTATAACCAGGGCGTTTTTGCATATGCATGTCTTTTTAGAGGAATTGTCTTTACGCAGGTTTTTGGGCTTAATGGAGCACAAATGGACAAGGCTTGAGACCAAGGATGACATGGTGAAAGATGAAGGCCAGAGGCCCGAAGAACAGGCCAGGCCGGCCGGCCCTACATGGCCTAGGTGATTTCAAGCCCCGTTCGTGCTCAATTTTGGTGAACTGACCTCCAAGAGTATTTGAAAGGCAAGTGCTTCAAGATAAGGTCAAGAGACTTCGGGGTCAAGGCAACTCAATCGGAGAATTTGGAAGTTTATCACTTCGCATTCTTATCTCAAAGATATCCCGAAGTAAATGACGTCCAAAGGCCCACATGCATAAGTGGGACATCTACTGAAGCTTCCAGAAGACTTGAGGAGAAAGCAGAGGATGAGGCGGCCAGGGAAAGCCCCAGGCCGGCCGGCCTGAACCCCCCTGGGCCGGCCGGCCCAGGCCTTTCCTGTGGCGGTTCGCCCCCCTTTGACCTAGTCCTCAGGGTATAAATAGCCCATGTGCCTTCGTGCCACGCATCAATCAATTCGTCATTCACCGCCGAGGAGCAGAGAAGCTAGAGAGACACCTTTCGGAGAGCTGAGGGTCGTGCTAGTTGTCTAGGGTTCTTCCCTAGCCGATGTGGGAACCCTGCGATGAAGACCACGTCGGAGTTCTGGAGCTAGGATCATCAAGATCAAGGTAGGATCCCGGTGGTGATATTGTGATGTACTTACATTCATGGTGAAGTTATATGTGTTTTCGAATTTCTAGCGATCAAGTGCCTCTTCTATGATTTCTTTCTTGCTTGGGTTTGCTTCTTCTTCAATCTATTCTCGAGATAGATTACTCGGGGTGTTCTTGTAGCCATGGTGGCTAGGGGTTCATACCGGATCTACCAAGTGGTTCGACACGTTCACTTGTGAACGTGCCCTTAAGTTACCTACGTCGAAAGGGAGCATCGTCACAGGGTGTGATCCGGTGTAAGGTGGGGCTTTCGGGAGTTTGATCGGAGGTCATGATTTAAAGATGCTTTTCATTGAGATTCACATCTATCTTACTTCACTCTATTTGGCTCGGAGCTACAACATATGCATCATCTAGGCGATCTAGATTGGTTATCTCTAACTTTCTCTTGCTGCCTCCGGTGTTTGGGTTTTAGTAGATTAGATTGGTTTTGCAACCCCTCTTCAAGATAAAAGGCTTTCAATGCTACTTAGATCGTTTCTTATGTCTTTAGTACCACGGATTGATAAACCTTGGGGGAGTAATCTAAGGGAAGAGCTACAACTGATCCATGCGCTTGCGGTTCACGATTTACGCGTCTAAGGGCCGTCAACATGCACATAGAGGGTATCCCAATCATAGCAAATCCACCCGAGAGTATTTGTTACACCATTGTAATATGTGCTCACCAAAATAATATAAGCAACAACTGGACGTAGGGTTATTACTCTATCTCAATGGCCCGAACCAGTATAAAATCTTGAGTCTCTCTGTTCATCCACCTTGATCAATCTTCGCATGAAGCGGGGTGCTTGCCGGACAAATATCTGCCGAGTACAAACTCGACAGAGGCGCGCCAGGTAGGGGCCCTTGCGTGAAGAAAGATCATGCCGATCATCAACGGAGTCTGGATCGCTAACGCGTCGAGTTCATCGATGCCCTACATGCCCAGTTCCGTCAAATCGAAAGCCATCGGGAGTTCTGCCTCTGCTTCCAATCTCTACGCTCCAAGCCATCTAGTGCCTACACGGGAGATCCGTTTCGGAGATCTCGTGTTCAAGCATTAAGGCGATTACGAGCTCAAGCTGACAGGGATCCATGATCCCGATCTTGCATGCGCCGGTCGGAAAGTTTTCGCCACCTTCACGGAGCCAACCCCCGAAGACATTGCCGATCGTACTGCTCAGTTGGATCTCGACTACAGTGGATATAGCAATGGGTCGAAACAGCCTGAAGACTGCCGCATCCATGTGCTAACTGCAAATGGGACAGAGTCCGCCACCGAGTCGTCCAGCTCGCGTAGACCCATGCCTCCTCCACGTTTCAGTAGAGCACCGACTCTTCAGACGGCTAAAACCCGTACACAGCAGGCTCCATCCTCGTTGGCTCCCCAGAATCTCAACAAAGAATTCTGGGCAGTCGAACAGGACAACCTCAGATCCGAACCCTCTTGGAGATGATGGAGGCAATGGCCGAGGGAACCCCGATGGTCACCATCGCCAAGAAAGCTCAGGAAGTAGCGGAAAAGGCCAAGGAGCGCCTCGAGGCCGCCGCTGCCGCACCGCTAGCTCTGTCAAACAGGCCTAGTGAACCCCAACCGGTTTGCTCTCGATCTGTTAACGGGCAACCCCGCTATCGCCCGCATGAGGAGCGTGACATGAGGCCGCAGCTCGAACGCAACCGTGAAAATCGCGACGCCCGGGAAACTCTCAACTACAATTGAGATTACCGAGCGCGTGAGGGCTACTACCGGTCCCATCCATATTCACCGCCACGTGACTCCCGACCAGGCACAGGAGGATGCCTCACATACTCCCCAGGCCTGCGCAAGGTCAGGTGGCCAGAAAAGTTCCATCCTACTAACATCGAGAAGTATGATGGAACAACCAACCCTCGCGAGTGGATTCAGATCTATTCTACGATCATCGATGCCACCGAGGGAGATGACTACGTCAAGGCCAATTACTTGCCGACTGCCCTGCAGGGATCAGCCCGAACGTGGCTCATGAACCTGCCCGAGGCCAGCATCAAGTCGTGGGGCCATCTCCGGGAGACGTTTGAAGCCAACTTCCAAGGCACTTACAAACACCCTAGACATGAAGGAGACATGCTCAACTGTGTGCAGAAGCCCGGAGAATCCCTCCGGGACTACATCCGCCGATTCAGCGACACCCGTAAAACCATCCCCAACATGGTGGATGATCAGGTGATTATGGCCTTTAATCAGGGCTGCAAGGATGAACGGACGGCGGTGGAGCTTGCCAAGAAGAACTCGAAGACGGTAGCCAAGCTCTACGGGATCCTGGAGGAAACCGCCAAGATGGCGGACGCCCGAGGTTGGGTCCAAGGAAAGGCCGAACAAAGCCAGCCATCGGGGGAAGGCAAGAAGAAGTATAAGCACAAGAATAAGAAGCGCAAGCCTGAGGGCGAAGAAATCATGGCCGTGGACAACAAAGCCCCATACAGACGCCAAGGCAAGCCTATCGATCTCCCGATGTACTGCCTGATTCACTGGTCAACAAAGCATCACTTTGTGGACTACACGGTGTACAAGAAGCAGAAGCAGGAGGAGGAGAGCCAGCAGCAGGGGGCTCCACACGACCAGGCCACTCATAACCCTCGGCAGACCAACTACATGGATTGTGACGATGAGCCAGAACTCCCCGAAGATCTGGAGATCGCCACAATTTTCGGTGGCTATTCTACCCGAACCTCCAAATCCCAGCTGAAGCTGGTCGAGAGGTAGATAGCAAGAACCGAACCCTATACACAGCCATTGAGGTGGTCCGAAGTCTCGATCACTTTCGATCAAAGGGATCACCCTGATACGCTGTACGACGGGCCACTGCTTCCCCTGTGCATCAAGCCCTGGATCGGGTCCTGCAAGATCGGGCGAACCCTGATCGACAGTGGAAGCGCCCTCAACTTATTGTTCGTCAATGCCTTTGACGAGCTCAGAATCCCGAGGAGGTCCTTGTCCCCAGTGGAGAAACCTTTCTACGTGGTCATACCAGGCATCCAAGCCTTTCCCTTAGGGAGGATCGATCTACAGGTGACCCTCATGGAGGGGAAAAACATCCGATAAGAGTTCCTCACCTTTGAGGTGGCTGATATCACATCAGCCTACAACTGCATCTTGGGCAGGCCGTTCCTAAAGAAATTCATGGCGGCCGCCCACTTTGCCTACTCCATGATCAAGATCCCAGGGCCACTAGGCCCGATCACCGTCTGTGGCGATCGCAAGGGCGCAGTCCAGTGCGACATGAAGACCCTGGACATGATCAAGGGAGGTGAGCAGGAGCCAGCCAAGGCTGCCGAGCCTGCCAAGAAAAAGACTAAGAACCTACCGTCCACCACCGGGCAAGCCACGCACACGGAAACTTCCTGGGCAGCAGAGGCCCGAGCGAAGGCCAAGGCAAAGCAAGCGCCCGCGGTGGACAAGAAGACCGATGACGACATCGTCGAAAAACAGACTGAGGTGCACCAGAGCCCGCATAAGGGATGCCACCGTAGGAAGTGGGCGAGTCGCTAGCTGCCGCCGCACCAAGCGTGCCAGTGTCAAAGCGCTCCGAGCCAGGCACAAAGTCTGTGGCCCTTGATGAGGCAGACCCAACCAAGACCACCCAAGTGGGCTCTGGTCTGGGTGACAAATAGGAACTCGAGCTCATTGCTTTCCTTCAGGCAAATGGGGATGTGTTCGCTTGGGAACCGTCTGACATGCCCGGGATCCCCAGGGAGGTAATCGAGCACAAGCTTGGCATACGAACTGGCGTCCGACCAGTCAAGCAAAAGCAAAGGAGATATACCCCGGAGAAGCGAGACGCCATTAACGAAGAAATCAACAGACAACTCAAAGCCGGCTTCATTCGAGAAGTCCCTTTCCCGAAGTGGCTGACAAACCCAGTCATGGTGAAGAAGCCCAACAGAAGTGGAGGATATGCGTGGACTACACCGACCTAAATAAAGCGTGTCCAAAGGACGAGTATCCACTACCGAGGGTAGATCAAATTGTAGATTCAACCTCTGGATGCGAGCTGCTTTGTTTTCTAGATCCCTATTCGGGGTATCACCAAATCAGCATGTGCATTGATGATGAGAAGAAAACTGCATTTGTAACTCCCTTCGATGTTTATTGCTATATAAAAATGCCTTTTGGTCTGAAAAACGCAGGTTGTACTTATCAAAAATGTGTTCACATTGTTCTCGAGGGCCAAATCGGCCGTAATATGGAGGCATACATAGATGACATCGTTGTAAAAAGTAAGTTAAAAGGGCGATCTGATCGCTAATTTAACCGAAACGTTCGACAACTTGCGTAAGAACAGGATGATGCTCAACCCCGCCAAATGCACCTTTGGTGTATCATCGGGTAAACTCCTCGGTTACCTTGTTTCCCAGCGAGGTATAGAGGCAAATCCACACAAGATCAAGGCACTCGACGACATGAAGTCTCCACGCAGCCGCCACGAGGTCCAGAAGTTGGCAAGAATGATGGCGTCCCTGAGTCGATTGTCCAAGTCAGGCGAACGAGGTATGCCATTCTATAAGTTGCTACGTAAAACTGATCGTTTTGAGTGGTCGGCGGAAGCAGAAGAGGCGTTCCAGGCGTTTAAGCAATACTTATGAAAAATGCCCGTACTGATCCCGCCGCAGCCACAAGAGGAGATGCTGTTATACGTAGCAGCAACACCGACTGTTGTCAGTACTGTTCTGGTGGTCGAGAGACCGACAGAAAAGTCAGCAACACAACACCCCGTTTACTTCGTGAGCGAGGTGTTACATGACGCCAAAACCAGGTACCCTCAGATTCAGAAATTGCTATATGCTGTGCTAATGACTTCCAGGAAACTCAAGCATTATTTTCTGAGCCACAAGATCAATGTCGTGTCAACTTACCCCCTAGGCACCATTTTACATAATCGAGATGCCGTGGGTAGGATTGCACAATGGTCTGTGGAACTTGGGGCTTACGACGTTGAATTCATACCCAGAACTGCCATCAAGTCGCAGGCTTTGGCAGATTTCATCGTAGAGTGGACAAAACCCGAACCCGAAGAGGCTGCCCAAAATCGCGAACACTGGACCATGTTCTATGATGGAGCATTTTGCAGAGCAGGCACGAGGGCTGGGGTGGTCCTGATTTCTCCACACAATGACGTCATCAGGTACGCATTACAAACCAATTTTGTTGATCCAACCCCTACTAACAATGTTGCCGACTATGAAGGGCTTTTAACAGGACTCTGCATAGCTGCATCTCTAGGCGTCAAGAGGCTGCTCGTGAAAGGGGATTCCGAGTTAGCTGCAAAGCAAGTCATGAAAGAGTACAGTGCGCGGAGCGATGTCATGGCCAAATACTTGGAACCATACAGGAGGATGGAGAGCAAATTTGATGGGCTTGAAGTACGAGACGTCAAAAGGGAATTCAATGGCGATGCAGACAAGCTGGTAAAAGCAGTCGAACCTAAAAACTGCGCTTGCTAAGGGCATAGTTGCTACAACCAACAAATCCGTCAAGGAGTCTATGTTGGTCGATACGGCTCGAGCTGCCGCTCTAGTTGGAAATGAGGAGAACTGGATGGATCCAATCCGGGCGTACCTCACAAACCAAGCTATTTCGGACGATGATGCTACATTGGAGAAAATCCATCGTAAAGCCAAGAACTATCAATTGGTTGAGGGGCGATTATACAAGCTAACCCATAATGGAATGCTCCTCAAATGCATCACACGGACCGAGAGCATTAGTTTGCTCCACGATATTCACGGAGGAATCTGTGGATCTCATGCTTCTCCCATATCTAGCAGGGAAAGCATTCCGACAGAGCTTCTACTAGCCTACAGCTCTTCAAGACGCAAGCGAGTTAGTTAAGAAGTGTGAGACATGCCAATTCTTCGCACGGAAACAAAGTAAACCTACGCAAGCTTTAAACACTATTCTCCTGTCATGGCCCTTTGCCACTTGGGGAATAATATCCTCGGGCCTTTTCCAAGGGCTGTCGGGGTTACAGATTTCTATTCGTCGGCATCGACGCATTCACAAAATGGGTTGAGGCCAAGCCGGTTCAGAATATCACAAAAGAGGCAGTTGTCAAATTCCAACGGAGTATTGTCGTACGATTCAGTGTCCCAAACAGGATAATCTCTGATAATAGAACACAGTTTAAAAGCAAAAAGTTTTCTAATTTCTGCTACGACCATGGGATCAGGCATGATCGGTCATCGGTAAATCACCCGAAGACGAATGGGCAAGTAGAGCGTGCTAACGGCATCGTGCTCCAGGGCATCAAGAAGAGGATCTTTAACAGACTACAAGCTTATGACAAGCGATGGATTCATGAAGTTCCTATAATACTATGGTCAATGAGGACCACCATGAACCGAGCGACAGGCGAAACACCTTTCTTCTTGGTGTATGGAGCAGAGGCGATTCTACCATCCGACATCCACCTACAAGCCCCACGCGTGGCAATGTTTTCAGAAACTGAAGACCTGATAGATGCGCCGATGAGCTAATCCTCCTTGAGGAGGCTCGCGACGCAGCCGCTTTCAGAGTGGCCCAGTATCAACAAAAGCTGCGACAATACTACGATGCTAATGTTCGCAAGAGAAGCCTCTGCATTGGCGACATGGTGCTCAAATTAGATCAACGCACCAAGGACAAAAACAAATTGTCCTCTCCATGGCAAGGGCCTTACATCGTAGTAGACATCGCCCGACCAGGAGCCTACAGGATTGCGGAGATAGATGGAGATATACTGCCAAACACATGGAACATGGATCAACTGCGCAGATTCTACGCCTAACCAAAGGTAATCAAGCAAGCTCAAGCCTGTCCAGCAAGTTTGGCAGAAGTAGCCATCATCCGCGTCACCTCCAGCGCCAAAAAAAACAAATAAGATAAGTCCTATGCACTTTACTCACCCTCGCTTTTACGCTCGGGGGCTGGGTTCTATTTTCTATTATGTTTCTACTCTTTGTTACCATACTGCATATACTAACAAAAAGATGGGGACTACCACGCTGAAAGTTTTTTCAGACCTAATCTATGCATCCCAAGCGCAACGCTCGGGGGCTCCCCACATGATCGGAAAATTTTTGCGGTTAGTACTTCTAGACTCTTTTTCAGCATGCCTGCATGACTGCAAAAGAGCCCGGGGGCTACTATGGTACTACTACCATGCAAGAATCGGGCTTTTTAAATCAAGAAAGCTAGGATACGCTAAAATACCGAACACCATGACTACAAGGGATTACACAGTTCAGAAGGCCGCTCACGTCTCAGCAACTAAACAATTCCAAAATAGCTTATGGTAACAGGATTTTTGGCTATGACAGAGCTATCAATTAAAAAGCTCCACAAAAGTACCGATCAGCTCTAAGACTAAAGCAAAAACATGCAAGCATATGTTTCACAGAATAAAAGTCGCATTCTAAAACTTCAAGTTTTTCCCTATTACAGGATCCAAGCATAGAGTTCAAGGCGATTCCTCCGAATCACTCAAATGGAGATCAAGGTTCTTAACAAAAGGTTCCACCAGTGGGGCAAGACTGTCAAACAGTACCTCAGCATCCGTCGCCGAACACTTGAAGCCTTTGGAGAGCAGCGAGGCGTCGAGATGAGGAATGTGGCTTTTCAAAGCCCCAACGGTGTGAGTTGCAGCGACGCACGCACCCTCCATCAGCCTGGTTTCCAAGGACGAGCTGCGCTTCTCTGAAGCTTCAAGCCGGGCGGTGAGTTCAACAACGTCCTTATCCCGAACAGCAAGCCTGCCTTCCAGATCCGAGTTATTCTTCTCGAGCACCTCAATGCTCTTCGAATTAACTACAGAATCAGAGGCAGAGTGTAAGTAAAAGTTTGCGGATAAGGACCAAAAACAAGACATGTTAACATGAAACAAGTACCTTCCTTCTCGGACTGGAGAATGGCAACTTGGGCCTCCAGTCTAGTCATAGACGCTTCAGCAGTAGAGGCACGAGCGTCTAGCGAACGCCATTGCTCCTCGGCTGCAGAGAGCGAAGTAATGATCGGGCCCAAGGGCGTCGGGTCAGGTCTTGCAACTCCTATGGTTCTCTCTGCACCATCGGGCTGAGCTGCCAAGTCAGACTCGGGAGTTTTCTCTTTCTCTGATGGCCTGGTGTGAGGAGAAGCTGTAGGCTTGGAGGGTCTGAGCTCCCGAACAAACAAAACAGTTACAAATATTCTCCCTGTGAGAACTAATCAGGCATAACCAAACAGGTCAAAGTCCTTACTTGGATGTCGGGATTCTAACTTTGAACCTCTTGACACCAGGTATAGGCTTTGATGGCAGTGGGGTCAGACGAATTTCCTGACGAGAAATCTCCCGAACACGTTCAGCTTTGATTATGTGATCAAAGGCTGCAAATAAATGCCCGAATACGATCATGCTTGGTACCTGGGCATCAGAACGAGGTGGATCACGACTGGGTAGCAGCTCACTAGTTCCGGGCATACCAAGAGATCCCGAACCCGGAGTCGTCCTCTCCACGCTCACGCTGCGAGAACGCTTGCGGGTTCGGGGAACGGTCGCCTTGGGGCTGCTCGGGTTTTCTTTCTCCGCATCGGGTGATAGTTCGGGCTGTTCGGTGGTCGGGGCCTTGGCACCTTGATCGACGGGCAGTTCCCTCTCTTCCTCCTCAATGTTGATGGCTCCACTCTGAGCGGGGGCATCAACAACAGGTGGAGCCTGTTCAGGAGAAAGGATCATGTTATATGAACGTTAAGACAGTTTACCTCTGGAGGAGGGTTGTCAGCGCTATAAGGTGCTGGGACGCCTACCCAGTCCGGGATATCGGCACCCAACATCTTCTTCAGGTGAGGGGCCACTTCTGTTTCTGGGACAACTGTTGGTTAAGAGTCATGATCTCAAATGACCGAACAAACTCAGAAAAATTACCGAACAAAAAAATAAATGCTTACCATCGGGCTTCATCCTATTCGGGTCATTGTCACCCTTGAACGACCAGGCGTAGCGGTCATGAGACATGAGCGGGATAAATCTCCATCTAATGAAGACTTCTGCTACATGAACTGCTGTCAGGCCGGCGTTACGGAGTTCCAAGATCCGATCGATATGCTTCTGCATCTCAAGAGTAACTTTCGGCAGAGCTTTGGTTTCTTCTTTGAGATAGGGCATCAAATGCTTCCCTTTTGCTACTGAAGCTTGGGGAAGGGTGATGTAAAACCAGTGACGCTCATAACCTTTCTAGGAATCTTTCCCTGGAAAGGGGATGTAGATCTCCCGATCTCTCAAGGAAAACCCAATGGACCCGATCATGTGTTGATTCTTGCAAAATGCAGGGGCATAAAAAATGTCTCCACAGAATCAATGATGGCTTAATCCCTAACCAGCCTTCGCACAGAAAGGCAAAGACGCTAAGCATAGTCAAGGCGCCGGGCTTGATGTGCACAAGCTCCATCTGGTAAAAGTTACAGATGCTGTGGAAAAAATCTGATGGATAGACCCCAAATCTGCAATGGAAGAACTCCAAGAATGCCACCAGCTCGAGTGTGTCGTGGGTTGGATAGAGCTGACCTTTGGCATGGCGACGAGGGAAGATGGTGGTGTCAGGGAGCAATCCAAGATTCTCCAGCTGCTGCAACTGTTTCACCGTGGTGGTGGATTTTTCCTAGTATTTGTCCATGGTGCAGATTGTGGATCCACTGCGTAGCTCCCGTTCGACGGCAGCGTTGCTCTGATCCCCCAATGATTCATCACTGGATGAAGACTGGTGAAAGGACGCCATGGCGGCGGAAGGCTGGGTTGATTGGTTAGAGGAGCGAGAAAATGAAGGGCAGAGAATAGTTGTGGAATGGCAAGCGTTTGCAGATGCAAGTGAGGAAGATGAAGGCTCAAATGGAGTCCAAGCAGCTACGCCTGGGGCTTTATGGTTTTGTGAGGGAGAACGAACCCCGAGAAAACTGGCCTCGATCCGTACAATCCGCAGTCACTGTTGGGTCAAAAAGATTCTTTCCTTTTTCTGCAGCACGCGTCGTATCGAAAACTGTGCAAGTCAAATACAATGCATTTGAGATTGATAGCTTACTCAGGAAGATACCAATTTTAAATGACCGAACACTCGGTATGTCCAGAGGGAATAGCCCGATCATCTTTGATTGGGATCAAATTTCCCGAACATATTAAGATTGTTGATCTGTTCAGAAAAAAATCTTGTTCGGGGGATTTCATTCTGTGGACAAACAGTTTCATACACAGGTCATCATGAAAGTTTCTGAACACAGGAAAAGGGATTATTGTTGCATCTCTCGAGTGAAATTTCTTCATTAATTCAAAAAAGAGTACATTTCACAGGGGATCGATAACTATCCTGAAACTAAAATTTTAAAATGAACGATCATCGCTTGACTAACATCATCTGCGAGGATCAAGGCGGTGCGGCACCAGCCGGTGGATCATCTACCACATTCTCTTCTTCAGAGTCACTGACGAGATCCAAGAGCACTCCGTCTCCTGGGATCCCGATCAGCTCGCGGTTCAGGGAGACGAAGAGGCGTCGGGCGAATTCCTCATCGCCACTGGTGTCGACCGGAGCAGAAAACGAAGATGCGCCTGCGCGCAAGGACTCCAGCTTCAGCCGAGCTCCACTCCGTCCATGTACCGGCTCATCGTCGGAGGAGAGGGAGATGGGGGACGCCGGGGCTAGAGAGGATGACGCAGGGCGTTTCCCGGCGGCAATGCTTGACGCGGTGGCCTTGGGAGCCGGAGACACCACTGCCGGAGCCTCCTCTGGCGGTTCTACCTCAACTCCTTCATCCCCGTACCAGGGGAGTGCTAGAAGGGGAGCCTGAGGAGGAGCAGGAGGTTGTGTCATCGCTGGTGGGTCCTCCGGCTTGTTGGACGGTGGTTCGGCGGAGCTGTGGGGAGAGTCTCCGAAAAGGAGGCGAGGAAGCTTGAACTTGCGGCTGATTTTCTTCTTTCCCAGGGTGTGGGGACGGAGGAGGATTGGAAAGGAAGGTTCAAGTGTAGATCTGACCAAGGGATTCATTATTTAAAGACCCAGAGGAAACGCTTCGCACGAGGATCGAGGAACCAGAACAGTGCCGTAATTTATGCCGCGTGCGCTGCTAGAGTTTGGGAGACGTGCGGAGTGGGTTTTAAATGCACGGGGCAGCGGATGCATCAGTCCTTGGTGTTTCATTTTCCAAGATGGAATATTATTTACATGATATTATTATGGCTGATATTTTCTCTGACCTTATCATTCAGATGCTGGTTTCACCCTTCAAGAGTTCGGGATCTTTTTCTAACTCTCATTATCAAGTGATTATCGAGGTATTTTCATATCCTAAAATCACCCACAGAGCAAAAAAACCCGAAGGCTACTTTAGGATCAAACTTTTCTAAAGAAGATAAGCTCGGGGGCTACTGTTGAGGCCATAATACCAGGGTGCCCGATCACGAGCATTACCGACTACCGACTCCGAACGAAGAAGACTCCGAACAGGACACGACGACCAGATCACAGAAGGAAGGCCCGATGATAGTTAGAGTCCTACTAGGTTTAGATCTATTTTGTCTTGTAAGGCACGTCTCCCTGGATATAAATAGTGGGGACTTCTGCATGTAGAGGGTATCCCAATCATAGCAAATCCACCCGAGAGTATTTGTTACAGCATTGTAATCTGTACTCGCCGAGATAATACAAGCAACAACTGGACGTAGGGTTATTACTCGATCTCGAGGGCCCAAACCAGTATAAAATCCTGAGTCTCTCTGTTCATCCACCTTGATCAATCTTCGCACGAAGCGGGGTGCTTGCCGGACAAATATCTGCCGAGTACAACCTCGATACTTTTGCTTGCGCTTCGATTCGGTCTGAGCGATCCCCCCAAAGATGACGTTGACCACCTTGTCGGCTTGTTGATAGCCAGTGTCTTTGTCCCCCTTGTCTCCTTTGTCGTCTGGGTTGATGGGTTTAGGAGAGCCTTCAGAGGCGAAAGCTTTCTTGAGCCCATAGCACTCCCTACTCGAGTGCTTGTCCTTCGGATGGAAAGGGCATTGCTTGTCGAGTAGTTTGTCGAACTTCCTGCGGGAAGAGCCTTTCTCAACAACGTTGATAGAATCCTCAGGCTTGCATTTCTTGTCGTTGGAGTCGCTGTTGACAATCCTTATAACAAGAATCCGACCGTCAATAGGCTCAGAAAACCAATAAAGAGCAAAGCATAACTTAGACATTAGTATTCAAATAATGTTATACCATGCATATCCAAAATATATTTGAGTACAGGGACTACGGTGCAAAAGATGGACGAAACTGGACACAGGCCCAGGTCGACCGACCTGGCTAGGTCGGGCGACCTGGCCTGGACCCCAATCGAGCCCATCCTCCACACAGGTCAAGAAGCACACTAGGAGATGATCATGGACGTTGAATCATAGTCTGTTCAAGTCAAGGGTGAGGGATGAGCCACGTATCACTCCCATGGATCGAAGGGCCCACACCTCAACTCAATTGCACCAAAACTAAGTATACCCACCTGGAACCATCATAAGGACCCACATGGCAGTCGACCAGAGAAGAGTGGGTCCGAAAGGCGGCAGCACCAGGTCGGCCGACCTGGCCCTGCGGCCGTTTCACTCCCCCCTTGACCAGTACCTGTAAACCGCCTTGGAGATGACATCTGAGCCGAGCAATGCTGAAGACGGTGGATCCAAGGGTCGGCCGATGTCACACCCAGATTTACGAAGGAAATCCGAATGCTACTATATGTTGATGTGAACCCGCTAGGGTTGGTGCCCGATCTTTCAATGAGAGGCAGGGGGTAACTCGATTTGGGGGAAGGGGATGACGTTGGCGGTCCGACTACAGCTCTCTCAAGTGCTGCGCCTTAGCAACCGGTACACCACCTCCAAGGATGCCGCACCTTGTGGAGCACGACACCAGCCACTAGGGCTCTCAATCCTGCAAGCAAATCGAAGAAACTTGCAAGAACAAGATAACAGGTATTGAAATTACCAAATAGGAATGAGGGATTCGAATCCAAGATACAATATGTGGGGTTCCGAAGGCAGGAAGTAGGGCAGCTTATCCAGCATGCGCTATTCCAGCAAGCAGCTAGCAACAATGGCTAAGAATGCAACTCAACAAAACCCAACCCTAGAGTGGCGGCTGCTGGGGTATTTGTGAGGTTGGAGACGACCAGGATGTCTCCCCCAAACCCTAGGACGCGCCCCTAATGGGCCCAACTTGATACAAGGCCCATCAGCCCAAGTTCTGGTAACACAGTACCAGTCACGACCATTTTGACGATTCCCGTTGACTCAGGGCGAATTTGAAGGTGATTCCAAATCCATTTGAAAATAGACTTGATAGGCTTTCCAGGAAGTCCAAGATCACCCCAATCGGAGTCCGTATGAAGTCGCAGCACCCGTCAGAAGTTGGTGTTGTTCTGCTGCCCGAACCTGGAGCTTGTGAATCCTTTCCCCTTTGGCTCCTGTTCTTCATTCCTGAGCAAAACAACAGTGCAAGTGTCTCCGTTGTCTAAACAAGATGGACAAGTGCTTAAGAAGGAGCTTATCTGATGGTTAAGTTGTCGAGCACGAGCACGAGTAAGGGGACCAAGTGGAGGGGTGGACGTATCGGTGGTGGTGATGTCCTCATCATCCTCCCCTTCTTGCATTTGAGTCGTCCTCGACTCAAGCTCATCTTCTTCTCCCAAGTATGGTTTCAAATCTGCAATGTTAAATGTGGGGTTGACCCCAAAATCTGCAGGAAGATCAAGCTTATATGCATTTTCATTAACACGTTGCAGCACTTTAAAAGGGCCATCAGCTCTAGACATTAGTTTGGATTTTCTCAGTTCAGGAAACCTTTCCTTCCTCAAATGTAACCAAACCAGATCACCCGGTTCAAAATGCATATGCTTCCTACCTTTATCACTAGCATACTTATACTTAGCATTCATGCGCTCTATGTTCTCTTTAGTTGTTTCATGCAGCTTAAGCATCAATTCAGCACGTTGCTTAGCATCAAAGTTTAGTTTTTCAGAAGTTGGCAAGGGCATCAAATCAATAGGAGCTCGCGGTATGAAGCCATAGACAATCTCAAAAGGACACATTTTTGTAGTAGAATGCAGCGAACGATTATACGCAAATTCAATATGAGGCAAACATTCTTCCCACATTTTAATGTTCTTTTTTAGGACAGCCCTAAGCATGGTTGATAAAGTTCTATTTACAACCTCGGTTTGACCATCAGTTTGAGGGTGGCAAGTAGTGGAGAATAACAGCTTGGTTCCCAACTTAGCCCACAAGGTTCGCCAAAAATGACTAAGGAATTTTGCATCACGATCAGAAACAATTGTATTTGGCACACCATGCAAACGAACAATCTCACGAAAGAATAAATCAGCAATGTTGGTAGCGTCATCGGTTTTGTGACACGGTATGAAATGTGCCATTTTAGAAAATCTATCTACCACCACAAACACGCTGTCCCTCCCCTTCTTGGTTCTAGGCAGTCCTAAAACAAAGTCCATAGAGATATCCTCCCAAGGTACACTAGGGACAGGTAGAGGCATGTACAAACCATGAGGGTTAAGACGTGACTTAGCTTTTTGGCATGTCGTGCAGCGGGCTATGAATCTCTCCACGTCTCTCCTCATCCTGGGCCAAAAGAAATGAGCAGCAAGGATGTCCTCTGTTTTCTTCACACCAAAGTGTCCCATCAGCCCTCCTCCATGTGCTTCCTGCAACAATAACAAACGCACGGAGCTAGCTGGAATGCATAGCTTGTTAGCTCTAAACACAAACCCATCATTGAGGATGAATTTGTTCCAAGTCCTTCCTCCTTTACAATTCAGCAATACATCTTTGAAGTCAGCATCATGTGCATATTGTTCTTTTATTGTTTCCAAGCCAAAGATTTTGAAATCAAGCTGTGACAGCATGGCATAACGTCTAGACAAAGCATCAGCAATCACATTTTCCTTTCCCTTTTTGTGTTTGATGACATAAGGGAAGGTCTCAATGAATTCTACCCATTTAGCATGTCTACGATTCAGTTTGGCTTGGCTACGAATGTGTTTCAAAGATTCATGATCAGAATGTATGACAAACTCCTTGGGCCACAAATAATGCTGCCATGTTTGTAGAGTTCGAACTAAAGCAAACAATTCCTTGTCATAAGTAGAATAGTTCAAACTAGGCCCACTCAATTTCTCACTGAAATATGCTACAGGTTTGCCATCTTGTAAAAGGACACCTCCCAAACCAATTCCACTAGCATCACATTCAAGCTCAAAGGTTTTATTGAAATCAGGAAGCTGGAGCAAAGGTGCATGTGTTAACTTATCTTTAAGCATGTCGAAGGCGTCCTGATGTGCATCTGTCCATTTGAAGATCACTCCCTTCTTGGTAAGCTCATGCAGCGGGGCAGCAAGGGCGCTAAAGTCCTTCACGAAGCGACGATAGAAACCAGCAAGTCCCAGAAAACTTCGCACTTGGGTAACAGTTGTAGGTACCGGCCAGCTATGTATCGCTTCAACCTTGGCTTGATCAACTTCAATTCCCTGTGGTGTCACAACATAGCCAAGAAAAGACACCCGATCTGTGCAAAATGTGCACTTCTCAAGGTTACCAAATAAACGTGCATCACGCAATGCATCAAAAACAGCACGCAAGTGTTCAAGATGTTCCTCATGTGATTTGCTATAAATCAGGATGTCATCAAAGTATACAACTACAAATCTGCCAATAAAAGCGCGCAGAACTTCATTCATCAATCTCATGAATGTGCTAGGTGCATTAGTGAGACCAAAAGGCATGACCAGCCACTCATACAACCCAAACTTTGTTTTAAAAGCAGTTTTCCATTCATCTCCC
>CM014272.1:38504784-38524974 GCA_004135705.1 Alloteropsis semialata | reverse complement strand
TACCAAATAGGAATGAGGGATTCGAATCCAAGATACAATATGTGGGGTTCCGAAGGCAGGAAGTAGGGCAGCTTATCCAGCATGCGCTATTCCAGCAAGCAGCTAGCAACAATGGCTAAGAATGCAACTCAACAAAACCCAACCCTAGAGTGGCGGCTGCTGGGGTATTTGTGAGGTTGGAGACGACCAGGATGTCTCCCCCAAACCCTAGGACGCGCCCCTAATGGGCCCAACTTGATACAAGGCCCATCAGCCCAAGTTCTGGTAACACAGTACCAGTCACGACCATTTTGACGATTCCCGTTGACTCAGGGCGAATTTGAAGGTGATTCCAAATCCATTTGAAAATAGACTTGATAGGCTTTCCAGGAAGTCCAAGATCACCCCAATCGGAGTCCGTATGAAGTCGCAGCACCCGTCAGAAGTTGGTGTTGTTCTGCTGCCCGAACCTGGAGCTTGTGAATCCTTTCCCCTTTGGCTCCTGTTCTTCATTCCTGAGCAAAACAACAGTGCAAGTGTCTCCGTTGTCTAAACAAGATGGACAAGTGCTTAAGAAGGAGCTTATCTGATGGTTAAGTTGTCGAGCACGAGCACGAGTAAGGGGACCAAGTGGAGGGGTGGACGTATCGGTGGTGGTGATGTCCTCATCATATGTGTACCCAGGAAGTCTTAAACACACATATTACTCCAGAATAAG
The DNA here is from genome assembly GCA_004135705.1 of Alloteropsis semialata. Taxonomy (NCBI): domain Eukaryota; kingdom Viridiplantae; phylum Streptophyta; class Magnoliopsida; order Poales; family Poaceae; genus Alloteropsis; species Alloteropsis semialata. Next base: position 38,524,277 of record CM014272.1, on the reverse strand, counting down.
GTAAATCAAAGTAAACCAGTGCTCGAATTTCAAAGAAAACTATTACAAAAGACAAGAGTTTTAAAACAAACCACAGCAGAAGTCTATATACTATCTCTCACGATGAAGTCTCCAATCCACAGGGACGCCGGCTGGTGAACCTCAACCTAGTGCTCTTCTGAACATCTTTATGAATATCTTCGAGTGCTGCCTCATCTGAGTACCCATCCGGGATTTTGTTGAATAGTGCAAGTGTAAGTAAACCATCTTACTTTACAAGGATAACACGAGGTATGAAGGCTCAAAAGGCTAGACACAGTTTAACTGCGGTAAGCACTTTTAATTGTTCAATTTTAACATTAAACCAAATTACTAAAATGTAATAGGTAAAACCCAGTTGTAACCCAAATTAAGAGTATATAGAAGTATCATCAAGTCCACCATCATTCCATTGTCATTTCATTTTAAACATCACCGGGGTAAAAGTCACTGTCAAAAAGGATCCAGGCCACTCGTAACCATGAGTACGGCTGTTATAACAGTTTACACTCTGCAGAGGTTGTACACTTTCCCCACTGGTCGCGTAAAAATTTAGAAGAACTTTATAACCCAACCACGCAGTGCTGATCAGGCACATTCATCACACTACCTTTGGTGTGACTGCATAGGGATGCTACGAGACCTTTCAAAATTTACTTAGTCAAGACCAGAGCCCATTTGATTCCCGTGGTTGCACTGTTCTCCCGGGTTGCCACTTTAAGATAGACCATAACAAGTGATGCCCAGAACAAAGCACACAGCATAGGTTCTAGTTTAAAGGTTGATTAGAACAAAGCACACAGCACATGTTCCGATTTAAGGTTGTCTAGAACAAAGCACACAGCACATGTTCTAGGTTTTAAGGTTGTCTAGAACAAAGCACACAGCACATGTTCCAGATCGTGAATTGCCTAGAATAAAGCACACAGCACATATTCTAGAACAAGAGTTGCCGAGAACAAAGCACACAGCACATGTTCCAGCTTCCTAACCATGTTGCTAAAAAGCAAGTTTTAACCATTCATCATTAAGAGGCATCAAGTATCATTGCTCAGCAGTATCAAGTTGCATAGCCTAGCACATTGTTACCCAAAGATGCATAAACCCAAGTTGAGCAAGGAAATAAGGTATAAGAATACTAGGGATAACCTAAAACAAATTAACTCATGCATGAATGAAAGTGAGTATTAAAGGTGTATAGGTATCAAGGATTTCTCTTGTTATACTTGCCTTCCTCAAAGTATTGCCAGCAAATTCTCTTCTTCAGAACCTTGCTCTCCTTCAACGTCGGACAGCTCACCGATTGGCACGATCAACACCAGCACACAAGATACATCTAATAAAGCAATACATCAATCAATACAACACAATTTTGAAAAGCGCACCACTAGAAAACACTAAGCGCACTACTAAAGAACACTAGCTACTGCGAACTTGGAGGCGCAAGTGACACTAAGGTCAGAGCTGAGCTACGGTTAAAAAGGCATGGGCAATTGAAAGATCAAGGGTATACTGGTACAAAGAACATAAGCTAGGATTATTTTGGTTGAGGACAAATAGATTGTGACATCATCAAGGCATGAACATGATGCAATCATGGAATATTGGAGTAAAGCTTTAATGGAATTTTGTATAAATGGATCAACAAACTTTAGCATACGCACATACAATTCAACATACCATTTTAATATCGAGATTTCACATATGTGATCATCATATATGAATTCAATATTAAAATACTACGCTGGAATTATAGCGGTTCATACACTAAATATTTATTAAGCCAGATGACAAAATACCATAAGATGGGAATACAAGGTGTAGGCGGACTATGGGGCAAACAAAAGGATGAAAGGAACACTAGAGCTGCGAGAGAAACAAAAGACTATATGCTGCATTTATTTTAATTAAATAAATCACATGTAGTGGATATTCATAGAAATACCCAAAGTTGGAATTATTCAATTTAGTTTTAGAATTTGAAAGCGAAGTAAAACCTAGTCAAGTTTTATTTATACATATTTCATAGGAATTAAGCATTTTACTATTAAACTTACAAATAAAGAACATGTGAGAACCTAATCAAATTATAAAGTATGTCGTGTTGGACTAAACAAGTTTTATTTAGAGAACACATTTATGTTAACATTATCATAAGAGGCGGCGTAAAACCCTATGTAGCTTTTAATTAGAGAACACGTGTTTAATAGTCATTAATCAAATTGATACTAAATTAAATTCTAAAAACTAGTATTATGGATACCAACACCACTAACGCATAGATTATGTTGTAACGAAGCTAACGCAACTTGAACGGATCGAATCGGAGCTAAAACGTGAAATCTATGGGTTAAACAAGGCCACAGGGACCGATACGTAATTAACTATAGATCTGAAGGGTTAGTAGATAAGTTTTCCTCAGACTCAGGCTGAACTGCGGGTTAATTTGTAAAAGCCGGGGGTCTCTTTAAGAAAACAGTGAAGGGGTATTTGGGTTCTGATCTGAGCCGTTGGTTGGCGATCGGGCGGCTTGGATCGATCTGCTCAGCTTCGGTCGCCGACGAACAGGAGGGGGCGGCGGTGCTGTGGCTGGCGGCGGCGGCTCGCTGGAGAGGAGGGGATCGGGTGCTACGGGGCATGGTTTCGCGTGCGAATTGGACCAAGAGGGAGCGGAAAGCGGCGCGAAGCTCACCAGGGCCTCACGGTCGTCAATTGGGCGTCGTGGTGTGCGGACAGCAGCAGATGGCGGCGGCGGCCGGAGCTTCACGTGGGCGAGCTCCTCCGATGGTGACTGAGCAACTCCGGTGTGATAGGTGGACGTGGCTCGGAGCCGGGGACCTTGTGGTGGCATCGTCTTGCTCCAAGGGGCGGCGAGTGCGACGAATTGGAGCGGCGGCGGTCGGCTACCTTGGCTCCGGCTTTTTGTGGTTTGGCGGCGGCGCTGCAGGGTCTGCGGGATGCGGAACAGGGGCGCGAGGGGGTGCTGGCGGCGCACTTTATAGGGGGAAAGGGGGCGCGGGTTTCTCGCGCGGGCGTTGCGGGACGGGAGGGGCGGCGGTGAGTCGTGTCGAGCTCGGGCTTGAGCTCGGCCGGGGCTACTTGCAGAGACCGGAGAGGGAGAGAGGTAAGGGATGACAGCTGGGGCCCGCGGTTCAGAGAGAGAGGGAGGATGGCGAGCGGGCCCTGGTGGCAGTGGGAGAAAGGGAGGCAAGCCCGGGTCAGTCTTGGCCTGTACCGGGCCTCGCAGGCTCGGCCCGTGGGAGGGGCAAAAGTAAACTCGGTTAGAGTTCCGGGGTGCAAAGTAGACTTAGGCCCGAACGGAAAAAGGGGAGGGGAAGGCCGGGCTGGGCTGGGTCCGGATGGGTTTGGGTTCCGGCCCGTTAGGGTTTTAGGGTTTTCCTTTTTCTTATTCCGGGAAAATATTTTTGGCAACGTATCAGGTGCAAACCAACCTCCCCGTGCAAACTATGCAAACCTCAATCTGGACCACATGATCTTGATCCAAGGGGGCGCGTAGAGAGAGGTGGGAGGGGGGATTTGCAAAATCATCTTGTTGTGATTAAGGGTGGGTGGTGATTTTGCAAATCCCCCTCCCACCTCTCTCACGCGCCCCCTTGGATCAAGATCATGTGGTCCAGATTGAGGTTTGCATAGTTTGCACGGGGAGGTTGGTTTGCACCTGATACGTTGCCAATATTTTTAGGTTAAAAGATAATCTAGAAAAGTCTAGATAATATCTTTTAAACCTCAGAAAATACCTCGGAGTGTCCAAAAATTCCGAGAAAAATCTCAGAGATAGAGTTGAACACGGTGAACCCAAATAAAATATTTGGAGCTCATGAAAAAGGTTTCTAGAAGCATCCAAAAATTGGATTAGCTCTAGAAAAATAGGAATAAATTTCAGAAAAATCCAAAAAATTCCCAGAGGAACCTATTCGAGATTCTAATCGGGTTTTTAAAACAAACTCGCACAACTACCACTACGCAGCTCGGCACAAAAGCAACACTCACTTTTTGATTAATTCTCACCAAATCTTAGGATTTAATAGAAACTCCGAGAAGGCCGAAAACCAGGGTGTGACAGCCGACCTGGGGACTTCGGCCAACCTGGGCCCACCTCCAAACTGCCTCAACCGCCTCTGGCCGGCTCCAACCGCCTATGTGATGCTATAAATACCTGCAAGGGGCGTCGTACTCAAACACACACCAGAAGAAGAGCTCTCTTTTGCTACAAGCTTAGTCTTAGTCTTAGTAGTGATCATGCTAGTATTAGATCTTCTGAAGGGCTTCCGAAGGAGTCTTGGTAAGTTCTAAAGTTCAGTTCTTGTATCTCTTTACTTACTTGTAATACTCTGAGCTTAATGGAAATACCTTCATACTTATGTTGTGTGCCTCAGTTATACTTTATCTACTTAAGCATATACTACTTATGTCTTGCACCTTGTTCAAGTGAATATATGCTATGACATTGGCTCAATGTGCCTATTGGTTGCTCTATTTATTAACATGATAGATAGAGTTGTATTTCTTATTGTAAGCATGGTGTTGGGAATATGGAATACTGTTGAGGGTGCCGCTGCCCCACGGATTAGTACAGGTAGGCGGCAGGTGGTGACAGCCCTTTCCGTCCTTTGTAATCCTCCACGTTCGGGAGTGGGTATTAGGCCTTTATGATAAGACGTCCTACTGTCGTCCCCTGATGAGGGAACCATTGGATACCTTATGGTGAATTAAATTTCCTACCAAAGCTCATATTGTTTAAACTCCTACGAAGGCTACTAGTTGTTGCATTGAGTTTTGTCAAGGTCATTATGATTTTTAGATATTTACTTCATGCTTTTAAAGCCACGATCACGCACAGACCACCATATATATGTTTCACTTCTACTATGGAAGTAAGCATGCCATCCGTCCATCAAATAAAAGCTCTACTTAAAGTATGGTACTCTTCCCCAACTTTAATGCAAAAGGAGACATGGGCTGATGAAAAAAATGGACACATGAAGGTCCAAGTATACGAAAAAAAAGAGAGAGCACATGAAGGCTCTTGGTTTAGAAAAAATAGCCATGTCTCTAAAAGCAACCTTTATAGGGGAAGAGGAACCTATAAAAAGGAGCTATCTTTTACCATACCACCTACACACGTGCACATCTTGGTTTGAGAGTATGACTTACTTCTCTTTGAATCCGGCAAAATGTGCATTACAAGTATGCCATAAAGCTCTCCTAGCACAAACTCCATTCCAATGAGTGACATAAGAGTTGAGAGAGGAACTTGGTAAGGAAATACACCCCGAGTGACTTGAGAGTACCACCTAAGGAACTCTGCTCTTTTGAAAAGTCCCAAAACCTCTAGTTTGATAGTCAAGCAAGGTAGAAGGCAAGGTGCTTGGTCTAAGTCATTCTGGCTACCAACCGCTCAAGACAAGGAGAAGCTACAAGCCCCATAAAAGGCCAAGGTAATAAGGAAAGTTTATTTTTACCAGCTTATTCAATTCTTGGTAGAATATCTTGCTGAACCACTGGTACTTTTGAGGAGTAATGAGGAAGCAACTCCTGATCCACTGAGCCTAAAAGTTCTAGTCTTTGCTCGGGACGAGCAAAAGGCTAAGCTTGGGGGAGTTGTTGACGGTCCTTATAACAAGAATCCGACCGTCAATAGGCTCAGAAAACCAATAAAGAGCAAAGCATAACTTAGACATTAGTATTCAAATAATGTTGTACCATGCATATCCAGAATATATTTGAGTACAGGGACTACGGTGCAAAAGATGGACGAAATTGGGCATAGGCCTAGGTCGGCCGACCTGGCTAGGTCGGACGACCTGGCCTGGACCCCAGTCGAGCCCATCCTCCACACAGGTCAAGAAGCACACTAGGAGATGATCATGTTGAATCATGGTCGGTTCAAGTCGAGGGTGAGGGATGAGCCACGTGTCACTCCCATGGATTGAAGGGCCCACACCTCAACTCAATTGCACCCAAATGAAGTATACCCACCTGGAACCGTCATAAGGACCCACATGGCAGTATACCAGAGAAGAGTGGGGTTGAAGGCGGCGGCATCAGGTCCGCCGACCTGGCCCTGCGGCCGTTTCGCTCCCCCCTTGACCAGTACCTGTAAACCGCCTTGGAGATGACATCTGAGCCGAGCAATGCTGAAGACGGTGGATGCAAGGGTCGGTCGACCTGGGCCCACCTCCAAACTGTCTCAACCGCCTCTGGCCGGCTCCAACCGCCTATGTGATGCTATAAATACCTGCAAGGGCGCCGTACTCAAACACACACCAGAAGAAGAGCTCTCCTTTGCTACAAACTTAGTTTTAGTCTTAGTAGTGATAGTGCTAGTATTAGATCTTCTAAAGGGCTTCCGAAGGAGTCTTGGTAAGTTCTAGAGTTCAGTTCTTGTGTCTCTTTACTTACTTGTAATACTCTGAGCTTAATGGAAATACCTTCATACTTATGTTGTGTGCCTCAGTTATACTTTATCTACTTAGCATATACTACTTATGTCTTGCACCTTGTTCAAGTGAATATATGCTATGACATTAGCTCAATGTGCCTATGTGTTGCTCTATTTATTAACGTGATAGATAGAGTTGTATTTCATATTGTAAGCATGGTTTGGAATATGGAATACTGTTGAGGGTATCACTGCCCACGGATTAGTAGAGGTAAGCGGCAGGTAGTGACAGCCCTGTCCATCCTTTGTAATCCTCCACATTCGGGAGTGGGTATTAGGCCTTTATGATAAGACGTCCTACTGTCGTCCCTTGATGAGGGAACCATTGGATACCTCGATATGTCCTCTTGCATATGTACATTGAATGAGCTTGTATAGGGTATTGTAGTATGTCCAAGTCCCATATGTATCATGCTAATGAACCCTTTGTAATCTTTACTAATGTGCTATGACTAACTAAGACTACCTTAATGATGGGCAATGAACTTCTATGTGTCACATTACCTATTCACTTCCATATCATTTACCCCTGTCTAGATTATGGTATATTAATATTGTTGTAAGAAAATATAGTGGATGACACCTCTCTTTAACTAAACGCATTCCCTGCGGACAAACAAATAACGATACTCTGGAATACTCCCGGGTGAAATGCTACAACGTACTTCTGTGCGCTTGCAGAATATCTGTAACGTTTAGATTTACGATAAGGTACCTCTATTGACATCACTAGTTTAGTGGTGACGCTAAGAAATACCAACAGTCACGCTTGCCACTATTCTCAACTTGTTTGCCCTTGTTGCGGTCGTTGTTGTTGCTGCGGTCACCTCCCGACTTGTTTCGGTTGAATCTTTCACGCTGCAAGTCTTCAGCATCAGCCCAGTGACTGATGAGCTCGCACATTTCCTCCAGCATTCTTGGCCTATTTCTCCCGAAATCAAGGGGCAGCGTGGGATATGTGAGGCCGCTGTGGAAACAGTCGATGACTTCTTGGTCAGACAAACCCACACATGTTGCGCGCTTCTCCTAGAATTGGTGGTTGTAACTTCGCAGGTACTCGTTCTGGCCTTGTTTGCACTGGGCTAGGTCAAAGCGAGTACCCGGCTTCTGTCACGAACCCTGGAAGTTGTTGATGAAAACCTTGCAGAGCGCATTCCAAGAGTCGATGGAGCCAGGCTTCAACCCTTCTAACCAGGTAAGTGGGGCCTGGTCGAGGACTACTGAAAGATAGGTGCACATTGTGTCGGTGTCGCCCCTTGCCACCTTGATCGCCGAGTAGTAGATGCGGAGCCACTGCTCAGGATCACGCTTCCCGTCATATCTTTCGATATGAGCTGGTTTGAACTTGTCGTGCCAGGAAGTGCCACGAATGCGGTTTGAGAAAACCAGGAATCCTTCGTACTTGCCAAGGTTGTGGTAACCCGGGCCTGCTGGCCCGTAGACCTGGTCGTACTCCTGGCGCCGTCTGCGTTCGTCTTCTTCGCGATCGTGGGCTCATGCCAAGGTGATGGTGCGTGCATCTTTGTTCTGCAAGCGGTGTCGCAGATCTCTCTCATCGTCGCGGTAGCTGCAACGTGCGTCCTGTCCCTGTTGCCATCACGCCTGCCGTTGTGGCTCCGTTGAGCAACGTGGTGGCTAGGCCCGATGCCGTGGTTTCTACCTCTGGCACCTACTACCATGCCTCCCTTGTTGTTGGATTGATGGCGGGCTCTGCTTGGGTGATGGGAGTGATTGTTGCAGTTGCTGCCGTCGGCAGGCCGGCTGCTTGCATGACGGCTTTGTGCGTTAGACCTGTGATGGTCTTGGCAGGGTTGATTGCGTCATGCTGTATGGCCACTGTCTGGAGCATAGTCCTCATCCTCTAGATTTCCGAAGTTTGCGCTAGATTGTCGAGTTCTCCTACGACAGCTAGGATGTTAGCTGCTCGGTGGGGTAGACATCTTGTTCGGTGACTTGCACGAATCTTTCATTGAGGTTCTGTGGAGCAAGTCTGCGACTATTGGCGATTCTTAATGATAAAATCCTATCGCCAACATAGATACAAAAGAACAATAAAACACATAGACATAGGGTTATTTACTAACAAATTCTACTAGTTTTGGTGCATATGTGCTTGTAGGGACAAAGTGGCAAAAGAAGGACCAAAGTGGGCCCAGGGCCAGGTCGCCCGACCCCTCCAGGTCGGCCGACCTGGGTCCAGGCCCAACTCAGTCAAAACTTCACCCATGCAGAGAAGCACACCTGGAGATCATCCCAACCGCTGAATCAACGTCGGTTTGCATCAAGGGCATATGATGAACATTCCATGGATTGAAGGGCCCACATATGAAACAAGATGTACTCGTGTCAAGCATATCCACCTGGAACCGACTTCAGGGCCCACAGGTCAGCCACCCAGTGCAAGGTGGGCCCAAAAGGTGGTTACTCCAGGTTGGCCGACCTGGGCGTGCGCCTGAAACAGTCGCCCCTTGACACATGTCTGCTAATCGCCTCCAGGAGAATATCAGCACCGTGCATGGCCTAGGACGGTGGATCCTACGGTCGGCTGACCCCCGTAGATCGGTTGACCTGGGCCCACCTCTGAACCGTCTCAACTACCGCACACCGAGTTTAAACCGCCTCTCCAAGCTATAAATATCTAGACTCGGGACAGGGCTCAGCATCATCGAGATGAAGTGAAGATCCAAGGCGAAGCCCTCCTCATATCTGGAGTAGAAATAGGGAGAGAGTGAGGGAGAGTCTGGAGGAGTCCCGGCGTGTCGGCGACCCTCCACCTATACCTCAGCAAAAATATCCGGGATCCAACTAGTACTTAAGTCTGAGTTATAGAAAGTTGTGTTCTCTATTGTGCTTGTGGGTTCATTGCTTTATTCATAAAGTATTCTAATCTCTAATCAAGGTTAGGATAGCTGATATTACCTTAGGCGTGGTGCTTAGGCGTATATCTGCCCTCGTTTGCCTCGTAGCCCCACGGATTAGAAGAGGTAGGCGGCAGGTGGTGACAGCCCTATCCGTCCATTGTAATCCTCCACGTTCGGGTACGGTGTAGAGCTGTTTGCCGGCAATTTCCTAGATGTCTAGGATACCCCGGTGCCCAAAGCAAGTATAGGAGAACTCCCTTCGCTATATTCACAGCCTTAGCGCTAAGTTATCCTCTCCACCCAGCCTTTATATGTACTCGATCGATCTGGTCAACTTTAGTGATTAGACAGTGGCTTACGTTCCCCGTGGATTTGATACCTGGTTACTCACGGGTGAAATCTACTACGACAGCCGTGCGCTTGCGGACTTTCTATTTGCCACCACTGGTGTCAACAAGCTTTCTGGCGCCGTTGCCGGAAAACGGTAGCTGTTGTCTAAGAACTATGGTTGCCCGTTTATCTTTTATTTTTATTTCATTTATTTTTGTTTTCAACCATGGATTCAACCCAAATTCATGAGTTCTCTACTCCAAAGGGCGAATTATTGGAGCCGCACCCCTCGTCAAATCCTATTATAACTGATAGCTATGAACTTCGCCCTGCCTTCATAGCTATGGGCCAGGACATATCCTTCTCGGGAAGTGATGGTGAAAACCCATACCGTCACTTGCACGAATTTGAGTTGCTCTGTTCGTGTCTGGTTATATCAGGCATGACTCAGGGCGCCCTTCCCCAAGCCTCAGTAGGGCAAAGGGTGTCATTGGTTTTACATCACCCTTCCCCAAGCCTCAGTAGCAAATGGGAAGTATTTGATGCCCTATCTCAAGGAAGAAACAAAAGCCCTGCCGAGAGTTACTCCTAAAATGCAAAAGCACATCGGTCGGATCTTGGCACTCCGTGACGCCGGCCTGACAGCGGTTCATGTAGTAGAGATTTTCATTAGATGGAGATTTATCCAGCTCATGACTCATGATCGCTACGCCTGGTCTTTCACGAGTGACAACGACCCGAACAGGATGAAGCCGGATGGTAAGCCTTTTCCTTGTTGTTCGGTAATATTTCTGAGATCGTTTGGTCATTTGAGATACCATGACTCTTAACCAACAGTTGTGCTAGACTTGGAAGTGGCCGCTCGCTTGAAGAAAATGTTGGGAGCCGATATCCCGGACACTGCCCGTGTTAACATCACCCTTCCCCAAGCCTTAGTAGCAAAGGGGAAGCATTTGATGCCCTATCTCAAGGAAGAAACAAAAGCCCTGCCGAGAGTTACTCCTGAGATGCAAAAGCACATCGGTCGGATCTTGGCACTCCATGATGCCGGCCTGACAGCGGTTCATGTAGTAGAGATTTTCATTAGATGGAGATTTATCCCGCTCATGACTCATGATCGCTACGCCTGGTCTTTCACGAGTGACAACGACCCGAACAGGATGAAGCCGAATGGTAAGCCTTTTCCTTGTTGTTCGGTAATATTTCTGAGATCATTCGGTCATTTGAGATACCATGACTCTTAACCAACAGTTGTCCTAGACTTGGAAGTGGCCGCTCGCTTGAAGAAAATGTTGGGAGCCGATATCCCGGACACCTTACAGCGCTGATAACCCTCGTCCAGAGGTAAACTGGCTCTCAGAAAATTTTCCTTCTTGCTGAATGTTCATGTGATATGATCCTTTTTCCCGAACAGGCCCCACCTGTTGTTGATGCTCCCATTCAGAGCGGAGCCATCAATGTTGAGGAGGAGGCAGAGCCGCCCGTCGATAGGCACCAAGACCCCGACCGTCGAACTACCCGAACCATCGCCTGCTGCGGAGAAAAAGAACCCGAGCAGCACCAAGGCGATCGTTCCCTGAATCCGCAAGCGCTCTTGCAGCGCGAGCGTGCAGAAGATGACTCCGGGTTTAGGATCTCTTGGTGTGCCCGGAACTAGTGAGCTGCCACCCGGTCGTGATCCACCTCGTCCTGATGACCAGGTACCAAGCATGGTCGTATTTGGGCGTTTATTCACAACCTTTGATCGCATAACCAAAGCTAAATGTGTTCGGGAGATTTCTCGTCAGGAAACTCGTCCAACCCCACTGCCATCAAAGCCTCCCTCTGGCACCAAGAAGTTCAAAGTCACACTCCCGACGTCCGAGTAAGGGCTCTGACTTGTTTGGTTTTGCTTGATTGCTTCTCACAGGGAGAATATTTTTAACTGTTTTGTTTGTTCAGGGACTCAGGCCTTCCAAGCCTGCAGCATCTCCTCCCACCAGGCCATCAGAAAAAGAGAAAACTCCCGAGCCTGACTCGGCAGCCCAGCCCGATGGTGCAAATAAAAGCACAGAGGCCATGAGACCTGCCCCGACACCCTTGGGCCCGATCATTACTTCGCTCTCTACAGCTGAAGAGCAATGGCATTCATTAGACGCTCGTGCCTCTGCTGCGGAAGCATCTATGATTAGACTGGAGGCCCAAGTTGCCATTCTCCAGTCCGAGAAAGAAGGTACTTGTCTTATGTTACCAAGTCTATTTTTGGTCCTTATCCCGCAAACTGTTGTTTACACACCGCCTCTGATTCTGTAGTCAACTCCAAGAGCATTGAGGTGCTCGAGAAGAAAAACTTGGATCTGGAAGGCAAGCTTGCTGTCTGAGACAAGGACGTTGCTGATCTCACCGCCCGTCTTGAAGCTTCAGAGAAGCGCAGCTCGTCCTTGGAAAGGCTCATGGAGGGTGCGTGTGTTGCTGCAACACACACCGTTGGGGCCTTGAAAAGCCACGTTCCTGATCTCGACGCCTCACTACTCTCCAAAGGCTTCAAGTGTTCGGCGGCGGATGCTCAGGTACTATTTGACAGTCTCGCCCCGCTGGTGGAACCCTTTGTTAAGAAACTTGGCCTCCATTTGAGTGATTCGGAGGACTCGTCTTGAACCTTGTGATGGGATCCTATAATAGGGCAAAACTTGATGGTTTAGCATGTGACTTTTATTTTGCGAAACATATGCTTGCATGTTTTTGCTTAAGTCTTAGAGCTGATCGGTACTTTTGTGGAGCTTTTTAACCGATAGCTTTGTCATAGCCAAACATCCCGTTACCATGAGCTATTTTGGAATTGTTTAGTTGCTGAGACGCGAGCGGTCTTCTGAACTATGTAATTCCTTGTAGTCATGGCGTTCGGTACCTTAACGTAGCCTAGCTTTCTTGGTTTAAAAAGCCCGATTCTTGCGAGGTAGTAGTACCATAGTAGCCCCCAGGCTCTTTAGTAGCATGTAAGCATGCTAGAAAAGAGTCTAGAAGTACTAACCACAAGAATTTCCCGATCATGTGGGGAGCCCCCGAGCGTTGCACTTGGGATGCGTAGAATAGGTCTGAAAAAACTTTCAGCATGGTAGTCCCTAGCTCTTTGTTAGTATATGCAGTATGGTAACATAGAGTAGAAACAGAATAGAAAAGGAACACCCAGCCCCCGAGCATAAAAGCGAGGGTGAGTAAAGTGCATAGAACTTATCTTTTTTTTGGCGCTGGAGGTGTCGCGGATGATGGCTGCATCTACCAAACTTGCTGGACAGGCTTGAACTTGCTTGGTTACCTTTATTTAGGTGTAGAATCTGTATAGTTGATCCATGTTCCACGTGTTTGGCAGTACGTCTCCATCTATCTCCGCGATCCTGTAAGCTCCTGGTCGTGCAATGTGTACTACGATGTAAGGCCCTTGCCATGGAGAGGACAATTTATTTTTGTCCTTGGTGTGTTGGTCTAATTTGAGCACCATGTCACCAATGCATAGGCTTCTGTTGTGAACATTAGCATCGTAATATTGTCACAGCTTTTGCTGATACTAAAGCGGCTGCATGGTGAGCCTCCTCAAGGAGGATTAGCTCATCGGTGCGTCTGTCAGGCTCTTCAGTCTCTAAAAACATTGCCACGCACGGGGCTTGTAGTCGGATATCGGATGGTAGAATTGCTTCGGCTCCATACACCAAGAAGAAATGTGTCTCGCCTGTTGCTCGGCTCATGGTGGTCCTCATTGACCATAGTACTGTAGGAACTTCATGAATCCATTGCTTGTCGTAAGCTTGTAATCTGTTAAAGATCCTCTTCTTGATGCCCTGGAGCAGATGCCATTGGCATGCTCTACTTGCCCGTTTGTTTTCGGGTGATTTACCGATGACCGATCATGCCTGATCCCGTGGTCGTAGCAGAAATCAGAGAACTTTTTGCTCTTAAACTGTGTTCCGTTATCAGAGATTATCCTGTTCGGGACACCAAATCGTACGACAATACTCCGCAGGAATTTGACAGCTGCCTCTTTTGTTATTTTCTGAACCAGTTCAGCTTCAACCCATTTTGTAAATGTGTCGATGCCAACGAACAAAAATATGTAACCCCCGACAGCCCTTGGAAAAGGCCCGAGGATATCTATTCCCCATGTGGCGAAGGGCCATGACAGGGAATAGTGTTTAAAACTTGCGCAGGTTTAGTTTGTTTCCATGCGAAGAATTGGCATGCCTCGCATTTCTTATCTAACTTGCTTGCATCTTGAAGAGCTGTAGGCCAGTAGAAGCTCTGTCGAAATGCTTTCCCTGCTAGAAATCTGGGAGAAGCGTGAGATCCACAGATTCCTTCATGAATATCATGGAGCAAATTAATGCCCTCGGTCTGTGTGATGCATTTGAGGAGCATTCCATTGCAGGTTAGCTTGTATAATCGCCCGTCAACCAATTGATAATTCTTGGCTTTACGATGGACTTTCTCCAATGTCGCAGCATCGTCGGGTATAGCTTGGTTTGTGAGGTACGCCCGGATTGGATCCATCCAGTTCTCCTCGTTTCCAACTAGAGCGGCAGCTCGAGCCGTATCGACCAACATAGACTCCTTGACGGATTCGTTGGTTGTAGGAATTGTTCCCTTGGCGGGCACAGTTTTTTGGTTCGGTAGTCAAACCGGCACAGATGGTTTAGTAAGAACTTCAAGTAACACGTTACCTGGGAGCCGCGTGCGCTCAGCAACTGCCTTTGCTAGCTTATCTGCGTCGCTGTTGAATTCCCTTTTGACATGTCGTACTTCAAGCCCATCAAATTTGCTCTTCATCCTTCTGTATGCTTCAAAGTATTTGGCCATAACATCGCTCCGCGCACTGTACTGTTTCATGACTTGCTTTGCAGCTAACTCGGAATCCCCTTTCACGAGCAGCCTCTTAACGCCTAGAGATGCTGCTATGTGGAGTCCCGTCAAGAGCCCCTCATACTCGGCAACATTGTTAGTAGGAATTGGATCAACAAAATTGATTTGTAGTGCGTACCTGATGATGTCGTTTTGTGGAGAAATCAGGGCCACCAGCCCCCGCGCACGCTCTGCAAAATGCTCCTTTCATAGAACATGGTCCAGTGTTCGGGATTTTGGGCGATTTCATCGGGTTCGGGATTAGTCCACTCTGCGATGAAATCTGCCAGAGCCTACGACTTGATGGTAGTTCTGGGTATGAATTCAATGTCATAAGCCCCCAGCTCCACAGACCACCGTGCAATCCTACCCACAGCATCTCGATTGTGTAACATGGTGCCTAGGGGATAAGCTGACACGACATTGATCTTATGGCTCAGAAAATAATGCTTGAGTTTCCTAGAAGTCATTAGCACAGCATATAGCAATTTCTAAATCTGAGGGTACCTTGTTTTTGCATCATGCAACACCTCGCTCACGAAGTAAACGGGGTATTGTGTTGTTGACTTTTCCATTGGTCTTTTGACCCCCAGAACAATACTGACAACAGTTGGTGTTGCTGCTACATATAACAGCATCTCTTCTTTTGGCTGTGGCGGGACCAGTATGGGCATTTTTCGTAGGTATTGCTTGAATGCCTGGAACGCCTCTTCTCCTTTTGCCGATCGTTCAAAGCGATCAATTTTACGCAACAGTTTATAAAATAGCATACCTCTTTCACCTGACTTGGACACGAATCGACTTAGGGACACCATCATTCCCGCCAACTTCTGGACCTCGTGGTGGCTGCGTGGAGACTTCATGTTGTCAAGTGCCTTGATCTTGTGTTGATTTGCCTCTATACCTCGCTGGGAAACGAGGTAACCAAGGAGCTTACACGATGATACACCAAAGGTGCATTTGGCGGGGTTGAGCATCATCCTATTTTTGCGTAAGTTGTCGAATGTTTCAGTTAAATCAGCAATCAGGTCGCCTTTTAACCTACTTTTTACAACGATATCATCTATGTGTGCTTCCACATTACGGCCGCTCTGGCCCTCGAGAACAATGTGAACACATTTTTGATAAGTGCAACCTGCATTTTTCAGACCAAAAGGCATCTTTATACAACAGTAAAAACCGAAGGGAGTTACAAATGCAGTTTTCTCCTCATCGTCAATGCACATGCTGATTTGGTGATACCCCGAATAGGCATCTAGAAAACAAAGTAGTTCGCATCCAGAGGTTGAGTCTACAATTTGATCTATCCTAGGTAATGGATACTCATCCTTTGGGCAAGCTTTATTCAGATCGGTATAATCCACGCACATCCTCCATGTTCTGTTGGGCTTCTTCACCATGACTGGGTTTGCTAGCCACTCTGGGAAAGGGACTTCTCAAATGAAGCTAGCTTTGAGTAGTCGGTTGATTTCTTCGTTAATGGCGTCTCGCTTCTCTGGGGTGTATCTCCTTTGCTTTTGCTTGACTGGTCGGACGCCAGTTCGTAAGCCAATCTTGTGCTCGATTACCTCCCTGGGGATCCCAGGCATGTCAGACAGTTCCCAAGCAAAAACATCTGCATTTGCTCGGAGGAAAGCAATGAGCTCGAGTTCCTATTTGTCACCCAGATCAGAGCCCACCTGAGTGGTCTTGGTCGGGTTTGCCTCATCAAGGGCCACCGACTTCATGCCCGGCTCGGTACGCTTTGCCGCTGGCTTGCTTGGTGAGGTGGCGGCTGGCGACTCGCCTGCTTCCTGTGGTGGTGTTCCCTTGAGCGAGGTCTGGTCCACCTCAGTCTGCTTTTCGGCGACGTCATCATCGGTCTTTTTCTCCTGCATGGGCACCAGTACGGGCGTTTGCTTTCCCTTGGCCTTTTATCGGGCCTCAGCTGCCCGGGAGGTTTCTGCGACTGCTGCCTTCGCAGCAGTGGTCGGCAGGTTCTTGGTCTTTTTTTGGCAGGTTCAGCAGTCTTGACTGGTTCCTGCTCTTCTCCCTTGATCATGTCCAGGGTCTTCATGTCGCACTGGACCGTGCCCTTGGGATCTCCGCAGATGGTGATCGGGCCGAACGGCCCCGGGATCCTGATCATGGAGTAACCAAAGTGGGAGGCCGCCATGAACTTCTTTAAGAACATCCTACCCAAGATGCAGTTGTAGGCTGACATTATATCAGCCACCTCAAAGGTGAGGAATTCTGATCAGATGCTTTTCCCTTCCATAAGGGTCACATGCAGATCGATCCTCCCTAAGGAAAAGGCTTGGATGCCTGGTATGACCCCGTAGAAAGACTTCTCCACTGGGACAAAGACCTCCTCGGGATTCCGAGTTCGTCAAAAGCATTGACGAACAATAGGTTGAGGGCGCTTCCACTGTCGATAAGGGTTCGCCCGATCTTGCGGGACCCGATCCGGGTCATGATGCACAGGAGAAGTAGTGGCCCATCGCACAGCATTTCGGGGTGATCCCTTTGATCGAAAGTGATCAGGACTTCGGACCACCTCAATGGCTGTGTGCAGGGTATAGATGGGGATGGTTGCTCCATGGAGCGAACCATACTCGAACCAGCGATCCAATTTGTCATTAGTGGAGAACCGGATCATCCATTTTTAATGTATCGCTTGTATCGGTGCTCCGTTGGTTCACGTGGGTCGCTCCACATGCTAGCATGCTAGCTAGCTGAATCGCACGAATCTTCTACTGAATTGCAGCACTCATTTGAATCACAAAATAGCTAGCATGCTACCACTAGTAGCTGGATGTGATATCACAAACCATCATGCTGAACTGAGACGTAATGATGTTTCAAAATTCAGTTATTCAAACAATTGGAAGTCATTAATAAACTAAACTGATAGCAATTAACTGGCTACAACACGAAACTGATAGCAGTACAACTCTATCTGACAAAACTGACAGCAGTTCGCTACTCATTCCAATTCACCGAGCCAAAGAACAAAAAAGGAAGAATGCCTAAAGCACTAATCATGTCCCATCTTAAAGTCTTAGCAGCTTCACCCAAGCTTCCTTTTGTTTCACCTGAAATACATTAGATTATCAGTTAGTAAAAATGAAGAATACACAGTTCTATGTATGAAACAATCAGAGGGCAGGAAATGATCCATTCAGACATGTACATAGCAGAACTTTACATGCAGGCTTTGCAAACAACAATGCATGGACATTCAGAGATACTATATATAATACATGTACATAGTTAGTAAAAAAAAGCATGGTTAAGCTGTGGGCAGGCCAAAAATTTAGCCCAGCTACATGTGCTGCATGATGTCCATAAGGACACCTAGGTTCACAAACATTTTGATGAGCTGCTGCTTGGATCAATAGATTAAAGAAATACACAGGCATATATCATGCATGCAACACAAGTGCCAGGTTCAGCAGCATACATGATGAAAAATAAAGAACCACAGATCAAACTAAAAGCAACTCAAAACTATACTACACAGTTTATAGTACAGAAAGTGTCAATTGCAAGGTAACTCAAAAGAAATACATAATTGAATATACCTTTTAGCATATCATTCCTCTTCATCAATTAGCTCATCAATGTTGTCATCAATAGCCTTCATGCTGAATTGAGAAGAACCAGAAGCTCGAATCCAATCTTGCACGCATATTAATGCTTCCACTGTTTTTGATGTTAACCGGCTACGGAAATCTGATATTATTCTTCTTCCAGTGCTGAAGGCTGACTCCGATGCAACTGTTGAAGCTTGAATTGCCAAAACATCTCGGGCCATGCGAGAAAGGATGGGATACTCAGTTGAGTTGCTCTTCCACCAAGCTAGTATATCAAAGGATTTACTTCGAGGAATTCTTGGCTTCGCTAGATATGTTTCAAGCTCAAGGTCAGATGGCAGATCACTTGCTGAGGATGTATTGCTCAAATGTTGATCCCAATCTGAATATCTATCACTTCCGGATTCAGCAGCAGCAGCAGAAGTACTTTGTTGTGTATCTTGACCACCATGATTTACCTGTGAATAATCCTTATATAGCGAAAGCAAAACCCCCATTAGTGTAGCAATCTTGGAATCAGCTTCACTCTGAAACGCTTGTTTCAAACGAAATTCAATGAATCCAAACTTAAATTGTGGATCAAGAATGACCGGGAATGAAATCTGCATCCATGTTAATTTCCAATATCTATTAAACTTCCTCTTCATAAATTGGACTGTCTCAAATAGGTCATCATTTGGCCCAGCAACACATTTTTCCAAAGCAACCTTCACCTCCCATATCTCATGAAAGTACAAGTTGGATGTAGGGTAAAGTGATCCTGAAATGACTTTAGTTGCATCATAGAAAGGTTTCAGCAATCCACATACCTTCCTTGCCTTTTCCCACTCTTCATTTGAGGGTAGCTCTGTATACTCTGGCTCCTGCTGTGTGAGGGACTCAAAAGCTCTCTTTAACTCCAAGCACCTTTCTAGCATGAGGTAAGTTGAGTTCCAACGAGTAGATATATCAATCTTAGGGCGCTTTTGCTCTCGGATCCCTAGTTGCTGAATGATTTCCTCGAACTTTTGCTTCCGTGATGCAGACCCTTCAATGAATTTCACACTTTCCCTAACCTTGTGCACAATTGGATTGATAATCTGAAATCCTGCTTTACATATTAAATTGAGAACATGTGCAGCGCATCTATGATGAAACATCTTCCCTTTCCCATATAGCATGTGTTTCTCTAACAGATTATGTCTCAAGTGCTTGACCATGGAATTATTGTTGCTGGCATTATCCAATGTTATTGCGAATAACTTATCTTCAATCTTCCAATCTTGTATGGATTTGAGAAGGACATTGAACATTGCAACACCTGTGTGTGGCGTTTTCATGAAAGAGAACTTGATAATCCTCTTTTGCATCTTCCAATCTTCATCCAGGAAGTGACAT
>CM014272.1:38454154-38503906 GCA_004135705.1 Alloteropsis semialata | reverse complement strand
GCACGGCCATTTTCATTCGCTGCCTAGAGAAATTGATTCTATAGCACAGAAATTATCAGCAGTTGGTCGTTATATAGTCTTCCTTTTGATTAGCGCAAAATATGCATCCATACAATATGGCATCTCTTGTTCACTGTGTAGTATAAGCAGCTCATGTCCTTTGATTGAAACACAATCTTCCAGCCAGCAAATGCCAAGGGCGAGAGATAGCTACTAGCCCTGTATACCATATTGTCTGGATGCACATTGTAGTATAAGCAGCTCATCTCCTTGTTCAATGCTTCCCAATCTTTCAGCCAGCATATGCTAAGCTTTACATGGATTATCTCGTAACCACGGGTAGTAGTGGAATTGGCGAGGACGCAAACCTGGGGGTAGCCGTGGCAGTGGGGACGCCGGCTTCCATGGATTGCCCGCCGTGACACCGGCGCTGTCGCTGCAGAGGGCGACCCGGCGGGCGCAGTGCGTCGGCGCAATGGCCAGCAGCCGGCTCGTCCCGGTCAGCAGCACGAGCGACCACATCAGCCTCGTCAACCCGGTGTCCGGCGCCATCCAACGGATCAAGAAGCTCCCGGGCCGGCCTAGCCGTCACCCCATGCCGGTGGTCCCCGCCGGCGGCTGCGGCGACTGCTCCTTCTTCTACGGCGGTGCGGACCGCGTCGAGGTCTGGCGGGCGGAGGATGATACGTGGAAGGTGCGGCGCGTCGGGAGCGCCGTCACGCCGCTGCATCAGGCGGTGCTCTGCGCGCTGGACGTGGAAGAGGATGGGGCCGCGTCGGCGGCGCGGGGTTGGAGGAGGATGGGGCCGGCGGCGGCGGCGGCGCGGGGATGGAAGAGGATGGGGAGGGGGGCGGCGGCGGCGGCGGGGATGGAAGAGGATGGGGGCGGCGGCGGCGACGTCCTCCAGGAAGACGAGACCGGCAGCCGGGGATCGAACCGCTCGACCCTAGGGTTCGATCGTGTCGAACCGATTGGGTTTCCTGGATACTCAGAGGAGCCCATTAGAATTCATTTAGTGGGCCGGTTCGGGGAACCTTTGGGCCGAACCGAACCACGCCCATCTATGGTGCAGGGCTCGATGCTCGCTATCTGCCTGTCGACCAGCTTCAGCTGGGATTTGGAGGTTCAGGTTGAGTAGCCACCAAAAATTGTGGCGATCTCCAGGTCTTCGGGAAGTTCTGGCTCATCATCACAATCCATGTAATTCATCTGCCGAGGGTTATGAGTGGCCTGGTCGCATGGAGCCCCCTGCTGCTGGCTCTCCTCCTCCTGCTTCTGCTTGTTGTACACCGTGCAGTCCACAAAGTGATGCTTTGTTGACCGGTAAATGGGGCAGTACATCGGGAGATCGGCAGGTTTGCCCTGGCGCCTGTACGGGGCTTTGTTGTCCACGGCCATGATTTCTTCGCCCTCGATCTTGCACTTCTTATTCTTGTGTTTGTCTTTCTTCTTGCCTTCCCCGGACGGTTTGCTTTGTTCGGGCTTTCCCTGGACCCAGGCTTGGGCGTCTGCCATCTTGGCAGTCTCTTCAAGGATCCTGTAGAGCTCGACCACCGTCTTCGAGTTCTTCTTGGCAAGCTCCTCCGCCATTCGCTCATCCTTGCAGCTCTGATTAAAGGCCACAATCACCCGATCATCCACCATGTAGGGGATGGTGTTACGGATGTCGCTGAATCGGCGGATGTAGTCCCGGAGGGATTCTCCAGGCTTCTGCGCACAGTTGAGCAGATCTCCTTCGTGTCCGGGACGTTTGTAGGTGCCTTGAAAGTTGGCTTCAAACGTCTCCCGGAGATGGCCCCATGACTTGATGCTAGCCTTGGGCAGGTTCATGAGCCACGTTCGGGCTGAGCCCTGCAGGGCTGTCGGCAAGTAGTTGGCCTTGATGTAGTCGTCTCCCCTAGTGGCATCAATGATCGTGGAATAGATCTGAATCCACTCGCGAGGGTTGGTTGTTCCATCATACTTCTCAATGTTAGTGGGACGGAACTTTTCCGGCCACCTGACCTTGCGCAGGCCTGGAGAGTACGCGAGGCAGCCCCCAGTGCCTGTTCGGTAGTCTCGTGGCGGTGAATCCGAATGGGACCTGTTGAGGCCATAATACCAGGGTGCCCGATCACGAGGATTGCCGACTACCGACTCCAAATGATGAAGACTCCGAACAAGACACGATGGCCGGATCGCAGAAGGAAAGCCCGATGATAGTTAGAGTCCTATTAGGTTTAGGTCTATTTTGTCTTGTAAGGCACGTTTCCTTGATATAAATAGCGGGGGTCCTGTGCGTAGAGGGTATTCCCAATCTTAGCTAATCCACCCGAGGGTACTTGTTACACCATTGTAATCTGTACTCGCCGAAATAATACAAGCAACAACTGGACGTAGGGTTATTACTCGATCTCAAGGGCCCGAACAAGTATGAAATCCCGTGTCTCTCTGTTCTTCCACCGTGATCAATCTTCGCACAAAGCGGGGTGCTTGCCGGACAAATATCTACCGAGTACAACCTCGACAGAGGCGCGCCAGGTAGGGGCCCTCGCGTGAAGAAAGATCATGCCGATCGTCAATGGAGTCTGGATCGCTGACGCGTCGAGTTCATCGATGCCCTACATGCCCAGTTCTGTCAAGTCGGAGGGCATCGGGAGTTCTGCTTCCGCTTTCGATCTCTACGCTCACAGCCATCTAGTGCCTGCATGGGAGATCCACTTCGGGGATCTCGTGTTCGAGCACCAAGGTGATTACGAGCTTAAGCTCACAGGGATCCATGATCCTGATCTTACATGCGCCGGTCGGGAAGTCTTCGCCACCTTCGCGGAGCCAACTCCCGAGGACAACGCCGATCGCACTGCACGGTTGGATCTCGACTACAGTGGATCTAGCGATGGGTCGGAACAGCCCGATGACCACCACATTCATGTGCTAGCTGCAAATGGGAGCGAGGCTGCCGCTGAGTCCTCCAACTCGCGTAGATCCATACCTCCTCCGTGTTCCAGCAACACGCCAACTCTTTAGACGGCTAAAACCCGTACACAGCAGGTCGCGTCCTCATTGGCTCCCCGAAATCTTAACGATGATTTCTGGGCAGTTGAGCAGGACAACCTGCAGATCCGAACTCTCTTGGGACGATGGAGGCAATGGCCGAGGGAACCTCGATGGCCATCATCGCCAAGAAGGCTCGGGAAGCAGTGGACAAGGCCAAGGAGCGCCTCGAGGCCGCCGCTGCCGCACCACAAGCTCCGTCAAACAGGCCTGGTGAACCACAACCGGTTCGCTCCCGATCTGTTAACGGACGACCCCATTATCGCCCGCATGAAGGGCGCGACATGAGGCCGCAGCTCGAACACAACCGTCGCACCCGCGACGCTTGGGAGACTCTCAACTACAATCGAGATTACCGAGCACGTGAGGGCTACTACCGGTCCCATCCAGATTCGCTGCCACGTGACTACCGACCAGGCACAGGAGGATGTCTCGCATACTCCCCGGGCCTGCGCAAGGTCAGGTGGCCGAAAAAGTTTCGTCCTACCAACATTGAGAAGTATGACGGAACAACCAACCCCCGCGAGTGGATTCAGATTTATTCCACGATCATCGACGCCACCGGGGGTGAAACTACATCAAGGCCAACTACTTACCGACTGCCCTGCAGGGATCAGCCCGAACATGGCTCATGAACCTGCCCGAGGCCAGCATCAATTCATGGAGCCACCTCCGGGAGACGTTTGAAGCCAATTTCCAAGGCACCTACAAACGCCCTGGACACGAAGGAGATCTGCTCAATTGTGTGCAGAAACCTGGAGAGTCCCTCCGAGACTACATCCGTCGCTTCAGCGACACCCATAACACCATCCCTGATATGGTGGATGATCGGGTGATTGTGGCCTTTAATCAGGGCTGCAAGGAAGAGCGAACGGCGGAGGAGCTTGCCAAGAAAAACCCGAAGACGGTGGCCGAGCTCTACGGGATCCTGGAAGAGACCGCCAAGATGGCGGATGCCCGAGCACGGGTCCACAGAAAGGCCGAACAAAGCCAGCCAGCCGGGGAAGGCAAGAAGGAGAATAAGCATAAGAACAAAAAGCGCAAGACCGAGGGTGACGAAGTCATGGCCGTGGACAACAAACACCCGTACAGGCGTCAAGGCAAACCTACCGATCTCCCAATGTACTGCCTGGTTCACCGATCTACAAAGCATCACTTTGTGGATTGCATGGTGTACAAGAAGCAGAAGTAGGAGGAGGAGAGCCACCAGCAGGGGGCTCCACGCGACCAGACTGCTCAAAATCCTCGAACGGCGAACTACATGGATTGTGACGATGAACCAGACCTTCCCGAGGATCTGGAGATCGCCACAATTTTCGGTGGCTATTCTACCCGAACCTCCAAGTCCCAGCTAAAGCTGGTCGAGAGGCAGATAGCAAGCACCGAGCCCTGCAAGCATCCGTTAAGGTGGTCCGAAATCCCGATCATATTTGATCAGAGGGATCACCCCGAGACGCTGTACGACGGGCCGCTACTCCCACTGTGTATCAAACCCTGGATCGGGCCCCGCAAGATCGGGCGAACCTTGATCGACAGTGGAAGCGCCCTCAATCTATTGTTCGTCAACACCTTCGACGAGCTAGGAATCCTGAGGAGGTCCTTGTCCCCGGTGGAGAAGCCTTTCTACGGGGTCATACCAGGCATCCAAGCCTTTCCCTTAGGGAGGATTGATCTGCAGGTGACCCTCATGGAGGGCAAAAACATCCGAACAGAGTTCCTCACCTTTGAGGTGGCTGACATCACGTTGGCCTATAACTGCATCCTGGGACGGCCGTTCTTGAAGAAGTTCATGGCGGTCGCCCACTTCGCCTACTCCATGATCAAGGTCCCGGGGCCATTGTGCCCGATCACCGTCTGCGGTGACCACAAGGGCGCGGTCCAGTGCGACATGAAGACCCTGGACATGATCAAGGGAGACGAGCAGGAGCCAGCCAAGACTGCCAAACCTGCCAAGAAAAAGACCAAGAGTCAGCCAAAGGCTACCGCGAAGGCGGCAGTGGCTGAAACCTCCCGAGCAGCGGAGACCCGATCAAAGGCCAAGGGAAAAGAAGTTCCCGAACCAGTGCCTGCGGGGGAAAAGAAGGCCGATGACGGCGCCGCCGAGAAGCAGACTGTGGTGGACCAGACCCCGGTCAAGGGGACGCCATCGCAGCAAGCAGACGAGTCGCCAGCTGCCGCCTCGCCAAGGCCGCCACCGGCAAAATGCTCCAAACTGGGTACCAAATCGGTGGCCCTTGATGAGGCAGACCTGACCAAAACAACCCAGGTGGGCTCTAGTCTGGGTGACAAATAGGAACTCGAGCTCATTGCTTTCCTCCGGGCAAACGCGGATGTGTTCACTTGGGAACAGTCTGATATGCCCGAGATCCCCAGGGAGGTGATTGAGCACAAGCTTGGCATACGAACTGGCGTCCGACCAGTCAAGCAGAAGCAAAGGAGATATACCCCGGAGAAGCGAGACGCCATTAACGAAGAAATCAACCGACTACTCAAAGCCGGCTTCGTTCGAGAGGTCCCTTTCCCGGAGTGGCTGGCAAACCCAGTCATGGTGAAGAAGCCCAACGGAACGTGGCGGATGTGCGTGGACTACACCGATCTGAATAAAGCTTGCCCGAAGGACGAGTATCCACTAGCTAGGATAGATCAAATTGTAGATTCAACCTCCAGATGCGAGCTACTTTGTTTTCTAGATGCCTATTCAGGGTATCATCAAATCAGCATGTGCATCGACAATGAGGAGAAAACTGCATTTGTAACTCCCTTCGGTGTTTATTGCTATATAAAGATGCCTTTTGGTCTGAAAAACGCAAGTTGCACTTACCAAAAATGTGTTCACATTGTTCTCGAAGGCCAAATCAGCCGTAATGCGAAAGCATACATCGATGATATTGTCGTGAAAAGTAAGTTAAAAGGCGATTTAATCGCTGATTTAACAGAAACATTCAACAACTTGCGTGCAAACAGGATGATGCTCAACCCCGTCAAATGCACCTTTGGTGTATTCATTGGGTAAGCTCCTTGGTTATCTTGTCTCCCAGCGAGGTATAGAAGCAAATCCACACAAGATCAAGGCACTCGATGACATGAAGTCCCCACGCAGCCGCCACGAGGTCCAGAAGTTGGCAGGAATGATGGCGTCCCTGAGTCGATTCGTGTCCAAGTCAGGCGAACGAGGTATGCCATTCTATAAATTGCTACGTAAAACTGATCGTTTTGAGTGGTCGGCAGAAGCAGAAGAAGCGTTCCAGGCGTTCAAACAATACCTACGGAAAATGCCCGTACTGGTCCCGCCGCAACCACAAGAGGAGATGCTGTTGTATGTAGTAGCGACACCAACTGTTGTCAGCACGGTTCTGGTGGTCGAGAGACCAACGGAAAAGTCAACAACACAACACCCCATTTACTTCGTGAGCGAGGTGCTACATGACGCCAAAACAAGGTACCCTCAGATTCAAAAATTACTATATGCTGTGCTAATGACTTTTAGGAAGCTCAAGCATTATTTTCTGAGCCACAATATCAAGGTCGTGTCGACCTACCCCCTAGGCAACATTTTACATAATCGGAGTGCCGTGGGAAGGATTGCACAATGGTCTGTGGAACTGGGGGCTTACGACGTTGAATTCATACCAAGAACTGCCATCAAGTCGCAGGCTCTGGCAGATTTCATTGCGGAGTGGACTAATCCCGAACCCGAAGAAGCCGCCCAAAATCTCGAACACTGGACTATGTTCTATGATGGAGCATTTTGCAGAGCAGGCGCAGGGGCTGGGGTGGTCTTGATCTCGCCACACAATGACGTCATCAGGTACGCATTACAAATCAATTTTGCTGATTCAACCCCGACTAACAATGTTGCTGAGTATGACGGACTTTTGACAGGACTCCGCATAGCTGCATCTCTTGGCGTTAGGAGGCTGCTCGTGAAAGGGGATTTCGAGTTAGCTGCAAAGCAAGTCATGAAAGAGTATAGCGCACGGAGCGAGGTCATGGCCAAATACTTGGAAGCATACAGGAGGATGGAAAGCAAATTCGATGGGCTTGAAGTACGACACGTAAAAAGGGAATTCAATGGCGACGCAGACATGCTAGCAAAGGCAGCTGCCGAGCGCACACAGCTCCCAGGTAACGTGTTACTTGAAGTTCTTACTAAACCTTCTGTGTCGGTTTCACTACCGAACCAAAAAACTGCGCCTGCCAAGGGCACAGTTTCTACAACCAACGAATCCATCAAGGAGTCTATGTTGGTCGGTACGGCCCGAGCTGCCGCTCTAGTTGGAAACGAGGAGAACTGGATGGATCCAATCCGGGCGTACCTCACAAACCAAGCTATTCCGGATGATGATGCTCTCTAAATCCATCGTAAAGCCAAGAACTATCAATTGGTTGACGGGCGGTTACACAAGCTAACCCGCAACGGGATGCTCCTTAAATGCATCACACGGACCGAGGGCATTAGTTTGCTCCACGACATTCACGGAGGAATCTGTGGATCACATGCTTCTCCCCGATACCTAGTAGGTAAAGCATTTCAACAGAGCTTCTACTGGCCTACAGCTCTTCAAGACGCAGTCGAGTTAGTTAAGAAGTGCGAGGCATGCCAATTCTTCGCACGAAAACAAACTAAACCTGCGCAAGCTCTAAACACTATTCCTTTGTCATGGCCCTTTGCCACATGGGGAATAGACATCCTCGGGCCCTTTCCAAGGGCTGTTGGGGGTTACAAATTTCTATTCGTCGGCATCGACACATTCACAAAATGGGTTGAGGCCGAGCCAGTTCAAAAAATCACAAGAGAGGCAGCTGTCAAATTCCTACGATTCGGTGTCCCGAACAGGATAATCTCTGATAATGGAACATAGTTTAAAAGCAAAAAGTTTTCTGATTTTTGCTACGACCACAGGATAAAGCATGATCGGTCATCGGTAAATCATCCGAAAACGAACGGACAAGTAGAGCGTGCCAATGGCATCGTGCTCCAAGGCATCAAGAAGAGAATCTTTAACAGATTACAAGCCTACGACAAGCGTTGGATTCATGAAGTCCCAACAGTACTTTGGTCAATGAGGACCACCATGAACCGAGCAACCGGCGAGACACCCTTCTTCTTGGTGTATGGAGCAGAGGCGATTCTACCATCCGACATCCGATTACAAGCCCCACGCGTGGCACTATTTTCAGAAACTGAAGTGCCTGACAGACGCGCAGATGAGCTAATCCTCCTGGAGGAGGCTCGTGATGCAGCCGCTTTTAGAGTGGCACAGTATCAGCAAAAGCTGCGACAATACTACGATGCTAATGTTCGCAAGAGAAGCCTATGCATTGGTGACATGGTGCTCAAGTTAGATCAACGCACCAAGGACAAAAACAAACTGTCCTCTCTATGGCAAGGGCCATACATCGTAGTAGACATCGCCCGACCAGGAGCCTACAGGATTGCGGAGATAGATGGAGATATGCTGCCAAACACGTGGAACATGGATCAACTACGTAGTTTTTACGCCTAAACAAAGGTAATCATGCAAGTTCAAACCTGTCCAACAAGTTTGGCAGATAAAAGCCGTCGTCCGCGTCGCCTACAGCGCCCACAAAAAAACAAAGATAAGTTCTGCACACTTTACTCACCCTCGCTTTCACGCTCTGTGGCTGGGTTCTATTTTTCAATTCTGTTTCTACTCTTTGTTACCATACTACATATACTAACAAAGAGCCGGGGACTACCACGCTTAAAGTTTTTTCAGACCTATTCTATGCATCACAAGCGCAACGCTCGGGGGCTCCCCATGTGATCGGGACATTCTTGTGGTTTAGTACTTTTAAGACTCTTTTTCAGCATGCCCGCATGACTGTAAAAGAGCCCGGGGGCTACTATGGTACCATTACCACGCAAGGATTGGGCTTTTTAAATCAAGAAGGCTAGGCTACGCTAATTTGACCAAACGCCATAACTACAAGGAATTACACAGTTCAGAAGGCCGCTCGCGTCTCAGCAACTAAACAATTCCAAAATACACTACAACGCACTATTTAATCTGCGACGGAATCATTCTGTCGCAGATCGTTGAAAATCCGTCGTAAAAAAATGTTCGCGATGGTTTCAAAATTCGTTGTTGATTGAGCATCATTGATTAAATCGAGCGACGGATCTTCAGAATCGTCGCGGATTGAAGCGATCCGTGACGGTTTCAGATCGTCGCAAAACAACCCGAGGCCCTCTTAGCCTAGTCCAAAGCCCAGTTTTAGTGACGAAACAAACCGTCGCGGATTGCTGCTGACATGGACAATGATGTGGCGCCTATGTGGATGATGATGTGGCACCTACATGGATGATGGGGTCGCGCCTACGTGGATGATGACATGGCACCTACGTGGATGATGATGTGGCACCTATGTGGATGATGACGTGGCTGCCAACGTGGTCGGTGACGTGGCTGCTTACAAGGACGTTGACTTTTCAATAATGGGCCATTTATTAATGGGCCGATTTTAAAAGTGGGTCACTTTTTGGCCCAAAATTGAGCCCATAAACATTTTGGCCCAAAAATTCAGCCCATAAACATTTTGACCCAAAAATTCAGCCCATAAACATTTCAACCCAGTGATTTCTACAAATGATCATTTCAGCCCATAATAAACGACACCCATATTCATTTCAGCCCATAAACAACACCCATATTCATTTCAGCCCACAAAAGCACATCACATTCCACCATTTCCAAACAGCCCAATATCAGATTCAAAATACATCATCTTGCATCAAAAGAAATGCAAACAATCTCAAGTTTCATCTTGCATCAGAAGCAAGAAAAACATGCAAACCATAATGACTTCACCAGGAGCCCAAGCAGCTCAACAACAAGTCTAAGAAACAAGAACAAAATAGAATGACAGCAGCTCAACCACACGATAGACAAGATGACAGCAGCTCCAAGTTCTGGTTGGACATTCTGGAGTTCAACCAATCCTCCAGGATGATGCCATCATCCATCTGCGAGCAACACCAAACCTTCACCAGCCCCTTTTCGACGTGGGCAAAGAGCAAGACATATCGACCTTTTCAAGAAAACCGGTCTTTGGGGGCAAAAAAAAGTAAGGCAGTGAGGTAGCCAAAGAATACAAAGATGCATGAGGCCTTCTAACAGCAGCAACAAGCTTTCCAATGTAGTGCTGAGTTTCACCTACATTACTAGCTGACTTGATCAGTTCAGACACAACAAAAAAATATTCCCCCAAGCCCATTTTAACTGCATAAACATGAATGTTCCTAGAAAGAACAGCAGCAACAATGTAGCAGTGACACTCTAGAAAGAACAGCAGCAACAAAGTTCAGAAAGAGCTAGGGAATGTTGCAGCAATACTCTAGAAAGAACAGCAGCAACAGTAGTAATGAACTATTGAACCAACTACTAAACTCAGTGAACTACTTAACTCTAGAAGTGAACAAGTGATCCAATCAACAGAAGATAGGCACAAGTACATAGGAAAAATCTGACATACCATCAATTCAATGTGCTGGTCGATGTTGACCAACCATCAGCTCAAGTTTCGCTTCCAACTCAGCATACTTCTTCTGCATCTCCTCCTTGTCCCTTAACATTTCATGCTCTGTTTCCTGCGCTTTCCTTTCCAAATCATCTACTTTTCCACGCAGCTCAACATTTGCCATCTTCTCCACTTCCGGTTGTTCTTGGACATTATGTACACTGGACCTCCGTCTCGCAGTCTGAGCCCAACATTCTGAAGGAACATATTTTTCTTGGTGCTGTCAAGTAGTACATCACCTACAACCTCAGTCACAGACTTCAGGTCTTCACCTTCTTCTGGTAGTGCATTCAACTGTTTTTCCATTTCATCCTAGCAACAAAGCAGCAAAGAATGTTCATGACCATGAAACCATCTAAGCAAATGGAAAGAGCGTCATAAAAGAGCCGACTTACGATTGCCAATTGTACATTAGGTGTGTAGCCTTTTTTTTCTTGCTGAAATGACACAACTTGAACAAATCGAACGCATCAGGTTCCTTATCCTCAAAGTCGCCTCCCTGAAAACAATGTTTTTATGGAGCAAGATTACTTCATTGGCCACAACACATGATAGCAATAATTTAAGCAATAAAACAGCAAGTTCATTTAAGACAGAGCAAGACAGCAAGTGCACTTGAGCAGCAGGGTCACATTTCACAATTATATTTACTACCAGCAAGTTCTCATGGTACAAAATTGAGCAATTTCACTTGAACTACCAGCAAGTTCACTTGAACAAAATTAAATCACAATTTCACTTGAACAACCAAAACATATCTTGTAAACCTATGAGACTAGAAGCATTTTTTAAGTACCAGAACAGAACAAAATAGATATGCAAGCAAGTGACATATACTATTAGCCTGGCTAACTTACCAGATTTTCTACAAAAATCGGGTAGCTACATGAGCCAGTTGCTGCAGGGAACTTGACCTGGGCCCGGTTGTCCTTGTTTGTTTGGCATACCTCCTACATCATATAGACTATACAAGTTACACAAGTGCCAAAGTATGATGTCCATCACAAGAGTTGGTTTTCATACCATTTTTTTGGGAGTCTTCCATGATTCCACAAGTTTAAGCCATTCATCATCACTTGTCGAGGTCACAGGAGAGGTTTTCCTAACCAGATGCAGTGGAAAAGGATCAAAATGGTCTTCCTTCAACTTATGTCTCTGTTGGCGAATTGCATTCTTCACCATTTGAACGCAGCCATTTTTGACTACAGGATCATCTGTGTCGATGTCAAACTTGGCCTATTCAGATAAAACAACATATGTATAAGAAACACAAAATCAGATCTGCTACAAGAATAACAAAAACTATACCTATCCACACATGCACAGATCAAGAGATGAACAACCTGAGAGAAACTACATGTACTACTGCTGTAACCAGCACATGAAAAAAGAATTGAAACCTGCTTAACAGACACAAAATGACTACCATTTCAGATTCTTCATCTCTAGATTATTACTACCATCATGAAAATGACTACAAAATTACTACCATTTCAGAAAAAAATAGTCACACATGTTTGAAACTGGAGACACAAATATGTTTTGTCACACGACAGATCCTTCATCTCTAGATTATTACTACCATCATGAAAAACGGGGGAAACGCCTTGAGAATGTACTCACACGAAGGCATCCCAAATATTTATCAATGAGCCCACGTCTTTTCTTGTAATACTTCCAGTGTATGAGTATAGGCACATGGTCCCTTACTGCAATGTGGCATTCACTTGCAAACTTTGCAGCAATAACTGGTGTAAGAGGCCTGATATGGCCTTCAGGTATGTTAATTGGCAGCTTGCCACGACAAGCTCTATTTATCCTCTGGAGGCCATGTCCCATATTAGTTCCTCAGTTCCATGGCACCTCTGCTTCTGGTTTTAAATGATCAAAGAAATTGCAATTAGCATTCAGCAATAAAACTAGTATATAGTGATATGCAGTATGGCACATAATGAGCAAATAATCACCTTCATGGTTCATTTGGTTGGCGTTGTCATCCATGGTATTGTCCACATGCTGGTCAAAACCATCTACAAAAAAGGCAGGAAGTAAGAACGCGTTCAGCAAGCAACCACCAAAGTAGCAGAATGAAACAGTGGTAGATAAGACTCACCTTCATTGACCATATGGCTGTGACGATGACCATCGGACTGGGGAACGACATCACCTCCATTGACCATATGGCTATGACCATCACCAACAGACTGCGGATTGGCATCACCTTCATCATCTAAAAAAGAGCATGTTAGATTGCATTCATCCTTTAATCAAAGGTTATATAATGACAGCAAGAAATATGGTACTAGAACTCACCTTCAGCAGCAGGTTGTGTGCGGTCTGCAGAGTTGACAACAGTTTCAAGAGTTGGTGGTGGAGGTGGCACAGGAATGCCACTTGCTGGCAGACTTGCATCAGGTTGTGCAGTGTTTTTCCTTGACTTTGTACATCCGGTAGGCACCTCAGCTGCGTAAACCCTCTTACGAGCCTTAAACTTGACTCCACAAGAAACATCTTCTGAAGCTTTGTTGGTTTTGCTGCAACCCTCCCTCATAGATCCCTGCTAAAAATAGAAGCACGGATTAGTGAACAGAGTATGCAAAGAATTTTATTGCACTAGTAAGCACACAACAATTGAACCCCTGAGAATATGGAAGAACTATCACCTCTGCCGTGCCATCTGATATGTCCCCTTCAGCAGTATCATCTTGTAAAGGATCATACTCAGATCCCGAGTCTTCTCTTGTTCTTTTATATCTCTTGTTCTTTTCTTGAGAAATGGCAGACATGTTTGGATACACCGAAGTAACAGAAATCCCAAACTGCTTCAGTCTTGCACTGTTCTGCATACACTGTTTAAAGCGCACCTCTTCATATGGACTGATTTCAATCTGAGTTTCTAAGTGACAAGAGAAAACAAGAACAGATTAGTATGGACTGACAAGAGAAATCTCAATTGGCAGATGGAAACTATACTGACAACCATACTGACATATAAGGCACTAGGGATGTCTTGTGTTATAAGAGAGAGGTGGTGCAGCAAGTGAGAAAAAGAGAGAGTGTGTGAGTGAAGCACGGAGTGCATGCTATGTGGAGCTTATGAATGTAGCGTGTGGTAAACAACTGCAGATAAGCAGATAAGCATACTTGACACTATCAAACTACACAACTGCTAATATTCATACTGCCAGGTTTGAAACTAAACAACTGATAATATGAGTAGATCATGTATATACAACCATTCATAGCATCTTCTATTTGAATACAAAAGATCCCAAATATGTTGAAAAGGCAAAAGTATTTCTATTTAGTACACCTTTACTGCAAACTAAACTATATAGTTTGAAATTGGGAAAGAATCAATGTCACAAACAACTACTGACATATCAAGAATGTCATGCACTAACAACTACTAACATATCAAGCACATCAAGTACTCTGCAATCTAAATACTGACATACCAAGCAATCAAACTAGGTCCTCACGAACAAGAGTCTGCACATCAACTACTACTGACAATATTTTGCACTAACCATCTCATGCACTGACAATTGCAACCAACACACTGATACAAAGTGTACGCGAGCACAAACCTGTCATCCGAGGCCCTTGCCGTGGTTTCTTTGGTCCACCCTTCGCCGGCATGGTGGAGGCTCCTTGGTGGCCGAAGGGCCCTTGCAGACTAGATGACGTGGTGGCGGTGGAGACTATTCTTGAGAACCATGAAGGCACAAAGGATGTGGCAAATGAAAAATATCATGTTCTCAAGGATAAGCTTAACAACTTTAAGCAATTTGAACATGAGAATGCACAAGCTATGTTCTCGCGCCTAACTATGCTTGTGAATGAGATAAACTCTTTAGGTGTCAATGACATTGACGACATGGGCATCATTCGGTTGATCCTCCATAGTCTTCGCAAGCCGGACTATGATTTGGTGATAGCCACCTCTACGAGAAAGATCTCACAAAGAGTACACCAAATCAAGTCCTCAACAAGGTGATGTCATATGAGCTACGCATGGTAATCAAGCCAAAACCAAGATGTTTCGCACCTACTCCAAGCATTGCTCTTGCGACTAACCAAGAGAAGAAGAGCAAGCCTCCTCAAGTGATAGTGATGGTGAAGAAATGTCCCCCGAGCTCCAATGACAAGTTAAGAAGTTGGTCAAGAGCATGGAGAAGATCAACTCGATGGGGTACATGGTCCACATCAAGGATGGAAAGCATCATCAACACATGATGATCAAGAAGATCAAATATGAGAAGAAGAGGAAGGAGAAGAAGGAGAAGGAGCCCAAGCACAAAGTCTTCACCACATTCGGAGAATGGGTGAGTGATGATACACTCAACAATAAGAGCTCCTCTCTCTCATCAAACTTATGCCTTATGGCCAAAGGTATGGAAAGCGATGTAAGTGATGCCTCCGATTCTGATTCCGATGATGATTCCCCCACTAAGCTTCTCATCTTAATTCATGAGCAACAAAAAGGCCTTAAGAAATTAACCAAAGATAATAAGGCTCTCAATGATCTTAATGAACTACTTGCTTCCAATTTTGATAAATTGTTATGCAAATTCTAATTGCTTAGCAAGGAGCATTTAGAACTCAAAATTGAGAGCCTTAACAATCAATCTAAAGATCCTTTCTTGAACTTGGAGCAAACTATTCCTTGTGATATTCTTATCTCCAAGATTGTTGCTTCTACTTCTTGCATTTATTTGATTGATGAATCTTGCTCATCCCCTTGCAATGAGAAATGCTTTGAGAAAATTATTGTAGAAACTCTAGATGATCTCATTGTCAAGGAGAATGAAGAGCTCAAGCAAGAAGTGGAGAGGCTAAGGCAAAGCTTGGCAAACTTGAAGGGCAAGAGCATTGAGAGCAATGTCCAACCTTCTCAAGACAACCATGATGACATGGTGAACAAGCTTGAGAAGGGAGTAACCGTGACTTGCTTCAAGTGCTACAAGGAAGGCCACAAGTTCTATCAATGCCCACTTGTCGAGGGGACGCATAAAAGTGAGAAGGAGAAGGCCAAAACCACCATCAAGAGCTCTCTCATCTACACCAAGCCCAACCACAAGAACAAGGTAAAATCCAACACCTATGTCCTTAAGAAGAAAGCTAATGGCAAGGTTGTTGCTAGCACGGTTGGGAAGCCCAAGATGAAGGAGTGGGGATGGAACAAACCCATTTGGGTGCCTAAGCAAGTCATCACCAACATGAAGGGGCCCCAAAAGGTTTGGGTTTCAAAGGATACTTGAAGTCCAAGGATTGGCTTTGGGGGATTTGGAGGCTTGGCTCATAAGAAGAGGAGAAAGATCACATCAAGTAGCCAAGTTTGCAAGATTGGACATTATTTGCCCAAATCCCCCACACAAATGTAAATGAGGTNCGTCCGCCCGCCGGTGGTAGATGGAGCCCCGCCGCGCCGCCCGCCCGCCGGTGGTAGATGGAGCCCCGCCGCGCCCTTGCCGTCCTTGAAGCAGTGGGAGATGGGGTGGGACGGTGGGAGAGAGCGGCGGCGGCGGCTAGGGTTTGCTGGGAGAGAGCGGCGGCGGCTGCTAGGTTTTGCTGGGAGTCGGGTTTGAGGCGATAAGATGAGGAGGTGGGGATAAGACGAGATGATGGTGGGAGCTGATGGCGAAATGACTGGAATGCCCTTGAATGGATGCACAGTGCGCCACAGAAAGTAATGGGTAGGTCAGTCATTTTATGTGGGGATTTTTGGTGCACAAGGCGCGCGCGGTTTCAGTTGTCTGGAAGTTTCTACAAGTCTAGGGACGCTGACGCTTGGGCCCGAAGTCATTTTTGCTAAATTAAACTTTGCACCCTAAAAAGCATAAGCTACTCAAGTCCAAAAAATCAACAAAAATTTTTTATGGAAAGATAAAAACACAGATAGAAATTAAGGTATGAATCACACTCGGATCTTCTATAGTTTGATCACAACTCAAAAAGAAAAACAAGTCAAACTGAATGTTGCACTAATTTTAGAGCCCATAAAAAGCACATGAAAATTCACAAAAAATATCAACAATTCATCAATGGACTTGTAGTATTTGAATAAAATAACATCAATCATAGTTGTGTAATAAAATTTGAACTTACATAACAAGATGATGAATGTTGTATAAATAAAAATGCATAAACTTAATTGAATGTTGATGCAATGATGCTAAATTATGCCCAAATGATGCTTATGATGCTCGTATGTTCCATTCAAACTCATGTCTTGGAGATAGTTGAAAAATTTAAAAGATTAATAGGGATAATTCAAACTTAAATCTCAAATTATGATATAATAATTCTAATGACATCTTAATATGGTCCAAACATTGTACAAATTGACGTGGCAACATAATTTGGGTCCCCAAACCTGTCATAAAAATTTCAAATGATTTCGATAAAGGAAAAATCTACATTGTTTACAAATCCCTACACCTCTCACATAGTTTCCTACAATGTTACTTGAACATTGAAGTTTTCCACACTTCACAACATGTTCGAGCTCATATGCATTTCAAATTTGAACATAACCTTGTGTTCACCTTAATATTATGAAATATGAAGTTTCGGCGGCTAAAGGTTGTGGAAAACAAAAAGTTTTCTATGTTGTACTTATAAGAAACAAGATAAGGCATCTAAATAAGATTCATAAATGGAAATCTATACTAAAAAATGTCATTGATGAAAAGATGGTGATTTTAGAAAAATTTAGAAAAAAAAACCATCAAATTTGGCTTACGTATGATGGAGAAATACTAGATACAAAATTTGATTGCAGATTAAAAGAAAAAATTAGAACTATTCACGTGTGTTCTTCATTGTAATAAAACTGGCCCAATCATGTGTTGCCATCTGGTGGGCCGGATATCCTAACGATACAAGGTAAACAAATGGTTTCGGTGAACAAACACCGCAATGGTTTAGTGGTAGTGCTTCTGCCGCGCGAGCCGGACGTCCTAGGTTCGATTCCCCTCGGTGACAATTTTTTTGCTATATAAATAATAAAAAGCAAATTTGGCAAAAAATTGGGTGCGCCCCAGGCTTCGAACCCGCGACGTCACTGTCACCAACTCGCTGGCTTACCATTGCACTACTCAAGAAAGTCCGTTCAACCTCCACGTACAATTATACTTAAACACGTCTTGAAGCCTAGCCAACCATTAAAGCCTCGTCGCCTCCTCCTCTTCCCCCACCCGCCTCATCCTCTTCCCCCACCCGCTGCAGCCGTGCCTCCTCTTCCTCCCTCCCTCGAAAAATCCGGCCTCACCCGCCGCGCCTCCTCCTCCTCTCACCCACCGCGCCACGGAGGATGCCTTCCCGGAAGCGCCGTGGTCTGGTGAATCTGCAGAACCGAGATGCGGTTACCGGCCGTTGGTTGCCGGGGAAGAAGACGGCCGCGGCGAATTTGGGCGTGAAGAAGCCGGCCGCAGGGAAGAAGCCGGCCGCGGGGAAGACGGGTGCCTCCTCTTCCACTTCCAAGAAGCGGGCGGTTCCACCGTGGCTGCGGAAGACCCGCCGCGGTTCTCCCTCCTCCTCCTCATCAAGCAGCCACGCTTCTCCCTCCTCCTCAACAAGTAGCGTGGAGGCTGCGGCTACGGAGAAGAGGAAGGCGGCGGCTACGGAGAAGGGGAAGGCGACGGCAAGAACAGAGATGGTAATTGTTCCCTTGATCTCGCGGTTCTAAGCCCTAGGGTTTTCCTCTGTCATAGTGCTGAACAATTGACTTGAAATTGAACCCATGAATTGAGCTGGATCCTGATCATATTCCAGAAGGCTAAAAATCTTTTCCCCTCTTTTAAATCTCGGCAATTTCTTGCAATTTATACCTACCTTGCTATTTTGGGGGATAGGAAAGATCGAACACATGGCTTTTGCAAAGGGAATAAATGAGTGGATTAGGAATCTTACATTTGTTCTGGCTTCCATGTATTTGAAATGGCATTAGAGTCAACTGCTCAAAGGTTATGCTATATGTTGCTCAGATGTCCAATATGTCTAATGGCTTCCATGTCTATGATAGATATCTAATGCTTGTTCTTTTGATGGTAAATATCTAAATTTTGGTTCTTTTAATGGTATGGATCCAATTTTGCCTTTCTAGAACTATTGCTGAATTTAAACTCCTTTCAGTAGCTTATGCCTTCAGTAGCTTTGAAACAGCACTACATAGCAGCACTACTTTCAGTAGCTTATGCTTTTTTTCCCTGAGGCTCTATCAAAGCATACCGGACTATATAGGATAAGCATAACTCTTGTGCAGCATTTATTTTCAGCTTGACTAATATTTTTCATCTTCTACATCTTGCAGCATCACATGAGCTTCTGGGACTTGCACAATGCGGTAGCTGCATCACAGGTGAAGATCAAGGTAATTGAGAAAGAGCTTGCAAAGGAAAAGGCCAGGAAGAAGGTGGCAGCAGACACACAGGTGAAGATCGGTGCACTTAAAGATGAGCTTGCAATGGAAAAGGCCAAGAAGAAGGAGTTGCATCCTGCACTGATAAAGGCATCGAAGAAGGCAAGAAACATCTAGATGATAGTTGAAGCTAGGTGGAGTGTCCCAAGTTTTGGCCATGGCAGTAGTGGATGGGACACACTGATTTTGTCCATCTGTTTACTCTTGACTGTCATTTAGGTGCCATGTCTTATGTATGAACAAGCCCTCTCAACAGAGTGGATGGAAGATGGATGATCTGCAGGTGCTATGTATGATCCTAGTCGTGATGTGTCATGTATGATCTTTGTTTTGTTCATGACCTTTAATGCTAAGGATCATAAGCCATGTATCTGTCATGTATGAACTTCCTCGATCATCTGAGATTCAGGGCTTTGCTGATAATGTGTCTCATCTACATGATCCTACTTCTGTTTTAGCACTAATGTTGCTGCAAATGAATGGTGTGATTCAGGCTGGCATAAGAATGATACAGGCCAGCCAGAGTGTTAAAGGTTATTTTTAAATAGTACTAAAACAGTTATGACCAAATTGGGTTATATGCAAGCCTTGATTTTGTTGTGGTGAACCGTACCATTGTAACCATATATTGAGACAGCAACACTTCCAAAAAACATAGTTGAGCAACACAGGCATAAGAAAAACACAGGCATATAAGATGAACCATTCTCCATTCATGTCTGCTAGTTAAAAAAAACACAATGAAAGTCTGCTTAAACAAATGCCCAGATCAGGCACAACATCATGTCTGCTAGTTAAAAAAAAACACAATGATACAACTTGGAGCTGTTATTCATCATCACTGTCAACGGCAATTTCAGCACCGCCTTCATCATCGCTTTCATACTCCAACAGTGTGTCATCCTCACCATCTTCGCCATCTTCTTCACATGACTCATCCTCTTCACCGACTTGTGCTTCCTTTCTTTCTTTCACAAGGCGAGCAATATCAGCAGCTTGAAATAAGATGCCTTGTTCATCATCTCTATTCAAAGGCTTGTCATATGTAATGTTTGAAACTGCATGTCTTCTACCATCCTCTTCAGGTGACTCATCCTCTTGATATGCAGAAGCATTGTAGTTCACATGGTCAATTTCCCTTACATTGTAAAGATGCCTATGGTCAAAAGTCTGGACAACTCGCCAAGGTTCTCCCCACTTGGTGTCTGGCAAATAGAAAACCTTTCTAGCCTGAGTGGCCAAGATATAATAATCATTCTTGTACCATAGACTTCCAATATTGATGCTTTTGAAAAAGCCATCATCTTTGAGTCCAGTCTTCTTCCCATCCAATTTAAACCAGTCACATTTGAACAAAATTGTTGACCTATTAGCCTCTAGATATTCTAACTGGATAATCTCTTTCCAGGTTCCAAAAAAAACAAAGGCCTGAACATTATCTCCCCCTTGTGCCATTACTCCACAGTTTTGTGTCTTCTTATTCTTGTCACGATCAACAGTGTTGAACCGCACACCATTCACGATGCATGATGAGTATTTCTTGACTCTGAAATCAGGACCATTTGCCAAGGCAAAGAGATCATCATCCACCTCTTCTTCATCAGTATTCCTCTTTTTCATGACCTGTGAACGTGCAACACACATATATTACAATCTATAGTACAAAAATGGCTAGTAAAATACTGTGAATGTGAACTAACATGGTTCCTGAACCAAGTCTAGAATCCTAGCCGAAGTGTTTTTTCAACGTTAGGCACTCCTGAAGCCTCTAGTTCTTCTTTGAACATTCTGAATAAAAAAACAAAACATAAGTTAGCATTTGCACACAATTCAAAGGAGTCATACAGGAGTACATATGTATATAGAAGGCAATGATTACTAGAACTTACTGAACATATTTCTCAGCTTGATCACATTTGTTCAGCACATACCACACCATTTGATCAAAGCCACTCTCATCATAAACATATTGAGGCGCCGAAGTAAAATGAACTCCATGACCAAAGACGTCAACACCATAGGCCCCTTCATCAGAAAAGCCAACATTTCTTGGTTCCCGATTAAATCTTGTTTCAACACCATCCATATACTTGGAGCAAAATGTCAAGCACTCATCAGCAACATATACCTCAGGTTCCTATTCCTCACATAGCGCTTCAAAGTATACAACCGCCTCTCAATTGGGTACATCCACCCATATTGCACAGGTCCTCTCAACAAAGCCTCATCAGGTAAATGTACAGCAAGGTGCATCATCACATCAAAGAAGGCTGGGGGAAAATTTTCTCAAGCTTCACCAAAATTACAGGGATCTCTTGCTTCAATTCAGCCAACACATCCTTGTTAAGAGTTTTGCTGCACAATTCCCTAAAATATCTCCCTAACTCTGCTATTGCTTCATAGATATCTTTGTCCAAAAGGCCTCTCATGGCAGATGGTAAGATTCTTTGCAGAAGAATATAACAATCATGAGTTTTTAGCCCTTGTACCTTGGTCCCTTTAGCATTCAGACACCTTGAGATGTTGGAAGCAAATCCATCAGGAAACTTTAGCTCTCGTAAAAATTCACAAAAGGCCGCCTTCTGATCATCATTCAAGGTATAGCGAGCACGAGGCATCTCGAATGAATCTCCATCCTCTTTAAATTGCAGCTCCCAAATCTTTGAGATCAAGCCTAGCTTTAGCTGTGTCCTTTGTCTTCCCAATTATATTGAGAATTGTTGCAATAAGAGCCTCACATATGTTCTTCTCAATGTGCATGACATCGAGATTGTGTTTTAGCTTCAACTTATGCCAATATGGCAATGTCCATAAACTAACCATCCAGCTCCAAATTTTCACACGGCCACCTTCAGACCTCTTCCTCTTCACACCCGGTCTAACATGTGCAACTTTGGCCAACTCAGCCAGCAGCTCTTCTATAGAGAATTCACCTGGTGGATCATTGCTTTCATGAAGGCCAGCAAATTCATTGTTCCTCCGCAAGGGATGTCTTTTTGGGAGGAAACGGAAGTGTCCAATATACAGAGGGTGCTTGTCACAATGAGTACATGCAAAATACCCTTTTGTGGTACGCCCCGAAAGAGTGCTCAAAGCAGGATAATCATGGATGCACCACAAAACTGCAGCACGAAGGTTAAACATTTTCCGACTAAGAGCATCATAAGCACGCACACCTATCCAAAGCTCAAGCAAATCTTCCACAAGAGGCTCCAAAAAACATCAAAATCCTTCCCGGGGCATTTAGGACCTGGAATAAGCAAAGCCATCATGAAATTCGACTCCTCTGTGCATGCCCAAGGTGGAAGGTTGTATGGCACCACAAGCACAGGCCACATGCTGTATTTTGTGTTCTTTTCTGAAAATGGATTGAACCCATCAGTTGCAAGGCCAAGCCTAATGTTTCTTGCATCTTTGGCAAAATCCGGATATTCTCTGTTGCAATCTTGCCACGCCTCACCATCAGCTGGGTGGCTCATTTCCTTCTCAGTGGGCTGCTGCTTTAGCTTGTGCCATTATGCTTCTTCTGATGCTTTTTTGGTGGCAAACATCCCCTTTAGCCTAGGTGCCAATGGAAAATGCCGCAACACCTTCTGTGGAATTTTCTTTCTTTCTACATCTTTCCATCTTGATTCACCACAAACGGGGCAATTGTCAAGGTGAGCATATCTCTTTCTGAACAGAACACAATTATTGAAGCACACATGTATTGATTCATATCCAAGACCTAACTCCTTTAAAATATTCTTTGCTTCGTTATAAGATTTTGGGAGTGTGTTGTGTTCAGGGAATGCATCAGCCAAAATCTTCAACATTGCAGAGAAGGCAGAATTGCTTATCCTATATAGTGACTTCATATGAAGAAGCTTTACCACAAACGAGAAGCTTGTAAATTTGGTACAGCTAGGATAAAGCTGACGCTTTGCCTCTTTCATCACAGTTTTGAGAAATGACTCTTTGTCATGAGGTTCTGCATCACCTTCCTCATTTTCTGCATCCTGTCTTGCTTCTTGTCTTGCTTC
Organism: Alloteropsis semialata; assembly: GCA_004135705.1. Lineage (NCBI taxonomy): Eukaryota > Viridiplantae > Streptophyta > Magnoliopsida > Poales > Poaceae > Alloteropsis > Alloteropsis semialata. The sequence goes on along the minus strand of CM014272.1, from coordinate 38,480,884 downwards.
TTCTGCTGCAGCATGTAGGTCTCCTAAAAGCCCTTCCAAATGATCAAAATCAGCACTGTCATCCTCTCTCACATCTTCACCATGTATGGAACCAGCAAGATCAGCACTGCCATCCTCTCTCACATTTTCCCCATAGCTGGAACCAGCAAGATCAGCATTGTCATGGACATCAACAGGGTGCTCAACAACATCAACATTGAAGCCCTCTCCATGATGAACCCACCGAGTATAGCTACTATCCATGCCATGCATCAAAATGTGCTTCCGGACAAGAGAATGAGAATGGTACTTATGATTTAGGCATCTAGCACACGGGCACAGGATTTCAACATTCTCCCTGAATTTTTCTTTAACAAAGCTCATAAATTGTTTAACACCATCAATGTGCTCAAGGGAAAATAATCTGCCATGAACCCAGCTTCGATCCATCACACAGCGGATTGGGACTCTGTTGATCTTGAAAGGTCCTGAAAATGATGGGATATTATTAGTACGTGCTACTGAACCTCACGACCAGAAACCAAGTTTTAGCACAATGTCCTGCCATTTAAGTTTCAAAGACATTCATGTAAAATAGGTGGACTTTGCAAATGCACACACTGAGATTATATAAGTGACCAAGTATCAAATTCAGCCTAAGGTCTGAAACACAGCATAATTCAAAATATGGGAGCATTTATCCTTTCTTTATGTGAATGCTGTCCAAATCTATGCATTGCAAATTTTTTCAAGCACACTGAGCAAACACACTCAGCAAGCAGTGAGCAAGCAGCACTAAGCAAACACACTGAGCAAGCAGCATAGGACAAGTGTGGTGTACCTGGCGCGCTGCTGATCTGTCTCGCAACGGGAGCCTCGTGCACTCCGTGGAGCCGCCGATGCGCTCGCCTCGGCCACAACCCTCGCTCTGGGGTCGACCGCGGTGCGACTGGCTCGCCCCTGCTGATGCTGTTGTGGTTGGACGGCGACGAAGATCTCTCCACCGGAGCGGGTGCAGGAGCGGGCGACTGCGACAGCGGCGGCAATGGTGGGCGGCGGCCACGCGGGAGGACGCGGTGGCGCCCGTGCGGGAGGACGCGGCAGCGACGGCGTGGCAGGCACGGATGGTGGGGTACGAGCTTGGGTGGTGGGGGAAATGGTGGTACGGGCTTGGGTGGTGGGGGAAATGGTGCCGACGTCGCACGGTGGTGACAATGGCGGGCGGCGCCGTCAGCCGGCGGACTGAATCTCGGCGGCGGCCGGCCAACTGAAACTGAATCGAGGGAATTTCCTAAGTGTGTGGTTCCTGTTGTGTACTAACCCACAAGTTTTAACGTATATAGAAATAGACTTCTGAGTGCAAACATGATCCGACTTGTAGCTCAGTGGTATGACACCCGCCTCATAATCTCCAGGTCGTGGGTTCGAGTCCTCCGTCTGCCCCATTTTTTGCAAGCCAGGTTTAAAATCCGAGCGCGGCTGGGTGAGTGGGCGCGTGACGTGGCCGGGTGATTGGGCTCGCAGAGGCGGTTGGGTGACGTGGAAGGATGACTGGGCACGGATGGGTCATGTGACGTGGCCGAGGCGGAGCTGTCTCTATTTAAAAACTGTGAACTGAGTACTTACACACCAACAACATCGTAGCGCAGTGGTAAGGCGCAGTGTGGAGGACGCCAGCAACCGGGTTCGATTCCTGGTTCCCTCAGTTTTTTCTTTTTTATTTCCTGAGTTTTCCATTTACCATTTAATAAGGTATATATTGAATGCTAATTGAGAAATGTTTTTCTTTTTTCCTGATTTTTCCATTTACCATTTAATAATCTACGACGGTTACTGGAATTTGTCACAGAATTTGGCCCCGAATCTGAGCCCAAATGGGCTATTTGCACATCTGCGACGTTCTCAGACTTCGTCGCGAAAATTCCGTCACAGATTTTGGGCTTATCTGGGCTCAGAGCAAAATGCTAACGTTTTCTGAAACCGTCGCCAGGATTCCGTCGCAGATTAAATAGTATGTTGTGGTGATAGCTTATGGTAACGGGATTTTTGGCTATGACAAAGTTATCAGTTAAAAAGTTCAACAAAAACACCGATCAGCTCCAAAACTTACGCAAACCATGCCAGCATATATTTCACAAAATAAAGCTGCACTCTAAACCTTCAAAGTTTTGCCCAATGACAGGATCCAAGCACAAAGTTCAAGGCAATTCCTCCGAGTCACTCAAATGGAGGTCAAGTTTCTTTACAAACGGTTCCACCAAGGGGGCAAGATTATCGAACAGTACCTCAGCATCTGTCGCCGAACACTTGAAACCTTTGGAGAGCAGCGAGACGTCAAGATCGGGAATGTGGCTCTTCAAGGCCCCGATGATGTGAGTTGCGACGACGCAAGCACCATCCATCAGCCTGGATTCCAAGGACGCACTGCGCTTCTCTGAAGCTTCAAGTAGGGCAGCGAGATCAGCAACATCCTTGTCCCGGACAGCAAGCCTGCCTTCCAGATCCGAGTTCTTCTTCTCGAGCATCTCAATGTTCTTGGAGTTAGCTATAGGGTCAGAGGCAGTGTATAAGCAAAAGTTTGCGGATAAGGACTTAAAAACTAAAAACGGTAGCATAATGCATGTACCTTCTTTCTCGGACTGGAGAACGGTAACTTGGGCCTCCAGTCTGATCATAGACGCTTCTGCAACAGAGGCACGAGCGTCTAACGCACGCCATTGCTCCTCGGCTGCCGAGAGCGAAGTAATGATCGGGCCCAAGGGCGTCAGGGCAGATCCTACAGCCTCCACAAGCTTATCCGCATCATCGGTCGAGCTGCAGAGTCAAGCTCAGGAGTTTTCTCTGATGGCTTGATGGGAGGAGAAGTAGCAGGCTGGGGAGGCCTGATTTCCCGAACGAACAATCAGAAATAGTTAAAACAAAATTCTCCCTGTGAGAAGTACTCAAGCATAACCAAGCAAGTCAGAGTTCTTACTTGGATGTCGGGATTCTAACTTTGAATCGCTTGACACTAGATGCAGGCTTTGATGGCAGCGGGGTCGGACGAATTTCCTGACGAGAAATCTCCCGAACACGTTTAGCTTTGGTTATGTGGTCAAAGGCTGCAAATAAACGCCCGAATACGATCATGCTTTGTACCTAGGCATCAAGACAAGGCGGGTCGCGACTGGGTAGCAGCTCACCGGGACCGGGCATACCAAGAGTTCCCGAACCTGGAGTCACCCTCTCCGTCCTCACGCTGCGAGAGCGCTTGCGGGTTCGGGGGACAGACACCTTGGGGCTGCTCGGGATCTCTTTCTCCGCAGCAGGCGAGGGTTCCGACTATTCATTGGACGGGGCCTCGATGCCTTGGTCGACGGGCTGCTCCCCCTCTTCCTCAATGTTGATGGCTCCGCTCACAGTGGGGGCATCAACAATAGGAGGGACCTGTTCGGGGGAAAGAAGATATATCATATGAACATTAAGCAAGAAGGTGAGTTTTCTGAGGGATAGTTTACCTCTGGAGGAGGGTTGTCAGCGCTGTAAGGTGCTGAGACTCCTTCCCAGTCTGGGAGATTGGCCCCGAACATCTTCTTCAGGCGAGCAGCCACCTCTGCCTCTGGGACAACTGCTAGTTAAGAGTCATGATCTCAAAATGACCAAACGAACTCAGAAAAGCCACCAAACAAGAGAAACCAAAGACCAACCTTCGGGCTTCATTCTATTCGGATCATTGTCGCCCCTGAATGACCAAGCGTAGCGGTCATGAGTCATGAGTTGAATAAATCTCCACCTGATGAAGGTTTCTGCTACGTGGACTGCTGTCAGGCCGGCATTGCGGAGTTCCAAGATCCAACCAATATGCTTCTGCATCTCTAGAGTCACTCTTGGCAAAGCCTTGGTTTCTTCCTTGAGATAGGGTATCAAATGCTTCCCTTTCGCCACTAAGGCTTGGGGAAGGGAGATGCAAAACCAATGACGCTCATATCCCTTTCAGCAATCTTTTACTGGAAAGGGGATATAGATCTCCCGATCTCTCAAGGAGAATCCGATGGACCCAATCATGATTTGGTTCTTGTAGAATGCAAAAGTGTAAAAGTGTCTCCACAAAAGCAATGAGGGCTTAATTCCTAACCAGGCTTCGCACAGAAAGGCAAATACGCTAAGCATGGTCAAGGCACCGGGCTTGAGGTGCACAAGCTCAATCTGGTAATGCTCACAGATGCTGTGGAAGAAATCTGATGGATAGACCCCAAATCCACAATGGAAGAACTCCAAGAAGGCCACCAACTCAAGAGTGTTGGTGGTCGGGAACAACTGACCTTTGGCACGACGACGAGGGAAAAGGCTGGTGTCAGGAAGCAGTCCAAGGTCCTCCAGTTTCTGCAGTCGCTTAGCCGTGGTGCTGGATTTGTACCAGTACTTGTCCGTGGTGCAGATCGTGTTGCCGCAGCGAAGTTCTCGTCCGATGGCGGCGCTGCTTTGATCTCTTGATGATTCGTCATCAGATGAGGAGTGGTGCGAGGATGCCATGGCACTGAGGAGCTGGCCCGAGAGGCTGGGGGAACAGATGGATAAAGGGGACAAGATGGATGAAGAATGGCAAGTGTTGGCAGATGTAAGCGAGGAAGACGAAGGCCCAAATGGAATCCGAGCAGTTGCGCCGGGGAACTTTATGGTTTCGCGAGGGAGCTCGAACCCCGAGAAATCTACCCTTGAGCCGCACAATCTGCAGTCACTGTTGGGTCAAAAAGATTTTTTCCTTTTTCTGCGGCACACGTCATTTTGAAAACTATGCAGGTCAAATTCAATGCATTTAGGATTGCTAGCTTACCTGGGAAGCTATCAGTTTTAAATGACCGAACACTTGGTGTGTATAGAGGAAATACCCCGATCGTGATTGATCAGGGTCAAATTTCCCGAACATACTAAGTATTGGGTGGTTTGTTAGGGGGAAGCTTCTGTTCGGGGATTTCATTCTTTGAACAGGCAGTTTCACAAACAGATTGACATGAAAAGTTTTCAAACAAAGGAAGAATGATTATTGTTGCATCTCTCAAGTGAAATCGCTTCATTTATCCGAAAGGGAGTACATTTCACAGGAGATCGATAATTATCCAAAAACTAGAAACATTAAAATAACGATCTTCGCTTGACTAACATCATCGGCGAGGATCAAGGCGGTGCGGCGCTGGCTGGCGGATCATCTATCGCGTTCTCTTCTTCAGAGTCGCTGACGAGATCCATGAGCGCTCCATCTCCGGGGATCCCGATCAGGTCACGGTTCAAGGAGACGAAGAGGCGCCGGGCGAGTTCCTCGTCGCCGCTGGTGTCCACCAGAGCAGAAGACGAAGATGCGCCTGCGCGCGATGGCTCCGGCTTCAGCCGAGCTCCACTCCTCCCTCGTGTTGGCTCGTCGTCGGAAGAGAGGGAGATGGGGGACGCCGGGGCTGGAGAAGAAGACGCGGGGCACTTCCCGGCGGCAATGCTCGACGGAGCAGCCTCGGGAGCCGGAGACGCCATAGCCGGAGCCTCCTCCGGTGGCTCGGTCTCGACTCCTTCATCCCCATGCTAGGGGAGGGCAAGGAGGGGAGCCTGAGGAGGAGCAGCAGGTGGGGCCGTCGCCGGCAGATCCTCCGGCTTGTCGGACGGTGGTTCGACGGAGCTGCGGGGAGAGTCTCCAAAATGGAGACGAGGGAGTTTGAACTTACAGCTGAGCTTTTTCTTTCCCATGGCGAGGGGAGGGGGAAGGCTTAGAAAGGAAGGTTCAAGTACAAATCAATCCAAGGGATTCGGTATTTAAAGACTCAGAGGCGACGCTTCGCGCGAGAATCAAGGAACCGGAGCAGAGCCGTAAATGCTGCGTGCGCTGCTAAAGTTTCGGGAGACGTGCGGAGTGGGTTTTAAATGCACTGAGCAGCCGTTACATCAATCCTTGGTCTTCCAATTTCCAAGATGGAATATTTTTATTTATTATTATTATGGCTGATATTTTCTCTGACCTTATCATTCAGATGCAGGTTTCACCATTCAAGAGTTCGGGATCTTTTCTGGCTCTCATCTACAAGTGATTGTCGAGGTATAACCATACCCAAAAATCACCCGAAGAGCAAAAAGACCCGAAGGCTACTTAAAGATCAACTTTTTCTGAACAAGATAAGCTTGAGGGCTACTGTTGAGGCCATAATACCAGGGTGCCCGATCACGAGGATTGCCGACTACCGACTCCAAACGATGAAGACTCCGAACAAGACACGATGACCGGATCGTAGAAGGAAAGCCCGATGATAGTTAGAGTCCTGTTAGGTTTAGGTCTGTTTTGTCTTGTAAGGCACGTCTCCCTGGATATAAATAGCGGGGGTCCTGTACGTAGAAGGTATTCCCAATCTTAGCTAATCCATCCGAGGGTACTTGTTACACCATTGTAATCTGTACTCACCGAAATAATACAAGCAACAACTGGACGTAGGGTTATTACTCGATCTCGAGGGCCCAAACCAGTATAAAATCCCGTGTCTCTCTGTTCTTTCACCATGATCAATCTTCACACAAAGCGGGGTGCTTGTCGGACAAATATCTGCCGCGTACAACCTCGACAGGACCGATAGTAGCCCTCACGTGCTCGGTAATCTCGATTGTAGTTGAGAGTTTCCCGAGCGTCGTGATTGCGACGGTTGCGTTCGAGCTGCGACCTCATGTCACGCCCCTCATGCGGGCGATAGCGGGGGCTGTCCGTTAACAGATTGGGAGCGAACCGGTTGGGGTTCACTAGGCCTGTTTGACGGAGCTAGCGGTGCGGCAGCGGCGGCCTCAAGTCTTTCCTTAGCCTTGTCCGCTGCTTCCCGAGCCTTCTTGGCAATGGTGGCCAGTTGGGTTCCCTCGGCCATTGCTTCCATTGTCTCCAAGAGGGTTTGGATTTGGAGGTTGTCCTTTTCAACCGCTCAGAAGTCGTTGTTGAGATTCCGGGGAGCCAACGAGGATAGAGCCTGATGTGTATGGGTTTTAGCCGTCTGAAGAGTTGGTGCGTTACTGAAGTGTGGAGGAGCCAGGGGTCTATGCGAGCTGGATGACTCAGTGGCTTCACCCGCCCCATTTGCAGTAAGCACATGGATGCGGCTGTCTTCGGGCTGTTCCGACCCATTGCTGGATCCACTGTAGTCGAGATCCAACTGGACAGTGAGATCAACAATGTCCTCAGGAACTGGATTCGTGAAGGTGGCGAAAACTTCCCGACCGATGCATGTGAGATTGGGATCATGGATCCCTATCAGCTTGAGCTCGTAATCGCCTTGGTGCTCGAACACGAGATCCCCGAAGCGGATCTCCCATGCAGGCACTAGATGGCTATGAGCGTAGAGATCGGAAGTGGAGGAAGAACTCCCGATGGCTTCCGACTTGACAGAACTGGGCATGTAGGGCATCGATGAACTCGACGCGTCGGCGAACCAGACTCTGTTGACGACCTGCATGATCTTTCTTCAAGCAAGGGCCTCTACCTGGCACGCCTCTGTCGAGGTTGTACTCGGCAGATATTTGTCCGGCAAGCACCCCGCTTTGTGCGAAGATTGATCACGGTGGATGAACAGAGAGACTCAGAATTTTATACTAGTTCGGGCCCTCGAGATCGAGTAATAACCCTACGTCCAGTTGCTGCTTGTATTATCTCGGCGAGTACAGATTACAATGGTGTAACAAATACTCTCGGGTGGATTGTCTAAGATTGGGATACCCTCTACATGCAGGACCCTCCACTATTTATATCCAGGGAGACGTGCCTTACAAGACAAAATAGACCTAAACCTAGTAGGACTCTTACTATCATCGGGCTTTCCTTCTGCGATCCGGCCATCGTGCTTGTTCGGAGTCTTCTTCGCGCGGAGTCGGTAGTCGGTAATCCTCGTGATCGGGTACCCAGATATTATGGCCTCAACAAGATCCCTTGTGAGGAAAAGAGTACAGGCTTTTTTCGAAAGGTAAATAACAATTCTACTATTGACTTCGTTTATAAATCTATGAAGCCAATACTTACATTCTTTTTTGCAAGTAATATATTCTCAAGCTGTCCGCATTCCATGAATGTGGCAGCTCATTACCTTCTTCATGACCAAGATGAAACGATCCCGGTCTATTGCTTCTTACCACTAGAAATGGTCCTTCCCACTTACTGTTGAGTTTACCCGAAGGCATGCTTGGATTTTTCCTTAGCACCCAGTCACTGATGCTAATATCTTTCTTGACTACCTTCTTATCTGTCACACCCAGATTTATGAAGGAAATTTGAATGTTACTATATGTGTACCCAGGAAGTCTAAAACACACATATAGCTCCAGAATAAGGTAAATCAAAGTAAACTAGTGATCAAATGACAAAAACAAACTATTACAAAAGAACAAGAGTCTTAAACAAACCACAGCAGAAGTCTATTTACTATCTATCACGGTGAAGCCTCCATTCCACAGGGACGCCGGCTAGTGAATCACGACTTAGAATTCTTGGAACACTTCTAAAATGTCTTCGAGTTCTGCCTCATGTAAGTACCCATCCATGATTTTGTTGAATTATACCAAATGTAAGTTAACTATCTTACTTAACAAGTATAACACGAGGTATGAAGTCTCAAAAGGCTCGACACGGTTGAACTGCTATTAGCACTTTTAATTGGTCATGTTTTAGAATTCACCAATATTACTATAATTAAGTGCATCCCGATTGTAACTCACATTAATTATAAAGGAAATATAAAAATATCCATCATCATCATCATTAACCACCATTCCAGAATGAGAACCACTAATCAAAAAGGATCCAGGCCGCTCGTGACCGTGAGCATGGCTGATATTTCAGTTTTACACTCTACAGAGGTTGTACACTTTCACCACCGGTCGTGATTCTCGTTTGCCAGGGTTTGCAAGGCCCATATCACACTTTCACCACCAGTGTGTGGCTGGGTTTCACTACAAGACCTTTCGAAAGTCCCTCTAACCAGCTAGTGGCCACAATGGTTTCAACTTAGGCGCATGAACCCCTCACCCTCCGGTCAATCCCACATGTAAGACATGATCCCATGCCAGAGGCAAGCCGAGACCCACACTTAAATAATGGAGCCCCACTCGCGTCTTTTAGTAACCACTAACTGGCTAGATTTGTTCGTGTTTACTTAGACAAGACCAGAGCCATATAGTTCCATTGGTTGTACGGTTTTCCTGGGTTGCCGCTTTAAGAACCGGACCTTAAGGAGAGATGCTTAGAGCAATCCAAAGCACATGCTCAAGCTCCCTAACAATTTTGCTAAAAAGCATATTTTGATCACATTAATCAAAGTTAACATTTGACATCATGAGATCATTGGTTCAAAAGCAAAGGTTGTGAAGCATAGCAATAATCTACCCATAAATGCATAAACTCAGGTGTACAAGGTAGATAGATTAAAGTAAAGCTAGGTAAAGTCCTTAGGGTTCATCAAATTGGACACATGCATATATGAATATGATAATTAAAGATTATTGGGTCGCAAGGAATTTCTCGTGTTACACTTGCCTTCCTCAGAACCTTCCTCTCCTTCAACGTCGAATAGCTCATCGACTGGCACAATCAACACCAGCACACAAGATACATCTAATAAAGCAATACACCAATCAACAACACAATTTTGAAAAGCACACTACTAGAAAACACTAGCTACTGCGAACTCGGGAGCGCAGAACGTTAAGGACAAAGCTACAGTTGGTAAAGGCACATCTATCGAAGCCCTGGAGCTATGAGAGAAACAAAAGACTATATGCTGCATTTATTTTAATTAAATAAATCATGTGTAGAAGGTATTTCAAAGATATATCCAAAGTTAGAATTATTAAATTTATTTTTGGCATTTCTAAAGTGAATTAAAACCTAGTCAAATTTTATTTATATATATTTCATAGGAATGAAGCAATTTACTATTAAAGTTACAAATAAAGGATAAGTGAGCAGCTAGTCGAATTATAAGGTATGTCATGTTGAACTTAAACAAACTTTATTTAGAAGACACGCTTAAATTGACCATTAATTAAATTAATGTTATTAATTAAATTTTAGAAATGAGGGTTATGGCGAACGTTGGTGCTAACGTGTAGCTTATGTCAAAGCAAAACTAACACGACGAGAACGGGCTAAAACGATTAAACGGGAAATGACGAGGGAAGGCGATGAAGCTCACTGGGGCTCGTGGTCGGCGATTAGGCGACAAGGCAGGTAGACGACATTGAGGGGCGGGTGGCTTGTTGGTCGCGTGGTGCGGGCAGGGCTGCGGCCTCGACCTTAGGTAGTGCTAGGTTAAAAAGAATGCACTCCTGAGGGATTTCCCAACTTTGGGGCCTCCCTGCAAAGGAGTTTATGGTGCATCTTTTCTAGGAGGGAGATGCGCCATATATATATAGGGAGAAAATACACCATCTCTCCATCCATTAGAAATATGGGACTAATAGATTTAGATGGCTTAACTCCCCTCTAATGCTAATAGGCTTTTGAAATTCCACTACGACTAATGGGCTTGTGAAATTTGGCCCAACTAATTAGGTGGGATGGATTTATGATAACATGGGCTCAATTACAGAACAAGGCTGGCCCAAATATATTTTAATTTTCAGAATAATTAATTTGCTGGGAATAAATAATTCTAGAAAAGTCTAGAATTCATATTTAAATGATGAAAATATTCCAAAAATTCCAAAAATAATGTAAATAATCTTAGAGATAGATTTGGACACCATGAACCCAAATAAAATATTTGGAGCTCATGAAAAGATTTCTAGAAGCTTTCAAAAATTGGATTTAGCTCTAGTAAAATAGGAATCAATTCCAAAAAATCCAAAAAATTCCTAGAGGAACCTATTGGAGAACTTATTCGAGTTTTTTAAAAACAAACACACAAAACCCTATGCATCTCAGCATGAATGCAACACTCATAAACTCTTATTATAACCTATATTCATTAATTTATTTAGAAAACTAATACTTATTTAAGAACATTGCACACAATTTTCTAATTAATTCTAACCAAATTTTAGGAATTGTTTAAAATCCTGAGATGGCAAAAAACTAAGGTGTGACAGTTCTACCCCACTTAACAAGACTCTCGTCCCGAGATTCAAGAGGAAGCTAGCAAGAAAAAGGTTGGGATTATAGGCATGACTTTTCTTTGTGCTTCCTTGTGATGATCAGCTGTATCTTCTAAGTCTGCTGAAGTTTTTTTAATCACACCTCTTCCTGCTCTTTTCTTGACACCATAATCCCAATTGTTCATTTCTTGAATCCTCCATGTAGACATTGAATGTCCAAGAGTCCTCTTGTTTAATGTGACTTGAATAGAGCTGGATCTACTACTTTGTTATCCTGGTAGGCTTGCTTGATGGTGATTTCATCTCGGTTTGCATTGAACACACCTTCTTGTTTGCTTGTGTAGAAGTGTCGAAGAGGTCAGTATCCCTCAATGATGCACATCTTCAATGTTCAGGAGAGTCCACTCTTTGTTGCAGTTTTGTATTGGGCTTGTCATCGTGCAGTGCATTCTTCTCCAACTGGTGTTTCTCAATGATGAAGCTAGTTCTTTGTGTGCCTTCACTGTATCTTTTATCCTTTGAAACTCATTGTGTATTGCTCGTCTTGTCATGAGGATTTGTATAAGCAACCCGGGATTACAGGCCTATGTTGACAGCCATTAAGTATCAATTTTAACCGTCAACTCCTGCTACAAATATATCAAATATAATCACCAAACATAGTGATAGGGTTTATTACTAAATATTTGCACAAGTGTTGGTGTTTTATTTTATCTGCAGGAAAATTACACAATGGGAGCTAAAAATACCTTTATCACAAACTACCTCTAATGCCCATTTAGAGTACACCAGCATGGAGACCAGGTCGAGATGATTAAGATTGATATATCATTTATATATACTGGAGCTCAAATATAAAAGATACTAATATTACGAGCGTGGGAGCACTCCCTCCGGCTTTGTGCGGTCAACTCCCCTGGGTGATGTGGTACACTGCACGGAGGACCCCACAAGCCAGGCGCGGTGAGTGACCGAGCACCCCACGGGACCGCATAGGCGTGACCGTCCGCGAGTGCGGGACGTGTGAGGGGCACGTGGCCGACGGCCGTTGGGCCGGATGGAGTCCAGCGCCCGCGCGCTCGTGCAAGACCGTAGGTCCCAGGCCACGGAGCTCTCACCCATTCGCTGCTGAGACTTTCACGTGGATCAAGAACAGGGACGGCGGGATTTCTACTAGGGAAGCACATTCGCGGGCAGGAAAAGTCCTTCGCGCCATGTTCCTTCGTGCAACCAAGGTAGGCACGTCAGTTCGCTGGACAGATTGCGCCAAGGGAGAAAGAGAAGGGAGAATATTTCCTAGGACCTAGGGTGGATCTCCACTCACCCAAGGTACCCTCTACACTATAAATAGAGCCTCACCCCCTCATTCTCATGACACACAAGATTGAGAAGCTTACAAGCTCCACCCCAAGGCGAAACTCTACTCCACTATAGTATCAAGAGAATAGAGAGAGAGAGAGTGAGGGGTAGTCCAGGGAAAGTGTCAGGACTGTCGGCGCACTTCCCCGATCTTGTACCTCGACGGATGCTTTCTTCTCTTAGTAAGTGTTCGTGATCTCTTATGGTATTAAGTACTCTTTATTAAGTAAGTTCCCTTCTATTGTTGCTTGCGGATTCGTCGCTTTATCTCTAAAGTTCTCTAGTCTCTAGCTAGGATTAGAGTAGTAGTATATATCTTAAGTGTGGTGCTTAGGTTATCGACTACCTTCGTTTGCCTTGTAACCCCACGGATTAGTAGAGATAGGCGACAGGTACAGCCCTGTCCATCCTTTGTAATCCTCCACGTCCGGGTACGCCGTAGAGCTGTAGGCCGGCAATTTCCTAAAGGCCTAGGATACGCCGGTGCCCAAAGTAAGTAAAGTATAGACGCTGAGCTTATTCTTCATCAAGATCCTTAACCATAGGAATCCTCTCTACCATCGCCATCATTTCCCTTGTTGTCCTTGGACAATCTAGTTAGAAGATTAGTACACATGTTCCCTGTGGATTCGATACCCTGGATACTTCCGGGTGAAAGCTACAACGGTATCCGTGCACATCCAGATTTATCTGCGACCGTAAGAAATACCAACAAGCTTTCTGGTGCCATTGTCGTGGAAGTTTTTCTTGCAAAGTTTAAAACAATACCCTTACAAGCTCCTCAAGTGATGCCTTATTCCCTCCAAAGCCATATGTTGTTCACATAGAAAACCTCATACATATGTGTTGGTGCTCATTAGTGACACCTTTTTAGTGCTATTTACGTGGAGTTTTTGGACTAATTCATATACCCCGAGCCAGATTCCCTTTGGTCTCATGGGAACCACCTCTATCTACCAGGTGGTGTCATCAAAGCAACTCCGCTCTCTGGTTAAATTCGACGAACTTCCCCTGGGAGGGAAACAAGTCGGACTCGTCATAACCGCAACCCCTGAAGGCAGATTCGTCCACTGGCCTGGACGCAAGCCAAAGTTGGGAGCTACACCTCAAGAGGACTTGGACATGTCTCGCATCATAGCGTGCATTGATCCATTGCCCTTCCAACACGGTGAGACACTGGATTTTTTTAGAGGAACGCGGCTCCACTGTCCTTGCAACTTCAAGCAGGGAAGCTTCTCACCATGGCGTCAAGCCATGGTGATCATCGGCACCGAAGAACAAGTCTCTAATGACGAGCCATCCATGGCCATTGAAGCTGTAGACGACCAGGAAAGGCGCAGGAAACATAATGCTGCACACGCGGATCGACGTCGTCGACTCAACCATAGAAGAGCGATTTGTGCATGTCACCGACTAGGATGTCTACACCAACGCCACAGCCAACATCTTGGCTGTCACACATGGACTTGAAGCTCTGGACCAGACCCCGGAAATCCAACGAATGAAGACGATGCTCGAGACAGCGGCAATTCAGCACGACGCAATGTGTCCTGCTCGAACCATCACTAAGTCCAAGACAGCAAGTCACCAAGGCAGCAGCCGCAACCCTGACAGAGGCAATCGCGGCAATCCATCTCACCATCCAAGCAGATACCACCGAGCACACGACAACGCGGGCGGCATGGTACTCGGCACCGGAGGTAGAAACCACGGCACCGGACCTAGTGTTGGTATTTCTTATGGTCGCGGATAAATCCGCAAGCGCACGGATACTGTTGTAGCTTTCACCCAGAAGTATTCAGGGTATCGAATCCACAGGGAACGAGAGAGCACTATCTAATCCTAAAGTTGACCGGATCAATCGAGTTTATATGAAGGCAGGGTAGAGAGGATAACTTAGCACTAAGCTGGAAATATAGTGAAGGGAATTCTCCTATGCTTGCTTTGGGCACCGGGGTATCCTAGGCCTCTAGAAAATTGCCGGCATACAGCTCTACGCCGTACCCGAACATGGACGATTACAATGGACGGACAGGGCTGTCACCACCTGCCGTCTACCTCTACTAATCCATGGGGATACGAGGCAAATGAGGGCAGATATATTCCTAAGCACCACGCTTATGATAATATTAGCTATCCTAACCTTGTGCAGAGATTAGAATACTTTACGAATAAAGCAACGAACCCACAAGCAAACTAAAGAACTCAGCTTTCTATAACTCAAACTTAAATACTTAGCTGAATGTCCCGGATACTTACTAAGAAGCTCGTATCCACCGAGGTACAGGCGGAGGGTCGCTAGGACTCCTCCAGACTCTCCCTCACTCTCTCCCTATTTCTACTCTAATTTGAGGAGGGCTTCGCCTTGACTTGTTGCTCCAGCTCGATGATGATTTTCAATGACCCGAGTGCAGCTACTTATAGCTTGTAGAGGCGGTTGGGAGTGGACACGTGGAAGCTGAGGACGAACGGACTCAGTCCCAGGTCAGGTGACGTGGGGAGGTCGACCAACATTAGATCCACCGCCTTGAGTGGTGCATGGCGTAGATGGACTCCTAGAGGCGGTGGGAACACGCACAAGAAGGATGAGGCGGTTTGGCCTCTGGACCAGGTCGGCCGATCTAGTAGGGTCGGGCGACATGGCGCTGACACCGATTAGGCCCATCTTTGGCTGAGTGACTGTCTAGTAGGTCCTCATGACGGTTCTAGTGGTAGAGCTGCATTTGAGTATGTTTAGTTTGCGAGGTGGGCCCTTCAATCCATGTGACCTCCCCTTGGACCATTCCCATCTCTTGGATTCAATCAACATGGAATCAGTGGCTAGGATGGTCCTGGAGTGTGCTTCTTTGCTGTGGTAAAAGATGGGCTCTACTGGGCTTGGGCCCAGGTCCGCTGACCTAGGGGGTCAGCGTAACACCCTAAAATTCCCTTTTCTAATATAGTAATGAATTTGCTTGGTTTTGTGTGAGCATTCACAGAATTTAGGCAAAATTAAAACCTTTTTCAGAAACTAAAATCAACCATAGGTTTATAAACTTGTTTGCGTGCATTTCATGCCGGTGCATTGTTTTCTTGTATGAGTGTTTTGTGTGCTAAGTCCTAGAGCCCAAAACCCCCCTGGTCCTACCCTAGCCGGAACCCGACCCAAGTCCAACCCGAATCAAAGACCAAACCCAGCTCGGCTTTCTTTATCCTTTCTCCTTTTCTTTTTCCACGGCCAAAAACCAGCCCAGCCCTGTCCTCTCTTTCTCCCCTGTGGCCCAAACACCCAGGCCCAATCCCCGCAGCCCACTCACACACGCTCTCCCCTCTCCCTTTCACCCTTGGGCCCAATCCCCGCAGCCCACCCACGCACGCTCTCCCCACTCCCCGAGCCCCGTCCCCTTCGCCCCCCTTTTGCATCTCGAGAAACAGAAGGCTTCCCTGTCACCCTTCTCCTCTCAGGCACGCAGAATGCCCATGGCTCTTAGTTCCCTTCGCCCCTCCCTTCCCCTTCTTTACTCCGCGAACAGCAACGCTCCCTTCTCCTTTCCTATCCCCAACAGAAACCCCCGGCCTTTATTCTCTTCAATGGCATTCATGCCATGGTAGTGAAGTCTGCCTCCCTCTCTCTTCAAATTCCCGGCCACCAGTGCACCTCCTCGTCTCCAACCGAACCCCTCTGAACCCTTTACCCATTTTGCCAAAGTACCCTCGCTGCCGTCCCTTGAGCTGCCGTCAATTCCTCGCCGGAGTTCACTGGGTAAGAAACGTCGTCGTCATCTCCATCCTCCATGGGCACCCTTCTGACCTCCCCCTCCCCTCACCTTTGTGAGCGTAGGAACTCTGGAAGGAAACGCCGACGCCTGCAGTCCCGGACAGAGGCCGCACGACCTTCTCCATGGCCGACCATAACCTGTTCTGCCCTCTCTGACACTCTCCATCTCCGCTGCAATTCTGCCCTAGGTGAGCATCAAGATGAACTCGCGTCGTCGTCCTCTCGCCTTTGGTTCAAACAGCGCAAGGAATTGTGCACCATAGGCCCGAGGGCCCTGATCTCCGGTGAACTGAATGGCCACGACCTTCTTTTTTGGCCGGCGGCGCCCTCCTCTTGCGAGGGAGAGCAGTACGGCGTCGCCCCTTCCCTGTTGAACCGAGCAAATGAGCAGAAACACTAGTAGCCATTTGATCACCAACCTACGGCCGAGATTAGATCCTAGGATACCCCTTCGCTTTATGTTAAAGATTCCCTGCAAAAATCAGATATCAACCCGCCATCCCCATCCATGTGTTACGAAACTTCCTTGCTACCCCCTGAAGTCTAGGTTTAATTGTGTTTAGGTCCTCGGTTCTCGCAGATTAGCCCCTATGTCTTGTTTTTAGCATAGTTTAATCACTGCAGATCCGATTAGAGTGATTTTCTCGTTGTTGTGTTCATAGAAATGCATAGATTAGTTTTATAACCTTTTTGCTTATGTTTTCCTTGTATGGTGTTACTATTCAAATAGAAATACTTTTGTATCATGTATTGGCTTGTGATGGATGTATGTGCGGTGATGGAATGTGTGTATAGATTGCGAGCAGTACGAGGCCGGTTTCAATCAACAATTTGAAGACCCGGATCAGCAGCAATATTTTGAGGAAGGCAAGTATAACATGATTCATCTTTGATACCTATTCACCTTATAATCACTTTATTCATTCAGGCATGTGTCTAATTTTGTTAAACCATAAGGATGACTAGCTTTATTTATTCCATATTCCTTGTTTACCCTGGGTTTTGCATATGGGTAGATATGTTAGTTGTCGCTATGCTTGCCAACCGCTAATGTTCGTTATAAAATGTTAATCTTGACTAATGGTATACTTGGAACCTTATTAAAATATGCTTTTTAGCAACTTGGTTTAGGGAGCTTGAGCATGTGTTTGGATTGCTCTAAGCGTCTCTTCATAAGGTACCGTTCTTAAAGCGACAACCTAGGATAACCGTACAACCACAGGAATCACATGGCTCTGGTCTTGACTAAGTAAACTGTACGACTCTAGCTTGTCTAGTGGTTACCGGAAGGCGCAAGTGGGGCTGCCAAGTTTAAGTGTGGACCTCAGTCAGTCTCGTTGGGGTTTGTGTGATGGATCTGTGTGATGTTTTTGCTGGAGCCTGGAGGGGTCCATGCGCCTGTCAGGAAACCGTAGTGGCCACTAACTTGTTAGGGTGTCTGTTGAAAGGTCTCGTAGTGAAACCCCGTACTCATTTCAGGTGGTGTGAAGGGAGTGCGTGCCCAAGGCAAGGGGGATCACGACCGGTGATGAAAGTGTACAACCTCTGCGGAGTGTATGTTGACTGTCCTTAGACGCGCCAATTGTGAACCATAAGCGCACGGATCATTGGTAGCTTTTCCCTTAGAGTATTCCCCCAAGGTTTATCAATCCGTGGATCGACAAAGAACTACCTAGGGTTTTCTATCTAGCCGAACGGATCTAATCCCAACATTAAATGTAGATTGCATACGAAGGTAAACCAAATA
Source organism: Alloteropsis semialata (assembly GCA_004135705.1). Taxonomy (NCBI): domain Eukaryota; kingdom Viridiplantae; phylum Streptophyta; class Magnoliopsida; order Poales; family Poaceae; genus Alloteropsis; species Alloteropsis semialata. Next base: position 38,462,966 of record CM014272.1, on the reverse strand, counting down.
TATATGAGTGAAGTATAGGGTTGGTCTCATCCGGAAGCGTAGGCAACGGTAGCATAACCATGGTTAATGAAGGCCTAATCGTCTCTAGGTACAGCTCTTAGTCAAAAGGTGATCAAAACTATAAATTGCATCTCTACCAAAGGTACCCAAGTCTTCTCTCCGAAAGGCGGCTCGCAAGCGGCCTACTTTCCAATGGTCACCGCCGCGAGGTGCGTGCCAACGCCTAAGGCTCCCCAAAGCTTTACCCCAAACAACTAGCAAGCGCTCGACGAGCTTCCTCTTTTAGTGGCTGCAGCAACTCCCATCGTACTCGCCATTGATCCAACTCAACATCACGTCGTCGCTAGAACTTTTCCCTCCGACATGCTGTCACCACACCGAGGTAATCGACGGACTAGCTAGAACATGCTACTTCAATGTATCCGCAAGATATGGACTAATCACCACGATTTAGATCTAATCTTACTAAGAACATATGATGGCCATACATATGAATATAAAGCATCCAAAAAAGTAGACCAAGGTTGAGACAACTAGAATAGAGATTAGATTGATATCACCATCGTGCGTGTACGTACCCCGATAAATCTTGGGGTTTGGCTCCTGAGCTCCGCCTTGGCACAACCGCGCAGGGAGGCCATGGCAGCTAGGGTTGGCCTAGGCCATGCCCTAGGTACCTTCGAAGACTTGCAGTGACCCTCGTCTCCCTTTGGTGTATGCCCTAGTTTTCGCTGACTTCTGGTGGATGGATGTTCGTGCCTTCGGGGTACGGGGGCTATAAATAGTCCGAGGAAACCCTAGCTCGAAGGGGAGGTCGAGGAGGCTCAAGAAAGGTCTAGGTCGGCAGGCCCCATAGGTCCTCGGCCGGCCGGCCTAGGGCCTTTTTGGCCCGCCTCGGCCCCATCTTTTGCGTGCAAGCTCCTTGATCCTTCAGGAATTGATTTGCCAATGCATGTGGGTATTTGACGTCAGTTGCTTCCGGATAAGATTGGGTCTTGATATCTTTCCAAATGTCTTCCTGATTCGCCTTCATCCCGAAGTCATCCAACCTTATCTTCAAGTCTTTGCCCTTGCTCATTCTTGAAGGATGGTTCACCATAGATGAGAGCGAATGAAATACGAGTCACATGGCCTCGCGCTATGTATGATCTTGGTCTTCGTCCAAAAGTGCTCATTTATAGCTCAAAAACCTGCGTAAACCAAAATCCTCCAAAAAAAAACATGCATATGCAAAAATGGAATTATTTCAAGTGCCAAGTGGCGGGTTAGTATATGAATTGGTCCCAAAACACCACTTAATTAGCACTAAAATGTGTTGCTAATGAGCGTCAATAATCCTCCCATGCTTAAACCTTGCTCGCCCTAGAGTATGTCCAGGGTCTTTGCTTAACTAGGAAATCAGCGTTGCCCTTCAATGTCTTCCCTGCACCTAGTTATACACAACAAGACACATTGCTCTCAAGTGTTTAGCATTTAAAGTTCAAGTTGTGACCGGCTACTTTTCATTATGGAAGATAGACTAGCAATAAAGAACAAGCCACAATAATAATAAATGCAATGCTCTTGAACTTAAGCGAACTTTAAACCTTTACCTTATTCGATTGTGAAGAGTTTTCAAAAAGATGCATATCCAACATAAGTGAGATACTCTTGCAAAAGCTCATGGAAACACTCATCTCATCAAGTCGTTCAAGCCTATACTAGATTATTTTCAACCTATTCCACTCATATATGAAAGTGGAAGGCTTATGTGGAGCTTGGTAGATAAAAACAATCCTAGCAAAACATTATATTTGAAGTATTGTCAAACTAAGAGAGATCTATTGGAATTACCGAGACTAGTCAAAAAAGCCATGGAGAATAAATGTTGGAAAGATAGAGGGATGGAACACACATTTAGATAGGTGGACATGTGCAAATGGCAAGTGGATGATCCCGAGGCACAAATGAAGTCCTCGTTATCGGATTGCACATGGTTGGAAAGTTGAGTATGAAATTGTCTTCAAAGCACTTGGGATTTGATGAAGCTAAAAGAACTTAGGAGCATTATTTCTCTTTTTTCTTTCTTTTATTTGTTTTCTTTCATCTTTGTTTCTTTTCTTTCTTTCTTTTTCCACATTTTTCTTTATTTTTGCTCCTAAGAACTTTTTGCAACATAGTACTTACTCAGCATCCCCCCCAATGCTTAAACGATTGCTCGTCCTCGAGCATAGAAGTGAGGGTTGATAATTGCTGAAGTAAGTACACAAAGTCCATCTTGATCTTCTAGGAAAAATACTTGAATCTTCAGGGAGTTTCTTCGATGCCTCCCAAATTAATGTTCTCTAAATTAAGCTCTCAATTCTTGTGGATTTTCATCGATAAAATGATCTATACTCAATTGTAGGTTGTGATCAAGGAGGTAATCACAAAAAGATAATTGGATTTAAGGTGGATATCCAGCGAAGTTTGCGAAGTTTTCGGTGTAGAAACTCACAATGCATGGATAGAAAGGCTAGCAAAAAGAGGGTACACAAAACAGAATGGCCAACTTCTTAGTCTCGAACCATAGAAATCAATCTTAATCCATCTCATCAAAATATAAGTTTGCAAATCTAAAGGTTTCATCATGATAGATCATGTATAAGTATAAAGACTTTGGTAGGTAGAACTTTGCAAGAGATTCACGAATGTAGATAGCATAAGAATCAAGTTTTAAATAAAACAATACAAGGCATAAGGTCATCGGTAAACTTAAATCAAAGAGCAACATAAGGAATATGTGGGTCTAGAATTTAGTCATTTAACGTCCACAAATAAAAGAGCCGGTATTTAATCAATTTTAAGATCATTTAATAGAGAGCAAATGGTCAAGTCATATACAACGTGGTGTAGGTAAAACAAGGCGGCAACTTTCATCACTTTTCCATAAGCAAAAGCATTAAAATATATCATCATGGTGACCACAAAGTGATGGTGATCATTATTTATTGAAAACAAAAATAAGACTAGGTTGTCCTCCTAGTAGCCATGTTATTAACAAGAGAGATATATAAAGGTTTCTAACCTACGGTCGATGGCATACATATATACAAGCATATAGAATGAAATGAACAAAGAGAAGGTTGAGGAAGAATTACCGTCCTTTTCGATGCTTCTAATGAAGTGTAGCGCAGCTTCCCCCATGCTTAAGCATTGTGCTTAGCATGGAAGAAGAATCATGAGCATCTTGTGGCAACCGTCATCATTGTACTCCATATGGCCTTTTCCTTTTCATCCAACAATTCCTCCCCCATGCTTAGTATGATGCTAAGCATGGAAAAAAATGGTGAACCATCATGTGATTCTTGAAGTCCTTCCGCCATGTGTCTGGAGATCATCTTTGTGCTTCTTCACCTTTTTTGCCTTAACTTTTCTTCAACCTTTTCCATTGTCACTAAGCTTTGGTCCCAATCATTCTTCGTACAGTTATCACCTCCTTGCTTGTTGTCTTCATTGCTACTTCATTTTCCATGGATTTTTCTTCTACTTCCAGAATAGAACATGTACTGAACCATTGCTCCATTGCGAAGTGCACAAATTTCTCTTTCCAACGAGTCATCATTTGCCCAAAATGGATTCCGAACAAAAGAGTTATGCCTATTTTATTACAGCACTGCAATCTGTCCCAAGCTGATTTCAGAACGCACAGCGCCCTATGTTTTTTTCGTATCTCCTTGTATGGGTCTTTAAATTATTGATCTTGAATGCATTGGAATGCAAATTTGATGGAGCTTCTGAATATCAACTTTTTGTTCCTTGTACATCTCTGAACATGTGCAGATTTTTGATGAAAACAGCAGCATCCCTTTCATCCAACCTTATCTTCAAGTCTCTGCCCTTGCTCATTCTTGAAGGTTGCTTCACCATAGATGAGAGTGAACGAAATCCGAGTCACATGGCCTCGCGCTATACATGATCTTTGTCTTCGTCCAAAAGTGCTCATTTATAGCTCAAAAACCTGCGTAAACCAAAATCCTCCAAAAATACATGCATATGCGAAAATGGGGTTATTTCAAGTTCCAAGCGGCGGGTTAGTATATGAATTGGTCCCAAAACACCACTTAATTAGCACTAAAAAGTTGTTGCGAACGAGCGTCAACAGTGTAAAACTATTATAACAGCCATGCTCACGGTCAAGAGTGGCCTGGAACCTTTTTGAGCTGTTCCTTGTTTTCTGAATAACTAGTTAAATATGATATTGTTTACTTATAATAATTCACATGTTTTCTTAATGTGGGTTACAACTGGGTTCTCACCATATTTGTAGAAATTTAGGTTAATTCTAAAATCAATCAACTAAAAATGCTAACCACAGTTCAAACCTTGTCTAGCCTTTTGAGCCTCATTTAATCATGTTATGCTTGCTAAGAAAGATGGATTACTTACACTTGCTTTACTTCAACAAAATCCCGGATGGGTACTCAGATGAACCACCTGTGGATGCTTTTGTCTTCCCCGAGGAGTTTCCGGACCTCTAGGCAGTGTATTCCCCCAGTCAGAGTCCCTGTGGAGGCCCATTGGATTTAGATGCCTACTCCGCTACTTTGATGAACTAAATAATAAATGTAATGCATGTGATGTAAGACTTGTTATAATTTATGTTATCAAGCACTGTTTTCCCTTTCTGTGATATTCATTTCTGAGCTTTCTGGGTACACATATAGTAACATTCGGATTTTCTTCGTAAATCCGAGTGCGACAAAGTAGTATCAGAGCAGTGCTGACTGTAGGATGCGCAGCCTAGAGTAGAATGGTCATTTAGAGTTTAGGATCCTTGCTTCATTTCATTTTGATTCAACCTTGCTTATTTTATTTATTGATTATGCATACCTCATTTTGTTTATTTAATCTATCATTGTTTTGTCTTGTCATTAATTTATTAAAAATCTTTGCTTATACTTCTATCTCTATCTTTTGCAAAATTTGACTCTCTCTGATGAGGACATCAACACCAACGATACATCCACGCCTGTACAAGCTGGTCCTATTACTCGTGCCCGTGCTCATCAACTTAATCATCAGGTGAGTTCTCTCTTGAGTTTATGTCCATCATGTTTAGACCATGGAGACGTATGTACTCTTGTTTTGCTTAGGAACCATGGAGAGGACCGAAAGGGAAAAGGATTCGCGCAGGCTGGATTCGGACTGCAGCACAGCACTGACTTATGACAGACGTCACGGTCGCATACGGACTCGGATTGGGGCGTTCAAGTACTTCCTAGAACCATGATGAAGTCAGCTTTCATATGGATCTAGATCACGTCTATATCTGTTCTGAGGCAGCCGCAATCATCAAATCATTGACTGAAGGTTTCTCTGTCCAGGGTGCTGTGCCACCTTATTTTGGCCCAATGGGCCGTGTATCAAGTTGGGTCCATTAGAGACGCGTCCTAGGGTTGTAGTTCGACCCCAGCACACTTGTGGTCGACCTCCCCATGTCATATACCCCTTTAGCTGCCACCAGAACACTTGGGTTTTGTTTAGATCAAGTTTAGCCTTCGCTACTTGCTTGTAAGCGCGCGTGCTGGATCAGCTGCCTGTCTTCTTGTCTTCGGAACCCCGCCGTATTTGAGATTGAGTTTGAGATTGAAACCTTTTTCATTCCGATCTAGTAATTTTAGTACTTGTTCGATACTTGTTCTTGCTAGTTCTTTGATTGCTCGCAGGACAGGTGCCCTAGTGGCCGGGTGACGCGCTCCACAAGATCGCGACAGCCATAGGAGGTGGTGTATCGGTTGCTAAGGCGCAACTTTCTTGGAAGGTTGTAGTCAGGCCGTGAACGTCATCTCCTCCAATCGAATTATCTCCACGCCTCTCATCGAAAGATCGGACAGAAACCCTAACGGGTTCTTATCACTCTCTGTTGTATTCTTTTGTGAGATAGGCCCGTACCACCATAGATGAGGATCTTTAGATTTGTCCCATGAGTTGTAATATATGACTTAGATGCGTTTTGAGTTTGTTTTAAGTTTCTCATTGTGAAGTTGTGCTCTTGGGTGATTTGAATAAATTGTAATTATGTTCAATGCATGAATTGTCTTTTTGTAATGATTGTGATGAATGTGGGTTTTATACTCACAATCATCTAGATATAGGTTTAAGGTTGAGTGTTTTAATAGTTGGGTGGGTTTTTGTTCTGCACATCTATCATTTCCATACCCTTATCAAGAATCAGATTGTTGTTTTCTTGGATGGTTGAATAACAGTAATACTAATGTCTTCAATAGATGGCCAGTGGACTTTTGGAATACTAATGTCTTCTTTTTACCGGAATACCCCTGTACTTTCGAAAAAAGTGTGTGTGCTGATTGGACTTTTGGGATCCCCTGTGTTCATATAGTCAGTTTTGAGTACCCCTGAAAAAATTCAGAAAAAAAATCAGAAAAAAAAAGAAAAGAAAAAAAAAGAGAAGAAGCAAAAGAAAAGAAGAAAGAAAGGGGCTGTTCTTTGTGCTTACTTTTGTCTTCGGTGGTGCGTTGTGACTTCCTTTGTGTCCAGGCTCGCGTCTCTAGCACGGTCTAGGCTAGGACTAGCACAGTACCGCCCTTGAACAATTATTCAGCTTGCTTTTATAACTAATGTGGTGCTAGTTCCTCCTTGTTCCAGCCCACCCATAGCTCCACATATTCGACTACAGCTTGACAGGTCTTGTTGTTGCGGCACCGATACACTTCATTCCAGGCTTGCAGACTTGTTGGTGGCTATCCCCTCCTGTTGAGCAAGGTAAGAATTGGTAAGAGCTTGTATAACAGGTTGAGAGTGAGCGCCTTGCAGTAGCTACATCCTAATAGTCTTAGGGCCTTTATCTCTTCACTTGTTTCTTTGTTGTCTCTGTTGGCCTAACCATGACAGGATCAGAAGATGATGATGTGTCAGGGCAACATATGCCACAGTCTCCTCGCACCAAGGGGATCATACAGCATTTTGAAAAGTTGGTGAGGGAGCACAATGAAGGAATTGATAATGACTTGCTGGTGATGAATGACAAGATTGGGCAGTTGGAGACCACACAGATCGCCACCAACAACAAGCTTGCAGGGGTGGAGGTGTCACTTGCTTGCATGGACAAGAGTCTTGCTGCTCTTTTGCGCAGGTTTGATGATATGCATGCTAAAACCACTGGTGGGCATGACGAGGATGACAAGAAGGAGGATGGCAACAAGGACAACAATAAGAATGAGAGTTTCGAGGATAATTGGGATGCATATGTTGGTGATACTGAACTAGATGATGGAGAAGCTCCTGAACGCCGACGGCTACGTCATAATCGTAGAGGTATGGGGGGGTTTTCGTCGACGTGAGGTACATGTTAACAATGATGCTTTTAGTAAGATTAAATTTAAGATACCTCCTTTTGATGGTAAATATGATCCTGATGCGTACATTACTTCGGAGATTGCTGTTGATCAAAAGTTTGCATGTCATGACTTTCCTGAGAATACACGTGTTAGGGCTGCTATTAGTGAATTTACTGATTTTGCTTCTGTTTGGTGGATTAAACATGGTAAGAAAAATCCTAATAATGTTCCACAAACATGGGATGCTTTGAAATGGGTCATGCGAATTAGATTTGTTCCTTCTTGCTATGCACGTGATCTGTTACATAAGTTGTAACTTTTGAGACAGGGTACTAAAAGCATAGAAGAATATTATCAGGAATTACAAATGGGTATGCTGCATTGTAACTTAGAGGAGAGTGAGGAACCTGCTATTGCTAGATTTGTGGGTGGTTTGAATAGAGAAATTCAGGATATCCTTGAGTATAAAGATTATAATACCATAACAAAATGTTTTCATCTTGCTTGTAAAGCTAAAAGGGAAGTGCAGGGACGGCGTATTGGTGCAAGGCCTAACATTTCTGCAGAAAGATCTACATCATGGCAGCAGCGCTCTACTATTTCCTTGACCGGGCGTGCACCTCCCTCCAGCGACAAATCACGTGCTACTCCAACAAATTCAGCAACCAAATCTGCTCCAAAACCAGCTGGTGGTGCCTCTTCGGTTGCCTCCACAGGTAGAACAAGAGATGTTCAGTGCCATCGATGCAAGGGCTATGGACATGTGCAGCGTGACTGTCCTAGCAAGCGTGTTTTGGTGGTAAAGGATGATGGTGGGTATTCCTCTACTAGTGATTTTGATGAACAAACACTTGCTTTGCTTGCGGCTGACGATGCAGGTAGTGAGGAGCAACCAGATGAACAGATTGGTATAGAGAATGCTGAGCATTATGAGAGCCTGATTGTGCAGCGTGAGCTCAGTGCACAAATGGAGAAGGCGGAGCAAAATCAGCAGCGTACTTTGTTCCAAACAAAGTGTGTCATTAAAGAGCGTTCTTGCCGCTTGATCATTGATGGAGGTAGCTGCAACAACTTGGCTAGTAGCGACATGGTGGAGAAGCTTGCACTTACAACCAAACCCCGTCCACATCCATATCACATTCGATGGCTGAACAACAGTGGTAAGGTAAAGGTAACAAAACTGGTACACATTAATTTTGCAATTGGTTCATACCATGGTGTTGCTAAATGTGATGTTGTGCCTATGGAAGCTTGTCGTATTCTGCTAGGTAGACCTTGGCAATTTGATACAGATTGTATGCATCATGGTAGATCAAATCAATATTCTCTCATACATCATGATAAGAAAATTGTTTTGCTTCCTATGTCTCCCGAGGCTATTGTGCGTGATGATGTTGCTAAAGCTGCAAAAGCTAAAACTGAGTACAATACAAATATGAAATCTGTTGGTAATAAGAAAGAGGGGATACAATTAAAAGGACATTGCTTGCTTG
>CM014272.1:38438627-38453154 GCA_004135705.1 Alloteropsis semialata | reverse complement strand
AGTAGTTCATCTAATTGCCTCTTAAGCTCTTCCAATTCTTTCACACCCATTCTATATGGTCGCTTAGCTATAGGTGCCAAGTTTAAGATCAATAAGAAATTCAACTTCGCGTTCTGGTGGCATACCTGGCAACTCTGCGGGAAATACATCGGGAAATTCCTTCACCACATTGATGTCTTCCATGGCCATCTCCTTCACTTGATTAGCATGACACACATCTGAAGCAGTCATTGTTGCTTGATATTCTACTTTTCTCCAGAACTTGCTGTCAGTTGCACTGCTCTTTTAGCACACTGAATTACTCCATCATGCTTTGCTAGCCATGACATTCCCAGGATAATATCAATGCCAGTAGAGTTCAAGATAATTGGATTGGCTACAAAGTCTACCCCCCTTATTTTTATGCTAACCTTTGGACAAATTAAGGTTGCCTTTAGTTCTCCGCCGGGTGAACTAACTATCATTGCTTTTTTGCATAGGTTGCATAATCATCAAGTGCTTTTTCACAAACTAGGCAGATATAAAAGCATGCGATGCTCCAGAATCAAATAGTACTGATGCGGGATTTGAGTTTACTGGAAACGTACCGATCACCACATCTGTTGCTTCTTGTGCGGCCTCCGTATTCACATGATTAACTTTGCCTCTGGCATAGTTCTGCTGTCCTCCATTACGTGGGCCTTGTTGCTGTCCACCGGCGTTTGGTCCCATCTTCTTAGGGCAATTGTTAGCAAAATGCCCCGGTTCACCACATCTGTAACACACCCTCGGAGTCATGGGTGTTGTGTTCGCCTGTGTGAGTGGTGGAGCTTGAGCTTTCAGCTGTGGGTTCTGAGGCCTGTACTGCTGCTACTTGTGGTGCTGGTATTGCTGTTGCTGCTAGTTCTGGGCGCTGCTGATATTGGGAATGACTCATCTGGTAAGAAGGTCCTTGAAAGCGAGGTTGATTACCCATTGGAGGATTGTAGCGAGGACAAGAGCTGTTTCCAGACTGTTGGCCCATATACTTCCTCTTCTTTTCTTCCATCTCCTTGCGCTTATGTTCAAGCATCAAACTTTGTCCACCAACTTTTGAAAGTTTTCAAAAGTGTTTGTCACGAGTTGGTACTGTAGCCCGTCATTCAGTCCCAGCAGAAAGAGCCTCTGTTTCTTATCATCTGTGGAGACCTCCTCTGGAGCATACATTGATAGTTCAATAAATTTATCACGGTAAGCCGTGACAATCATAGATCCCTGCTTCAATGCCAAAAACTCCTGACGCTTCAGTATCATCAAGCCATCTGGCACATGGTGAGAATAGAAGCTCTCGCAGAATTCCAGCCAAGTGATCTGATTAGGGTGAGGATGAGCGTATTGGTACGTGTCCCACCAATCTAGAGCTGCTCCCTGCAGTTGGCCTGACCCATAGAGAACCTTCTCACGGTCATCACATTTGATGAGTCTGGCCTAGGTGGGGTTGGATGGAAAGCCCGACGCACCGATCCGGATTTTCTGAATCCCGCAATCTTAGCACCGGCAGCCGAATTTCGACACACCGATCCGGCCGAAGCATGACGCACCGATCCGGCTACAACGCCACTAGGGCCTCTTGTTGCGCCTCGGCAATCTTAGCACCATACTCCTCTGCAATCTTAGCACCGCACTCCGGCGCACCCCTCAGGGAAAGGCCCAATCGCCCCAAAAGACTAGTCCGATAGGGGAAGGGTGGCTTCCTCCTCTCTTGCTAAGCAAGGTGAGATTATTCAGAGGCTCACACGGTCACCGCCCGACTACAACTGGGCCTCTTTTGGCCCATTTTCTTGTTGCGTCTTTGCCAGCGGGTAATAATGGAGGATGTCCTCATCATTCTCCCCTTCTTAACAAGGGCCCAGCTTTGATACCAAATGATGAGTCCGGCCCAGGTGGGGTTTGGATGGAAAGCCCGACGCAACGATCTGGCCACAACGCCACTAGGGCCTCTTGTTGCGCCTCAACAATCTTAGCACCGACAGCCGAATTTACGACACACCGATCCGGCCCACAACACCACTAGGGCCTCTTGTTGCGCCTCGGCAATCTTAGCACCGCACTCCGGCGCACCCCTCAGGGAAAGGCCCAATCACCCCAAAAGACTAGTCCGATAGGGGAAGGGTGGCTCTCCCCTTTAAGGTGGCTTCCTCCTCCCTAGCTAAGCAAGGTGGGATTATTCAGAGGCTCACACGGTCACCGCCCGACTACAACTGGGCCTCTTTTGGCCCATTTTCTTGTTGCGTCTTTGCCAGCGGGTAATAACGGAGGATGTCCTCATCAACATTGGCCAATGTCAAGCTGCCAGTCTACTGCCTTGAGCCAGTCCACTGCTTGCAAAGGACTACTTGCACTAGAGAAGGTTGGTGGATGACCCTTCATGAACTCTCCATGCTTGTCCCTGGGTGGAGCGGGATGTGGTTGCTGTGGAGGTTGGTTCTGCTAGTTTTGTTGCATCATTGCCATAGTTTGTGCCAGTTGCTGCATGATTTGGTTTTGCTGGGCCAGGAGTTGCTCCACAGTGGGTTGGTTGTTCCCCTGGTTACCTCTTCTGCCACTGGCCATCTGTTGAAGACATTAGTATTACTGTTATTCAACCATCCAAGATAACAATAATCTGATTCTTGACAAGGTTATGGAAATGAGAGATGTGCAGAACAAAAACCCACCCAACTATTAAAACACTCAACCTTAAACCTATATCTAGATGATTGTGAGTATAAAACCCACATTCATCACAATCATTACAAAAAGCCAACTCATGCATTGAACATAATCACAATTTATTCAAATCACCCAAGAGCACAAATTCACACATGAGAAACTTAAAACAAACTCAAAATGCATCAAAGTCGTATATTACAACTCATGGGACAAATCTAAAGATCCTCATCTATGGTGGTACAGGCCTATATCACAAAAGAATACAACAGAGAGTGATAAGAACCCGCTAGGGTTTCTGCCCGATCTTTCGATGAGAGGCGTGGAGATAATTCGATTGGAGGAGACAACGTTCACGGCCCGACTACAACCTTCCAAGAAAGTTGCGCCTTAGCAACCGATACACCACCTCCTATGGCTGTCTCGATCTTGTGGAGCGCGCCACCCGGCCACTAGGGCACCTGTCCTGCGAGCAATCAAAGAACTAGCAAGAACAAGTATCAAACAAGTACTGAAATTACTAGATGGGAATGAAAAAGGTTTCAATCTCAAACTCAATCTCAAATACGGCGGGGTTCCAAAGACAAGAAGACGGGCGGCTGATCCAGCACGCGCGGTTACAAGCAAGTAGCGAAGGCTAAACTTGATCTAAACAAAACCCAAGTGTTCTAGTGGCGGCTAAAGGGGTATATGGCGTGGGAAGGTCGATCACAAGGGTGCTGGGGTCGAACACCAACCCTAGGACACGTCCCTAATGGACCCAACTTGATACACGGCCCATTGGGCCAAAATAAGGTGGCGCAGCACCCTGGACAGAAAAACCTTTGGTCAATGATTTGACGATTGTGGCCGCCTCAGAACAGATATAGACGTGAGTCTGGATCCATATGAAACCTGACTTCATCATGGTTCTAGGAAGTACTTGAACACCCCAATCCGAATCCGTATACAACCGTGACATCCGTCATAAATTGGTGCTGTGCTGCAATCCGAATCCAGCCTGCGCGAATCCTTTTCCCTTTCGGTCCTCTCCATGATTCCTAAGCAAAACAAGAGTGCACGCGTCTCCATGGTCTAAACATGATGGACATGAACTCAAGAGAGAACTCACCTGATGATTAAGTTGACGAGCACGGGCACAAGTAATAGGACCAGCTTGTACAGGCGTGGATGTATCGTTGGTGTTGATGTCCTCATCATCATCCCCTTCTTGCATTTGAGTCGTCCTCGACTCAAGCTCATCTTCCTCTCCCAAATATGGCTTCAAATCTGCAATGTTAAATGTGGGACTAACCCCAAAAATCTGCAGGCAGATCGAGCTTATATGCATTATCATTAATCTTTTCTAGCACTTTAAATGGTCCATCCGCCCGAGGTAACAATTTAGATTTACGCAATTCAGGAAACCTGTCCTTCCTCAAATGCAACCAAACTAAATCTCCAGGTTCAACTTTTAATTCCTTTCTACCTTTATCACCAGCAAACTTGTATTTAGCATTCATGTGCTCTATATTTTCTTTAGTTGTTTCATGCAACTTTATCATCAATTCAGCACGTGTAGTAGCATCAAAATTTAGCTTCTCAGAAGATGGCAAAGGCATTAAATCAATAGGAGTACGAGGCAAGAACCCATATACAATCTGAAATGGGCACATCTTTGTAGTATAATACAATGAACGATTATAAGCAAATTCAATATGAGGCAAACAATCTTCCCACATCTTAATGTTCTTCTTTAAAACAGCCCTTAGCATAGTAGACAAAGTTCTTTTCACAACTTCAGTTTGACCATCAGTTTGGGGATGACATGTAGTAGATAACAAAAGCTTAGTCCCCAATTTAGCCCATAAAGTCTTCCAAAAATGACAAAGAAATTTAGCATCACGATCAGAAACAATTGTATTGGGCACACCATGCAAGTGAACAATTTCTCCAAAGAACAAATCAGCAATATGAATAGCATCATCAGTTTTATGACATGATATGAAGTGTGCCATCTTAGAAAATCTATCAATAACCACAAACACACTATCATGACCCTTCCTAGTCCTTGGCAAACCCAACACAAAATCCATAGAAATATCTTCCCAAGGAATACTAGGAACAGGTAGAGGCAAATACAAACCATGTGGATTTAACTGTGACTTAGCCTTTTGACGTGTAGTGCATCGAGCAACAAATCTCTCCACGTCTCTTCTCATTTTTGGCCAAAAGAAATGAGCAGCAAGTATGTCCTCCGTCTTTCTGACTCCAAAATGTCCCATCAAGCCACCTCCATGCGCTTCCTGCAACAACAACAAACGAACGGAGCTAGCTGGAATACATAGCTTGTTAGCTCTAAGCACAAACCCATCACTAACGATGAATTTGTTCCACCCTTTCCCATCTTTACAATGCATCAACACGTCTTTAAAATCAGCATCATTAACATATTGGTCTTTAATTGCTTCTAATCTAAAGATTTTGTAATCAAGTTGATTCAACAAAGTATATCTTCTAGACAACGCATCAGCAATCACATTTTCTTTCCCTTTCTTGTGCTTAATAACATAAGGAAAAGATTCAATAAATTCAACCCACTTAGCATGTCTATTATTCAGATTTCCTTGACTACAAATATACTTCAAAGATTCATGATCAGAATGAATAACAAACTCTTTGGGCCACAAGTAATGCTGCCAGGTTTGTAATGTTCGAACAAGAGCATATAATTCTTTATCATAAGTAGAATAATTCAGATCAGGCCCACTCAATTTTTCACTAAAATATGCAACAGGTTTGCCTTCTTGTAACAAAACACCACCCAAACCAACTCCACTAGCATCGCATTCAAGTTCAAAGGTCTTATTAAAATCAGGAAGTTGAAGAAGAGGTACATGTGTCAACTTATCTTTCAGTATGTTGAAGGAGTTCTCTTGTGCCTTCCCCCAAGTAAAAGGCACTCCCTTCTTTGTAAGCTCATTCAAAGGTGCAGCAATGGTACTAAAATCCCTCACAAAACATCGATAGAAACCAGCAAGTCCTAGGAAACTCCGCACCTGTGTGATAGTCTTTGGTACGGGCCAGCCCTGTATAGTTTCAACCTTGGCCTGATCAACCTCAATTCCCTGTGGAGTCACAACATAGCCAAGAAAAGACACTCGATTGGTGCAAAAAGTGCACTTCTCAAGGTTACCAAACAAACATGCATCTTTTAAAGCATTAAAAACAGCACGTAAATGATCAAGATGTTCATCCATAGACTTGTTGTAGATCAATATATCATCAAAGTAGACTACAAAAAAATTCCCAATGAAGGCACGCAAAACTTCGTTCATTAATCTCATGAAAGTGCTAGGTGCATTAGTTAACCCAAAAGGCATGACTAACCACTCATATAAACCAAACTTAGTTTTGAAAGCAGTTTTTCATTCATCTCCCAATTTCATACGAATCTCGTGGTACCCTCTACGCAAATCAACTTTAGAAAACACAATAGCACCACTCAGTTCATCAAGCATATCATCTAAGCATGGAATAGGGTGTCGATATCGAATAGTGATATTATTAATAGCTCTACAATCAACACACATACGCCATGTTCCATCTTTCTTAGGCACCAAAATAACTGAAACAGCACAAGGGCTAAGAGACTCACGCACATAAACTTTGTCAAGTAGTTCTTGCACTTACCGCTGAATTTCTTTTGTTTCCTCCGGGTTTGTCCTGTATGGTGCACGGTTGGGCAAAGAAGCACATGGAATAAGATCAATTTGGTGCTCAATCCCTCGTACAGGTGGCAGCCCTGCTTGTATCTCACTTGGAAAAAACATCTGAGTACTCCTGCAAAATGTTAGCAACAGTAGGAGGCAAAGATTGATGCATATCTTGAATTGAAATCAAAGCATCTTTGCATACCAAAGCGTAGGCAACAGAAGTGGAAGCAATTAATTCATTAAGATCAGATTTAGTAGCAAGCAAGCAATGTCCTTTTAATTGTATCCCCTCTTTCTTATTACCAACAGATTTCATATTTGTATTGTACTCAGTTTTAGCTTTTGCAGCTTTAGCAACATCATCACGCACAATAGCCTCGGGAGACATAGGAAGCAAAACAATTTTCTTATCATGATGTATGAGAGAATATTGATTTGATCTACCATGATGCATACAATCTGTATCAAATTGCCAAGGTCTACCTAGCAGAATACGACAAGCTTCCATAGGCACAACATCACATTTAGCAACACCATGGTATGAACCAATTGCAAAATTAATGTGTACCAGTTTTGTTACCTTTACCTTACCACTGTTGTTCAGCCATCGAATGTGATATGGATGTGGACGGGGTTTGGTTGTAAGTGCAAGCTTCTCCACCATGTCGCTACTAGCCAAGTTGTTGCAGCTACCTCCATCAATGATCAAGCGGCAAGAACGCTCTTTAATGACACACTTTGTTTGGAACAAAGTACGCTGCTGATTTTGCTCCGCCTTCTCCATTTGTGCACTGAGCTCACGCTGCACAATCAGGCTCTCATAATGCTCAGCATTCTCTATACCAATCTGTTCATCTGGTTGCTCCTCACTACCTGCATCGTCAGCCGCAAGCAAAGCAAGTGTTTGTTCATCAAAATCACTAGTAGAGGAATACCCACCATCATCCTTTACCACCAAAACACGCTTGCTAGGACAGTCACGCTGCACGTGTCCATAGCCCTTGCATCGATGGCACTGAACATCTCTTGTTCTACCTGTGGAGGCAACCGAAGAGGCACCACCAGCTGGTTTTGGAGCAGATTTGGTTGCTGAATTTGTTGGAGTAGCACGTGATTTGTCGCTGGAGGGAGGTGCACGCCCGGTCAAGGAAATAGTAGAGCGCTGCTGCCATGATGTAGATCTTTCTGCAGAAATGTTAGGCCTTGCACCAATACGCCGTCCCTGCACTTCCCTTTTAGCTTTACAAGCAAGATGAAAACATTTTGTTATGGTATTATAATCTTTATACTCAAGGATATCCTGAATTTCTCTATTCAAACCACCCACAAATCTAGCAATAGCAGGTTCCTCACTCTCCTCTAAGTTACAATGCAGCATACCCATTTGTAATTCCTGATAATATTCTTCTATGCTTTTAGTACCCTGTCTCAAAAGTTACAACTTATGTAACAGATCACGTGCATAGCAAGAAGGAACAAATCTAATTCGCATGACCCATTTCAAAGCATCCCATGTTTGTGGAACATTATTAGGATTTTTCTTACCATGTTTAATCCACCAAACAGAAGCAAAATCAGTAAATTCACTAATAGCAGCCCTAACACGTGTATTCTCAGGAAAGTCATGACATGCAAACTTTTGATCAACAGCAATCTCCGAAGTAATGTACGCATCAGGATCATATTTACCATCAAAAGGAGGTATCTTAAATTTAATCTTACTAAAAGCATCATTGTTAACATGTACCTCACGTCGACGAAAACCCCCCCATACCTCTACGATTATGACGTAGCCGTCGGCGTTCAGGAGCTTCTCCATCATCTAGTTCAGTATCACCAACATATGCATCCCAATTATCCTCGAAACTCTCATTCTTATTGTTGTCCTTGTTGCCATCCTCCTTCTTGTCATCCTCGTCATGCCCACCAGTGGTTTTAGCATGCATATCATCAAACCTGCGCAAAAGAGCAGCAAGACTCTTGTCCATGCAAGCAAGTGACACCTCCACCCCTGCAAGCTTGTTGTTGGTGGCGATCTGTGTGGTCTCCAACTGCCCAATCTTGTCATTCATCACCAGCAAGTCATTATCAATTCCTTCATTGTGCTCCCTCACCAACTTTTCAAAATGCTGTATGATCCCCTTGGTGCGAGGAGACTGTGGCATATGTTGCCCTGACACATCATCATCTTCTGATCCTGTCATGGTTAGGCCAACAGAGACAACAAAGAAACAAGTGAAGAGATAAAAGGCCCTAAGACTATTAGGATGTAGCTACTGCAAGGCGCTCACTCTCAACCTGTTATACAAGCTCTTACCAATTCTTACCTTGCTCAACAGGAGGGGATAGCCACCAACAAGTCTGCAAGCCTGGAATGAAGTGTATCGGTGCCGCAACAACAAGACCTGTCAAGCTGTAGTCGAATATGTGGAGCTATGGGTGGGCTGGAACAAGGAGGAACTAGCACCACATTAGTTATAAAAGCAAGCTGAATAATTGTTCAAGGGCGGTACTGTGCTAGTCCTAGCCTAGACCGTGCTAGAGGCGCGAGCCTGGACACAAAGGAAGTGACGACGCACCACCGAAGACAATAAGTAAGCACAAAGACAGCCCCTTTCTTTCTTCTTTTCTTTTGCTTCTTCTCTTTTTTTTCTTTTCTTCTTTTTTTCTGATTTTTTTTGAATTTTTTCAGGGGTACTCAAAACTGACTATATGAACACAGGGGATCCCAAAAGTCCAATCAGCACACACACTTTTTTTGAAAGTACAGGGGTATTCCGGTAAAAAGAAGACATTAGTATTCCAAAAGTCCACTGGCCATCTATTGAAGACATTAGTATTACTGTTATTCAACCATCCAAGAAAACAACAATCTGATTCTTGATAAGGGTATGGAAATGATAGATGTGCAGAACAAAAACCCACCCAACTATTAAAACACTCAACCTTAAACCTATATCTAGATGATTGTGAGTATAAAACCCACATTCATCACAATCATTACAAAAAGACAATTCATGCATTGAACATAATTACAATTTATTCAAATCACCCAAGAGCACAACTTCACAATGAGAAACTTAAAACAAACTCAAAACGCATCTAAGTCATATATTACAACTCATGGGACAAATCTAAAGATCCTCATCTATGGTGGTACGGGCCTATCTCACAAAAGAATACAACAGAGAGTGATAAGAACCCGTTAGGGTTTCTGTCCGATCTTTCGATGAGAGGCGTGGAGATAATTCGATTGGAGGAGATGACGTTCACGGCCTGACTACAACCTTCCAAGAAAGTTGCGCCTTAGCAACCGATACACCACCTCCTATGGCTGTCGCGATCTTGTGGAGCGCGTCACCCGGCCACTAGGGCACCTGTCCTGCGAGCAATCAAAGAACTAGCAAGAACAAGTATCGAACAAGTACTAAAATTACTAGATCGGAATGAAAAAGGTTTCAATCTCAAACTCAATCTCAAATACGGCGGGGTTCCGAAGACAAGAAGACAGGCAGCTGATCCAGCACGCGCGCTTACAAGCAAGTAGCGAAGGCTAAACTTGATCTAAACAAAACCCAAGTGTTCTGGTGGCAGCTAAAGGGGTATATGACATGGGGAGGTCGACCACAAGTGTGCTGGGGTCGAACTACAACCCTAGGACGCGTCTCTAATGGACCCAACTTGATACACGGCCCATTGGGCCAAAATAAGGTGGCACAGCACCCTGGACAGAGAAACCTTCAGTCAATGATTTGATGATTGCGGCTGCCTCAGAACAGATATAGACGTGATCTAGATCCATATGAAAGCTGACTTCATCATGGTTCTAGGAAGTACTTGAACGCCCCAATCCGAGTCCGTATGCGACCGTGACGTCGACCTCCCCATGTCATATACCCCTTTAGCTGCCACCAGAACACTTGGGTTTTGTTTAGATCAAGTTTAGCCTTCGCTACTTGCTTGTAAGCGCGCGTGCTGGATCAGCTGCCTGTCTTCTTGTCTTCGGAACCCCGCCGTATTTGAGATTGAGTTTGAGATTGAAACCTTTTTCATTCCGATCTAGTAATTTTAGTACTTGTTCGATACTTGTTCTTGCTAGTTCTTTGATTGCTCGCAGGACAGGTGCCCTAGTGGCCGGGTGACGCGCTCCACAAGATCGCGACAGCCATAGGAGGTGGTGTATCGGTTGCTAAGGCGCAACTTTCTTGGAAGGTTGTAGTCAGGCCGTGAACGTCATCTCCTCCAATCGAATTATCTCCACGCCTCTCATCGAAAGATCGGACAGAAACCCTAACGGGTTCTTATCACTCTCTGTTGTATTCTTTTGTGAGATAGGCCCGTACCACCATAGATGAGGATCTTTAGATTTGTCCCATGAGTTGTAATATATGACTTAGATGCGTTTTGAGTTTGTTTTAAGTTTCTCATTGTGAAGTTGTGCTCTTGGGTGATTTGAATAAATTGTAATTATGTTCAATGCATGAATTGTCTTTTTGTAATGATTGTGATGAATGTGGGTTTTATACTCACAATCATCTAGATATAGGTTTAAGGTTGAGTGTTTTAATAGTTGGGTGGGTTTTTGTTCTGCACATCTATCATTTCCATACCCTTATCAAGAATCAGATTGTTGTTTTCTTGGATGGTTGAATAACAGTAATACTAATGTCTTCAATAGATGGCCAGTGGACTTTTGGAATACTAATGTCTTCTTTTTACCGGAATACCCCTGTACTTTCAAAAAAAGTGTGTGTGCTGATTGGACTTTTGGGATCCCCTGTGTTCATATAGTCAGTTTTGAGTACCCCTGAAAAAATTCAAAAAAAATCAGAAAAAAAGAAGAAAAGAAAAAAAAGAGAAGAAGCAAAAGAAAAGAAGAAAGAAAGGGGCTGTCTTTGTGCTTACTTATTGTCTTCGGTGGTGCGTCGTCACTTCCTTTGTGTCCAGGCTCGCGCCTCTAGCACGGTCTAGGCTAGGACTAGCACAGTACCGCCCTTGAACAATTATTCAGCTTGCTTTTATAACTAATGTGGTGCTAGTTCCTCCTTGTTCCAGCCCACCCATAGCTCCACATATTCGACTACAGCTTGACAGGTCTTGTTGTTGCGGCACCGATACACTTCATTCCAGGCTTGCAGACTTGTTGGTGGCTGTCCCCTCCTGTTGAGCAAGGTAAGAATTGGTAAGAGCTTGTATAACAGGTTGAGAGTGAGCGCCTTGCAGTAGCTACATCCTAATAGTCTTAGGGCCTTTTATCTCTTCACTTGTTTCTTTGTTGTCTCTGTTGGCCTAACCATGACAGGATCAGAAGATGATGATGTGTCAGGGCAACATATGCCACAGTCTCCTCGCACCAAGGGGATCATACAGCATTTTGAAAAGTTGGTGAGGGAGCACAATGAAGGAATTGATAATGACTTGCTGGTGATGAATGACAAGATTGGGCAGTTGGAGACCACACAGATCGCCACCAACAACAAGCTTGCAGGGGTGGAGGTGTCACTTGCTTGCATGGACAAGAGTCTTGCTGCTCTTTTGCGCAGGTTTGATGATATGCATGCTAAAACCACTGGTGGGCATGACGAGGATGACAAGAAGGAGGATGGCAACAAGGACAACAATAAGAATGAGAGTTTCGAGGATAATTGGGATGCATATGTTGGTGATACTGAACTAGATGATGGAGAAGCTCCTGAACGCCGACGGCTACGTCATAATCGTAGAGGTATGGGGGGGTTTTCGTCGACGTGAGGTACATGTTAACAATGATGCTTTTAGTAAGATTAAATTTAAGATACCTCCTTTTGATGGTAAATATGATCCTGATGCGTACATTACTTCGGAGATTGCTGTTGATCAAAAGTTTGCATGTCATGACTTTCCTGAGAATACACGTGTTAGGGCTGCTATTAGTGAATTTACTGATTTTGCTTCTGTTTGGTGGATTAAACATGGTAAGAAAAATCCTAATAATGTTCCACAAACATGGGATGCTTTGAAATGGGTCATGCGAATTAGATTTGTTCCTTCTTGCTATGCACGTGATCTGTTACATAAGTTGTAACTTTTGAGACAGGGTACTAAAAGCATAGAAGAATATTATCAGGAATTACAAATGGGTATGCTGCATTGTAACTTAGAGGAGAGTGAGGAACCTGCTATTGCTAGATTTGTGGGTGGTTTGAATAGAGAAATTCAGGATATCCTTGAGTATAAAGATTATAATACCATAACAAAATGTTTTCATCTTGCTTGTAAAGCTAAAAGGGAAGTGCAGGGACGGCGTATTGGTGCAAGGCCTAACATTTCTGCAGAAAGATCTACATCATGGCAGCAGCGCTCTACTATTTCCTTGACCGGGCGTGCACCTCCCTCCAGCGACAAATCACGTGCTACTCCAACAAATTCAGCAACCAAATCTGCTCCAAAACCAGCTGGTGGTGCCTCTTCGGTTGCCTCCACAGGTAGAACAAGAGATGTTCAGTGCCATCGATGCAAGGGCTATGGACATGTGCAGCGTGACTGTCCTAGCAAGCGTGTTTTGGTGGTAAAGGATGATGGTGGGTATTCCTCTACTAGTGATTTTGATGAACAAACACTTGCTTTGCTTGCGGCTGACGATGCCTGTCATAAGTCAGTGCTGTGCTGCAGTCCGAATCCAGCCTGCGCGAATCCTTTTCCCTTTCGGTCCTCTCCATGGTTCCTAAGCAAAACAAGAGTACATACGTCTCCATGGTCTAAACATGATGGACATAAACTCAAGAGAGAACTCACCTGATGATTAAGTTGATGAGCACGGGCACGAGTAATAGGACCAGCTTGTACAGGCGTGGATGTATCGTTGGTGTTGATGTCCTCATCAGAGAGAGTCAAATTTTGCAAAAGATAGAGATAGAAGTATAAGCAAAGATTTTTAATAAATTAATGACAAGACAAAACAATGATAGATTAAATAAACAAAATGAGGTATGCATAATCAATAAATAAAATAAGCAAGGTTGAATCAAAATGAAATGAAGCAAGGATCCTAAACTCTAAATGACCATTCTACTCTAGGCTGCGCATCCTACAGTCAGCACTGCTCTGATACTACTTTGTCGCACTCGGATTTACGAAGAAAATCCGAATGTTACTATATGTGTACCCAGAAAGCTCAGAAATGAATATCACAGAAAGGGAAAACAGTGCTTGATAACATAAATTATAACAAGTCTTACATCACATGCATTACATTTATTATTTAGTTCATCAAAGTAGCGGAGTAGGCATCTAAATCCAATGGGCCTCCACAGGGACTCTGACTGGGGGAATACACTGCCTAGAGGTCCGGAAACTCCTCGGGGAAGACAAAAGCATCCACAGGTGGTTCATCTGAGTACCCATCCGGGATTTTGTTGAAGTAAAGCAAGTGTAAGTAATCCATCTTTCTTAGCAAGCATAACATGATTAAATGAGGCTCAAAAGGCTAGACAAGGTTTGAACTGTGGTTAGCATTTTTAGTTGATTGATTTTAGAATTAACCTAAATTTCTACAAATATGGTGAGAACCCAGTTGTAACCCACATTAAGAAAACATGTGAATTATTATAAGTAAACAATATCATATTTAACTAGTTATTCAGAAAACAAGGAACAGCTCAAAAAGGTTCCAGGCCACTCTTGACCGTGAGCATGGCTGTTATAATAGTTTTACACTGTTGACGCTCGTTCGCAACAACTTTTTAGTGCTAATTAAGTGGTGTTTTGGGACCAATTCATATACTAACCCGCCGCTTGGAACTTGAAATAACCCCATTTTCGCATATGCATGTATTTTTGGAGGATTTTGGTTTACGCAGGTTTTTGAGCTATAAATGAGCACTTTTGGACGAAGACAAAGATCATGTATAGCGCGAGGCCATGTGACTCGGATTTCGTTCACTCTCATCTATGGTGAAGCAACCTTCAAGAATGAGCAAGGGCAGAGACTTGAAGATAAGGTTGGATGAAAGGGATGCTGCTGTTTTCATCAAAAATCTGCACATGTTCAGAGATGTACAAGGAACAAAAAGTTGATATTCAGAAGCTCCATCAAATTTGCATTCCAATGCATTCAAGATCAATAATTTAAAGACCCATACAAGGAGATACGAAAAAAACATAGGGCGCTGTACGTTTTGAAATCA
>CM014272.1:38405594-38437627 GCA_004135705.1 Alloteropsis semialata | reverse complement strand
GATTTTGAAAGGAGAACATCAATCAAATCGCAAGTCCTAGCTGACTTCATCGTGGAGTGGACATCGCCTTCACCACAAAATGCTATTAGAGAAGAAAATTGGCTGATACACTGTGATGGTGCTTGGGGGGACAAAGGAGCCGGCATCGCGGCAATTGTGCAATCGCCTTCGGGCGTGAAAATGAGATATGCAGCAAATTTAGAGTTTTGCAAATGCAGCGACAGAAGCACAAACAACGTTGCTGAGTACGAAGCTGTACTACTTGGGCTCAGAAAAGCCAGGGCTTTGGGAGCTCAGAGATTTACTGTCAAAACAGATTCTAAGGTGGTGGCAGATCACATCGAAAAAGAGAGCATAGCGAAGCAACCAGAACTCATCAAATACTTGACAATTGTACGCTCAATGGAGAAAAAATTCAAAGGATTCACTGTGGAGTACATCCCAAGAGCAAAAAATGATGAGGCAGATGCTCTGGCTAAGGCAGCTGCAAAGGGGGACAAGCTTCCACCTGATGTGTTCTTTCAAACATTAACATCACCATCAATAAAGGATTCAGATGACTCACCGAAGTTGATCAATGCAATAAGCTCCGAGGATTGGCGATCCCCAATAATAGCTTTCCTTCGGGGATACTATGAGCCAATTGACGAAGATGATCTAAAAGCTATGCAACAAAGAGCAAGATGCTATCAGATGATAGATGATGTCCTCTACAAGAAAGGAGTTGTAGCTCCTTGGCTTCGTTGCATCTCTCACAACGAAGGAAAAGAACTGATCCAAGAGATACACAGCGGCTTATGCGGGGCACACTTTGGGGCAAGAGCTTTAGTGGGCAAGGCAATGAGGCAAGGATTCTACTGCCTGCAATCATCATGGATGCAACAAACACGGTCAAGACGTGTGATCAGTGTCAAAAGTGTGCAGCGAACAGAAAATCTCCTTCGGAGCAATCACAGCTGATAACTCCAACATGGCCTTTGCAAAGATGGGGCATTGATCTAGTTGGCCCGCTTCCAACGGCTCAAGGAAATCTCAAATACGCCATAGTAGCAGTTGAGTATTTCACCAAGTGGATCGAAGCCAGACCTTTGGCTAACATCACAGCAAAAACAGTTATCAAATTCTTCTGGCAGCAAATTGTGTGCCGATTCGGAGTACCAAGGGAAATAACAGTGGACAATGGGAAGCAGTTTGACTGTGACGAATTCAGGCAATACTGCATGTCAATTGGAACAAAAGCTAAATTCGCTTCGGTATATCATCCGCAAACAAATGGAGCAGTTGAAAGAGCCAATGGCTTAATCTTTACAGCCATCCGAAAGTGCCTCGCAAACTGTAAGAAAAAAGGCAAGTGGGTAGAAGAGATGCCGAAGGTGATCTGGGCTCACAACACCACCACATCAAGGGCAACACAGTTTACTCCATTCAAACTGCTTTATGGCGAAGAAGCAGTATGCCCAGAGGAAATACTGCACAAAGGGCTTCGCACCTATCAAGAAGCTCCCAAAGAGAGCGAAGCCGTTGACAAGGATCTCGTTGAGATATACAGGCACCAGGCAGCAAAAAATATTTCAAAGTATCAAGCTGAGACAAGAAAGTGGCAAGACAAAAAGGTAGTCAGAAAAGATATCAAAGCAGGGGATTGGGTCCTAAGGAAAAATCCAAACATGCCCGCTGGAAAGCTGCAACAGAAATGGGAAGGCCCATTTCTAGTTATCAAAAGCAATAGGCCTGGCTCATTTCGCCTAGGCGACGACGAAGGCAATGAGCTGCCGCATTCATGGAATGCCGACAGCTTACGCAAATACTACCTATGAAAAGATGTAAAATGGCTTCGTATCCTATAAACGAAGTCATTGAGTAGAATAGCATTTTTACTTTGTTTCCAAAAGCCCGTACTCTTTTCCTCACAAGGGGACCCTGACCAAGGGGTGAGGTTTTTAACGAGGCGGTGCTTACTGTAACTCGTCAAATCATATATGAACGAGGTATTCCCCAAAAAAGCAACATCGAAGGCGATTGGCTTCGACCAAGTCGCTTATGTTCGACAATTCACAAAGAACTGAATTGACCCTACCAAGAGTAAGGCCAATTCAGATCTAAGCAAAAGCTTACTCCAAAGAGGAGTAAAAGGGGCTTCGGTCCAGAAACGCTTACTCTAAAAACAGAGTAAAAGGGGCTCTGACCCAAATAATTGTTATAAAACGAAAGCAGCTTCGGCTACCAGTACTCTAAAATCTTATAAAGGCTTCAGCAGCTTCGTCTAGCAGCACCCTAAAAAGCCCATAGAGGCTTCGGCAACTTGTTAGAAAACACAAGAACAGCATCGAAAGCGATTGGCTTCGACCAAATCGCTGATATTCGATAAGTCAGATAGAACTGAATTAGCCCTACCGAGAGCAAGGCCAATCCAGATCTAAGGAAAAAGCCCACTCTAAACATAGCGAAAGGGGCTTCGGTCCAAAAGCGCTTACTCCAAACAGACCGAAAGGGGCTTCGGCTAAAACATATATTTTAAATTAAAATCAGCTTCGGCTATCAGTATTTTAAAACGATTGAAATAATAGGGGCTTCGGCAAATCACGCAAAGCACATCCCCGTACAAAGCTCAAAAGAGTTGGCAAAACACTTGAATGAATAAAACCCCGCTTTGGGGGGGGAGGCATTTCTTTCGCAACGAAGCCAAACCAAGCTTACATTCATTCAAGTCTTTCGAATCAAAACAATGACCAAGCGAATTACAATGTGTTTCACAGAGAGATGACTCAAAACATCTCAAAAACATAGCCGTCAAAAAGCTGGCCAGATCTCCTAAATCTATGAGCATTGTATACATAAGCAAAATCCCTATCATTATCTAAATCTTCTGGCTCCAACTTAACTGGAAGCAGACGAGCAGCTTCGGCATTTCTTGCACGAGCGAGTTCAACACGAGGAGAACATCGAACGATGAAGGAGTTAAAAAACTCAAATACATCGAATTCGCAACGACTAAAGAACTCATGGCAAAATTCCCAGAAATCGTCGATTCTCTGACTTGGACATAACTTCCGATATTGCTCCCATGCGAAGCCAGACACACACAAGGGGCCATCGCGCATAGTGATGGGCATGATTTCAAGATCACCTCCCTCATCAGGGATCTGAGTATATACAAATTTCCAAAGTTTTAACATCTCTCAACAAAAGAATCAAAAGTCATCAGCTCTATTGAAGCTAAACCTTCGGATCAGCATCAGAGGCTCCGGCATCAGCACCATCACGACCAGCTTCGGCACCAGCCCTTGAAGTTGAGGCCTCAGCAGTGGCGGCAGCAGCGGCTTCGGCTTCAGCTCTCTGCCGCTGATCGAGAGCGAGCTCCTCCTTATACTGAAATTAAACAAAACAATCAATACTGAAAGCAAAGCTAACAGGATACGTCCGAAGCCAAAGTAAATAGACGAAATGATAAAAGAAGCTAACCTTAACCAGACGATCATATGCAGTACGCCGAGCACACTCCCTCCCTGTCTCAGACCAAAACTTCCTCAGAAAGAGGCCACGAGTCGCCAGAACAGCCTCGTTGAAAAGCTCTTTCTTATCAGAATTCAGAGCCGAAGGAAACTGAAAATCCCTCCTTAAAAAGCCCTTGAAATGAGAGCATCCGTCATCGGCCAGCATCTTAAAGGCGTTAGTGATGCATGTCCGGGCAGCGTAATCACCAACTCTGGACAAGACATCTGGCAAAGACTTGAACTCATCATCAAGCCAGTCAAAAAGCTTCCCAACGCTAAAGTCATCAGAGGGGAAGGGCAGCGGCTCGGCTCCGTATTGTTTCAGAGCAGCCTCGTATTCAGCATAAATGCCCAAGCTACGACTGAGCAATTCAGAATCTAAACTCTCCTTGTCCATCCTAAGCTGCTCCACTTGAGCCTTAAGCTGACTGGCTTCGGAAACAAGGGAGTCCTTTAAGTCAACGGCAACTAGAAGCTCCCTCTTGTACTTTTCAGCATCTGACGTCGCTTTCTCCTTATCAGCCTCGAGAGACTTGACTTGATTCTTCAGGTCATGCTCCAAGGTGGCAGCATCGATTACCTTACCCCGAAGCCCCTCAATTGTCTGAGCGTTAAGTGCACGCGTAGACTCCAGCGAAGCGACCTGCCTTTTGAGCGAAGCAACTTCTGATGAGGCAGACTCATGCTCAAGTCGAAGCTGCTCCTTCTCATCGTTCAAAGATCTCTTAAGCAGCAGAAAGCCCTCGCGCTCCTTCCTTAGAGCCTCAAGCTCAGCCCGCTCGTTCTCAACATCATTGAGACGAAGCGGAAGGCAAGCGAAAAGCTCCTGCATGGACATTATAGACTAAAACAAGAAAAGCATAAGTATCAAAAAGCCGAACAACAAACTCAATAAAGAAGAAAAGGAACAGACCTGGATGCCACCACTAAGGCTTGAAATGGAAAGTGTGTCCAAATCCAAGGATCTGAGACGAGTCTCAAGCTCCGAAAGAGCGAAACCAATGTTTAGGCAAAAAGCTAAAATCAAACAGCTTCGGGTGAGCAGATAAAAATTACCAACCATTTGGAACGATAACAGGAATATCGTTGGGAGGACGAAAGCCGCTCTGTCGAAGCCGATCTGCAAGGGGGCCATACCCAGCATAACTTGTTTCTGAAGCAAAATAATCAACATATCAAGAAAAAACATCATTTCAGCTAAAAACACAAGTATAACTGCTTCGTGAAACTTACCTTTTGATTCAGGAGCTGGCTCCTCAGGAGCTGATCTCTCAGGAGCTGGTTCAATGTCCTTGGCAGGGGCAGATCGCTCGGCGATAGCTGAAGGAACCAACTTAACTGGCTCAGTTGTGCGTGGAGCCGAATCGACAGGGCCCTGCCCAATCTCAAGAAGAGCCATTTGTACAGGTTCTTCAACGTCAGCCGAAGCCAACTGGGTCGGCTCTTCAGTGTTATCTGCAGTCGTCCACGGAAACTCACCAATATTAGCCGAAGCCGGCTCTGCAAGCCCCTCTATCTGAAGGGACTTTGCAGCGTGGTGAGCACTGCGATTGTAGTTGAGCGGGAGGAACCTGGCTATGTATTCAAAGTATAGCGGCCCGTCTACTTCATCAGTGAGGTACTCATAGAATGAAAAGTACGCTACCCCCAGGTCGAGAAGCTGCTTTATGTTGTCTTGATCACATCTCGCAAGCTGCACCACTACTTCGACGCTCACCGAGTTGTGGTAGTCACATCTTTCCCAATCGGCGACATCCTACACAACCGAGACGCGATCGGACGAATCTCCAAATGGGCGATCGAGCTGGGTTCTCATACCATCAACTTCGTCCCATGTGCGGTGATCAAGTCTCAGGCTCTGGTAGATTTCGTGGCTGAGTCGACAGAGATGCAACAAGCAACACCCGAAAAACCTCAGAACACTGGATCATGTACTTCGATGGGTCGATGAAGCTTGGAGGAGCTGGTGCAGGAGTTTTGTTCATATCCCCAAAAGAAGATTAGCTCAAGTATGTGCTCCAGATCCTCTGGAAAGCCACTAACAACGAAGCCGAGTATGAGGCTCTACTGCACGGGCTACGCCTAGCTGCCTCCCTTGGCATCAAGCATATGGTGGTCTACGATGACTCCTCAGTGGTCATCAACCAGGTCAACAAAGATTGGGACTGCACCAAGGAGAACATGGACACATACTGCATGGAGGTCCGCAAGCTCAAGAAGCACTTCCATGGGCTCGAGTTCCATCACGACCTTAGGGACAACAACATGGCTATTGATGCACTTTCCAAGCCTGGTTCACACCGAGCTCAAGTACTGGAGTGGCATTTTCGTCCAGGAGCTGCTACAGCCAACTGTCAGGGAGCAGGAAGTACAACCGACTGCAACAACCCCTCATCAACAAGTCATGGTGATTACACCCGAGTGGACCAAGCTCTTCAACGAGTACATACTAAATCAAAAAGAACCCGAGGACAAGGCGGAAGAAGAGCAAGTCATTTGACGAAACAAGAACTACGTACTAGTTGGCTCCACCTTGTTCCAACACGGCGCATCCTCTAGTGTATTGATGAAGTGTATCCCTCCAGAAGTTGGATGGGAGATCCTTGAAGAAATCCACGCTGAAATCTGCGGCAATCATGTCGCTCATCGCACGATCGTCGGCAAGGCCTTTCGTTCCGGGTACTACTGGCCATCCGTAGTGGCGGACGTAGAAGACATCGTGAGGACCTGTCAGGGCTGCCAGTTCTTTGCCCGACAAGCCCATGTCCCTGCAACGGTCCTCAACACTATACCACCCTCTTGGCCCTTCACATGCTGGGGGCTAG
The DNA here is from genome assembly GCA_004135705.1 of Alloteropsis semialata. Taxonomy (NCBI): domain Eukaryota; kingdom Viridiplantae; phylum Streptophyta; class Magnoliopsida; order Poales; family Poaceae; genus Alloteropsis; species Alloteropsis semialata. Next base: position 38,431,308 of record CM014272.1, on the reverse strand, counting down.
ATACGGTGGGACCGCTGAAGAAAACGCCAGGAGGATTCGAATATCTCTTCGTGGCAATCGACAAGATTACAAAGTGGATTGAAGTCAAGCCGCTGGTCAAAGCTACAGCACCAAAGGCAGCCGAGTTCATCCAAGAGATCACTCACCGCTTCGGTGTCCAGAATCGCTCCTCGCTGATCTCGGTTCTGAATTCACAGGGGACGAGTTCTTTGGTTTCTGCGATAGACTAGGAATTGAAGTCCACTACGTGTCGGTGGTGCACCCTCATGCCAACGGAAAGTTGAGAGAGTTAACGGCCTCATTCTTCTAGGTCTGAAGCCAAGGCTCTACGTACCACTCAAGAAGTACAGCGGCAAGTATGTGCAAGAGCTTCCAGCCGTGGTCTGGGGGCTAAGAACCCAACCAAGTCGAGCGACAAGGCAATCGCCCTTCTTCCCGGTATACGCCTCCGAGGCAGTACTCCCGGTGGACATCGAGTACAAAGCTCCAAGAATTCAAAACTACTTGGAGGAAGCAGCAGAGCAGAGCAGAGCAAAAGACGTCGACAGGTTGGAAGAAGCGAGGGTAGCCGCGTTGATCAGAACAATGAAGTACATGCAAGATCTGAGGAGGTACCATGATCAGAACATCCAGTCTTGGTCGTTTAACATCGGTGATATGATCCTTCGAAGAATTCAGAGTTCAAAAGATCAACAGAAGCTATCTTCGCCTTGGAAAGGCCCGTTCATAGTATCAAGGGTTATCGGCCCGGGTACTTATGAACTACAGCGGGAAGATGGAACAGACGTGCCCAATGCTTGGAATATTGAGCACTTGCGGCATTTTTATCCTTAGAAGTTTTTTTTGGAGTCATTGAGAGTTAATAAAAGTCAACCCTTTCAATGTACTGATGTCGACTTTATGCCCAAGTTAATAAAAGTGTCTATATTCCATTGTCATCAAACTTGGAATATGGATACATGTTCTATGCTATACACGGATTCTGAGTTACGCATATAACAGGTTTATGGATCAAGCCAAGTCGTTTAAAGCAACTTAATAGGCTAACATTCATAAACCAATGCCATCAACTTTCTGTTTTAACACAGAGAGATCGGACGCCACAAACATAGATAACAAGTACTCTTGTCGACAAGACATAAGTATTTACATCTAATTCAAAGTTTGTTACAAAGGTTTCTTTTACAACAAAAGAACCTAGAACTTCAGGCGGGAAACGATTTTCTCTGCCGTGTCCTTCTCCTTGTTGGTATTTCTTAGCGTCACCACTAAACTAGTGATGTCACTAGAGATACCTTATCGTAAGTCTAAACGTTACAGATATTCTGCAAGCGCACAGAAGTACGTTGTAGCATTTCACCTGGGAGTATTCTAGAGTATCGTTATTTGTTTATCCGCAGGGAAAGCGTTTAGTTAAAAATAGGTGTCATCCAATGTATTTACTTACAACAATATTAATATACCATAATCTCGACAGGGGTATATAATATGGAAATGAATGGGTAATGTGACACACAGAAGTTCATTGCTCATCATTAAGGAAGTCTTATTTAGTCATAGCACATTAGTAAAGATTACAAAAGGTTCATTAGCATCATACATATGGGACTTGGATATACTACAATACCATATACAAGCTCATTCAATGATTATATGCAAGAGGACATATCGAGATATCTAGTGGTTCCCTCATCAAGGGATGACAGTAGGACGTCTTATCATAAAGGCCTAATAACCACTCCCGAACGTGGAGGATTACAAAGGATGGACAGGGCTGTCACCACCTGCCACTTACCTCTACTAATCCGTGGGGCAGCGGTACCCTCAACAGTATTCCATATTCCAAACACCATGCTTACAATATGAAATAAAACTCTATCTATCACGTTAATAAATAGAGCAACCAATAGGCACATTGAGCCAATGTCATAGCATACATTCACTTGAACAAGGTGCAAGACATAAGTAGTATATACTAAGTAGATAAAGTATAACTGAGGCATAAAACATAAGTGATAGAACCCGCTAGGGTTTGTTCCTGATCCTTCGATGAGAGTTGGGGATAACTTCGATTTGGGGTGGATTCGACGTTGGCTGTCCGACTACAACGACCACAAGGGGCTGCGCCTTAGCAACAGGTACACCGTCTCCGATTGTGATGTTCTTGCCGTGCCAAGAACACCGCTGCTCCTGCTAGCAATCGAGAACAAGCAAGAACAAGATGAACAAGCAAATAACTCACGGATTGATAACCAAATGGCGAATCTGGTACACAAGTTGGGGTCTTGAATCAAGCAAATCGGGTGGTCTGATCGACACACGCGTTTACAAACTGGTTGCAAGAAGCTAACTCAGATCTAAAACAAAACCCAAAAGGTCCTTGGCTGCTGGTGGTGGTATTTATAAGTGGGAGAGCAGTCTGAGAGGTGCTGGGTCGAAACCCTAGCTTAGGAGGCGCCCCCTCATGGGCTCAACTGGATACAAAAGGCCTAAGGCCCAAAACTGAGGTTCTGCGCAGACTGGAGGTATGGAGGTTGTTTCTGTAATTGTGAGCATTCCAGGATGAATCGAACAATGAGGTTAGATCCATATGAAAGTAGACTTCAAGAGCTTTCCAACAAGTGCTCACGGGCCTCAAACAACTGCCGGAGTGAAGAGTTATGCCCATCTCAATCAGGTGCTGCCTGTAGGTCCAAACAGGCAGTCCGAACATGCTGTGTGATCTTGCGTTGCTTGGAGGTCCAATCTTGGTGTCCAAGATGAACTTCCAATCTTGAGCCCTTGTGTTCTATTCCCATGTTCCTAACAATAATACAATCATCACATGGCTTTAGTAGCATCCCATTCATATAATAACTTGTTTGGACCACAAGGAACAACTTTACCTGATAGTTTAGTATTCTTATTCGATCTCTTTCCATTGGTCCTTGTTGTGCACTAGGCATGGTTGTATCCATGGGAGGGATGTCCTCATCATCCTCCCCTCCTTGCATTTGAGTCGTCCTCGACTCAAGCTCATCCATGATTCGCGCAAGTGGCTCCAAATCAGCAACACACCCAAATCCTCCAATGAGTGTTAAAGGTGGCGGCCACGGGGGCACTCTAATTTGAGCACTCAAGATGCCATCACCAAGTGCTTTGTGTGCAGCCTTGTTGTCGACGTAGTTGTTCATGGGGAAGTATCCATGTTGCTGCAAGGTTGAAGATGTTGGTGCAGCCATGTTGGTGTTGGTCACATCATCCTCCCCTTCTTGACGAGAAGTCGTCCTCGACTTGTTCCACCAGGCAGCAAAAGCGTTTGCTTTGGCGTTAACGAGTGGAGCCATGGCTGTGTTGCATGACCACAACCTACAATGTTTCCCTTCTTCTAGCTGACCTTGCTGCATAAAGACAAAACAAGGAGAACTAGGCAAGACATGGTTAGCGTTAGTGCAGCCCTGTATTTGAGCATGGTGTTGCAGCCCAAATAGAGAGCAAATATAAACTTTATGCACCAAATATTCTCCTTTGCTATCATATTTGCCAATTGCATAAAGTGAGCAATGATCAAAACTTCGCAAGCCGGAATTAGATTTCAGTTTCTCTTTTAGACATTTCAGATTACAAAGAATGTCTAATTCAATATAACCTATTGTGTTAAAAGAGGACATGAGTTTCAGCTCTTCCTTCTTGCTAGCAATGCAATGAACATGTGTAGAAACCATATGTAGTTCATTGAAGACAGATTTAACAAGTTCATGCACTTGTTGTTTTTCTGGTATACATGGAACATTTTCAAACAACTCCTTGCTATGGTGAGAAATGCATGTCATTCGAGACAAGGCATACACTGTAGGAAGTCCCACAAAGGATTGTGGAAGGGTAGCATGAATAGTAGACAATTGCATTTCACCATGAGCATACTCACATAGAGGGTTTGCAGCACCATACATTCTGCTTTTCTCACACTTATCCGATGGGGAGGGTGCTGCACAATCATTATTTTCCATCTCCAACAGCGGCTCAAGGTTCTCAAGTTGCTCGATGCACTCTATGGAATTGTTCCCATCCTCCTGCAAAATGTTAGGTACAGCAAGGGAAACAAAAGAATGCTCCATCTCAAGTTGTGGTGATGAAATGAGAGAAGTATCACACAACTCTTTTTTATCACAAGGTTCAGCAAACAAATCACATTGTGACAAAGGCAGTTTAGCATTGGTTTCCACTATCTTTTGCTCATTTTCAGCATGTAAAATGGAAACATATTGGTCATTTTGTATCACACCATTCTTGCGAGTATTCACATATAGCAGAATCTGATTTTCAGCTTTACAAGCAAGACAAAACAAGTGAGAGATATGGCCATATGTTTCATTAATGAGCAAAGTTTGAATTTCAGAATTGAGCCCTCTCATGAACCTACTCATTACATATTCCATGCATTCATTCAAGCCACCAAACATGATACAGATTTTAAAATCATGGTAGTATTGTTTGACAGTCTTACTACCCTGTTTTAATTTATCTAGCTTGGTAAGCAAGCGATCAGCATAATATGCAGGAATATAAACCTCTCTAAAAAGAAGTTTTAAGTCATTCCAAGACTTAGGAACCTTTTTGTGCTTACAAATATGTTTCCATTCGTACAAAGCATCTTTAGTTAAAGCATTAGAAGCAAGAAAAACCATTTGCTTCTCAGACAAGTCATATTCCTCAAATTCCTTGTCTACCTTCAGCTCCCAATCAATGTATGCATGAGGGTCAAATTTTCCCTCAAAGGAAGGTAATGTAGAATTGATCATAGCAAGAGCATCATCATGTACCTCTAGTTGGGGTGCTCCCATGTATTGTCGAGGTCCTGAATATCCATGATGCATGCTGCTAGCTCCAACATTTCTTCTCGAGCCTGTCATGGTTAGTGGACAGCAGCAATAATCACAGGAAGTTTCCTACCAACAAAAGCGAAAAGGTGGTGACACACTACATCTTCACTCAACCTTGTGCAACCAAGTTCTTACAAGTTCTTACCACACTAGCAGGAGGTGTTGGCAGCCGGCAAGAACAACACAAATGGTGATAGAACCACAACCCTGTGAAGTTGTAGATAAATATGTGGAGCTCTAGGTGGCTGCAAGGTAAATCAAGGATAAGCTAGAACCACATAATCAATACAAATTGAATAATCGTTCAACAACAGTACTATGCTGGTCCTAGACTAAACCATGCTAGAGACGTGAGCCTGGGCACAAAGGTAGTCACAGAAAGGAACCAACAGTAGCACAATCTAAACTGCAGAATTCAGCACTTCTTCTTTTTCTTCTCTTTCTATCTCCTTTTTTCTTCTTTGATCCTCTTCTTTTTTTCTTTTCTTTTGTAGAGGCCTAGAACCTTTTGTTCAGCGGCATTACAACTGCAATAAAAATCATTGTACACAACCCAAGCGAATTCAGAGTAACAACTCTTGTTTCTGGTTTACATGTCGAGCCCGACTGCGACGTGCTCAGAACAAATTTGGAAGCAAGGTCAAATCCGTTGGAAAGAGCACAAACAAATCTTTCCAGATTGTGTCTAAACTCATGAATCGGACATTTGGAAAAGAAATTATGGCAGTTTTATTGCCGTGCTGAAATGGAACTCCGAAACAAACTACAGCCCGAATTAAAAAGCTTCCCCCTTTGTGGATTCAAACCTGAATATAGATAGGGAGTATTTGGATCTGGTGGGGATTATTGAAGTGGTGGTGACGGTACAACTCTTGGGGAAAGTTCTTGTGCAGCCCTAAATCAGAATCGTTGTGGGATTAGTAGTGGATTTGTGGAGGAAAATGGCAGTGGAGATGTATATGGTGACAGCGGATCTTGTAGTGACCAAAACGTGATAGAACTCAAAACTCTAAAGGATTAGAAACTAAGACCAGCAGTTCTACACGTTGATGCAACCGAAAATTCAACAAGCAAAGATTATGAAGAACAGCAAGGCACAAACTTGTTGATGGGATTTTCGGATCTAACCTACTTGGGGGATTTTTTTGGACTATAGGTAAAGTAAGAACGGGTAAAAACTCTCACCGAAAACCTTGCTCTGATTACCACATGATAGAACCCGCTAGGGTTTGTTCCTGATCCTTCGATGAGAGTGGGGGATAACTCGATTTGAAGGAGGATCGACGTTGGCTGTCCGACTACAACACCACAAGGGCTGCGCCTTAGCGACAGTTACACCGCCTCCGATTTGTGCTGTTCCTGCTGTGCCAAGAACAACCTTGAACCTGCAAGCAAATCGAAGAACAAGCAAGAACAAGTGGACAAGCAAACAGCACACAGACCTTGCCCAATGGATGAATCTGATACACACGAATTTGGGGTTCTGGATACAAGTAATCGGATGGTCTAATCGACACACGCGAGTTACAAGGAAGTAGCAAGAGCTAAACTTTCATCTAAACAAAACCCAAAAACGTTCTTGGCTGCTGCTGGTGGTATTTGTAAGTGGGAGAGCAGCCAGGGAGGTGTTGGGGTCAAAACCCTAGCTTAGGAGGCGCCCCCTCATGGGCTCAACTGGATACAAAAGGCCCAAGGCCCAAAACTGAGGTTCTGCACAGACTGGAGGTCCGGAAGTTGTTTCGCTGATTGTGAGCGTTCCAGGATGAATCTGATGATGGGGTTAGATTCATATGAAACTAGACTTCATGAGCTTTCCATCAAGTACTCATTTGCCTCCAACAACCTTCGGAGCTAGGAGTTATGGCTTTCTGAAGTTACCCCTGCGTGGTGGTCCGAACTAGTGTAGTCCGAACTGGCCGGTCCGATCTGGTTGCTGTCCCTCCTATCTTGTTCATGTCCCAAGTTCCTAAGCATAAGAAAATCATCACAAGAGTTTAGTAGTACCCCATTCATATTAGAACTTGTTTGGACAGCAAGAAACGACTTTACCTGATAATTAAGTTGCCGTGCTCGTGCTCGAGTTAATGGTCCTTGTTGAGCACTAGGCATGGTTGTATCAATGGCAGCGATGTCCTCATCATCCTCCCCTTCTTGCATTTGAGTCGTCCTCGACTCAAGCTCATCCATGATTCGCATAAGTGGCTCCAAATCAGCAACACACCCAAAACCTCCAATGAGTGTTAAAGGTGGCGGCCATGGGGGCACTCTAATTTGAGCACTCAAGGTGCCATCACCAAGTGCTTTGCGTGCAGCCTTGTTGTCGATGTAGTTGTTCATGGGGAAGTATCCATGTTGCTGCAAGGTTGAAGATGTTGGTGCAACCATGTTGGCATTGGTCACATCAATAAGTATGAAGGTATTTCCATTAAGCTCAGAGTATTACAAGTAAGTAAAGAGATACAAGAATTGAACTCTAGAACTTACCAAGACTCCTCCGGAAGCCTTCAGAAGATCTAATACTAGCACTATCACTACTAAGACTAAGACTAAGCCTGTAGCAAAGGAGAGCTCTTCTTCTGGTGTGTGTTTGAGTACGGTGCCCCTTGCAGGTATTTATAGCATCACATAGGCGGTTGGAGCCGGCCAGAGGCGGTTGTGGCAGTTTGGAGGTGGGCCAGGTCGGCCGAAGTGACCAGGTCGGCCAACCCTTGGATCCATCGTCTTCAGCATTGCTCGGCTCAGATGTCATCTCCAAGGCGATTTATAGGTACTGGTCAAGGGGGGAGCGAAACAGCCGTAGGGCCAGGTCGGCTGACCTAGCCAGGTCGGCTGACCTGGTACCGCCGCCTCTCGGCCCCACTCTTCTCTGGTAGATTACCATGTGGGTCCTTATGACAGTTCTAGGTCCTTCAATCCCTAGGAGTGACACGTGGCTCATCCCTCACCCTTAACTTGAACTGACCATGTTCCAACGTCCATGATCATCTCTTAGTGTGCTTCTTGACCTGTGTGGAGAATGGGCTCGATTGGGGTCCAGGCCGGGTCGCCCGACCTAGCTACGTCGACCGACCTGGGCCTGTGCCCAGTTTCATCTATCTTTTGCACCATAGTCCCTGTACTCAAATATATTCTGGATATGCATGGTACAACATTATTTGATACTAATGTCTAAGTTATGCTTGATTCTTTATTGGTTTTCTGAGCCTATTGATGGTCGGATTTTCGTTATAAGGACCGTCAACAACTCCCCCGAGCAAAGACTAGAACTTTTAGACTCAGTGGATCAGGAGTTGCTTCCTCATTACTCCTCAAAAGTGCCAGTGGTTCAGCAAGATATTCTATCAAGAATTGAATAAGCTAGTAAAATAAACTTTCCTTATTACCTTGGCCTTTTATGGGGCCTGTAGCTTCTCCTTGTCTTGGGCGGTTGGTAGCCAGAACGACTTAGACCAAGCACCTTGCCTTCTACCTTGCTTGACAATCAAACCGGAGGTTTTGGGATTTTTTTTAAAAAGCAAAGTTCCTTAGGTGGTACACCCAAGTCACTCAAAGTGTATTTCCTCACCAAGATCCTCTCTCAACTCTCTTTTCACTCATTGGAGTGGAGTTTGTGCTAGGAGAGCTTTATAGCATACTTGTAGTGCACATATTGTAAAGTCAAAACCAGGATTCAAAGAGAAATAAGTCATACTCTCGAACCAAGATGTGCATGTGTGTAGGTGGCATGGAAGATGATAGCTCTTTTTTTCAGGTTCCTCTTCCCCTTATAGAGGTTGCTTTTAGAGATATGGCTATTCTTTTTGAACAAAGAGCCTTCATGTGCTCTCTTCTTTTTTTTTGTATACTTGGACCTTCATGTGTCCATTTTTTTTCCTTGATAGCCCATGTCTCTTCTTTGCAATAAAGTTGGGGAAGAGTACCATACTTTATGCAGAGCTTTTATTTAATGGATGGATGGCATGCTTACTTCCAGAGTAGAAGTGAAACATGTATATGGTGGAGTGTGCGTGATCTTGGCTTTAAAAGCATGAAGTAAATCTCTAAGAATCACAATGACCTTGACAAAACTCAATGCAATGACAAGTAGCTTTTGTAGGGGTTTAAACGATATGGGCTTTGGTAGGAAATTTAATCATCATAATGAACTCTTTATTTTATTTCTAGAAGAAAACTCCGGTTATCAAGTCTTGCTTAGTAAGATCTTAAGGTCTCAAGTCCTATCATATCATAGCCAACAACAACCTAGACTAGAACTTGCATATGCTACCCACAGATAGACAAGATAATAGAAAAGATCATGCTCAACCAGCAAACTCAAAGCTTAGGAGAATAGCAGGTTGAAACATAGGTACAAGAGAGAAATAAGAGCAACTATTCATAATATCCATGATAAAGAATTAAGCATAGACTCAAAACATTAAGGGACTAGCCTAGATAGCTCTCATTTACTAACTTTATTCAAAAGAAAACTTTATTAGTAATGCTTACCTTAACTTACCTGAGTTGGGGGTCCTCCCCCAAGCTTATTTTGTTGACACCGATGTACCTGTCAGTGCAGGACTCGTGTTTTACATCGTCGAGCGATGACGTCTCCGGTGTAGGATTCAACTTGATGAAGCAGAATCTGACCCTGGACTCTTGGAGATGAGGATACAGATGATTTAACCCGCCATACCTGTTTTACCTTCTTCTGGCGGTCGACAGATTGTTCTGGTGTTTTCTTTGCCTGTGCTTTCGTACCTCGTATAGGCTTCTTGTTCTTTGCATGACGGTGATGGGGAATTCCTTCTCCTAGAACTTTTCCATGAACTTTATCAAGCTGTCCTTCTCTAGAGGTGTGACCTCTACTTCCTTGACATTTTGACCATTCCTCCCATACTTGATCTTGATCATGGAGCATTGCTCCACCTCTGGTCTGAACTCAAACTTCTCCTTCTTGCCATTAATGTGAAGCTGGATCACTCCAACACCCACATTAATGTGAGCATCTGCTATGCTCAAGAAGGGTCACCCAAGGATGAGCAACGAGTCATTGCTCACATCCATGTCCAGTACCACGAAGTCGATTGGGACAAAGCAATCCCAGATGCGTACCAGAATGTCCTCGGCTATCCCCTCCAGGTAGCGGACCATGGAGTCGGCCAGCTGTAGTCTCATGGGAGTAGGGGACAAGGTAGTATAATTAAGGCGGTCAAATACTACCTTTGGCATGACGCTGACGCCTGCCCCCAAATCACAGAGTGCGTGCTCAAAGTGTTGTGTCCCAATTGTGCACGTGATGGTGGGACATCCTGGGTCCTTCTTCTTCTCCGGGACCTTGTTCAAGATGGCTGCACTGCACTCCTCAGTCAAATTTACGACCTCGGTACTTGGGAGTGGACGTTTGTTGTTGAGTATGTCCTTCAAGTACTTTACGTAGGTCGGTACCTGCATAGCATCCAACAATTGCACATGTATATTTAGCTTTTGAATGACTTCTACGAACCTGGCGAATTGCTCGTCCGCTGATGGTCTCTTTTGGCGTTGCGGGAATGACAAGACGTTGGAGTCGTAGAACTCACGCGATGCAGTTTGTCCAGCTGGTGCCAGCTCGGCTTCAGGCTCTTCTCCTTCTTCTGGGTTCTCCTTCCTTGGTGCTGCTGCCTTCACTGCATGGTTAGGTGGGACTGGATCCCGAGTAGCCTTACCGCTCCTCGTGGACACAGCCTTTACATTTTCAAAGGAAGAATCCGGTTGCCGGGAATTCGCCCTTTGCCACTAGAAGGAATAGCGGCGGCTAGCTGAGCTAACTGGGTTTCTAACATTTTGTTAAAGCTCAGCTGGCTCTGGAAGGTGGAGGACAAACTTTCTATTTTAGAATTTATGCCCTCCAGAGCCTTATCATTAGCAGCAAGCCTCTTAGAGATAGATTCATTAATCTTGGCCTGACCAAGGACAAGATCTTTAAGGGAAGGTTGGTTAGAAAAGGAGTTGTTATTGTTACCTCCCTGATAGAATGGGCGTTGCTGATTCCAGTTCCCTTGAGGCCGGTACTCGTTGTTGCCGTTTACAAACTGTACCTCCTCTTGTGTCTCGAGGCAGTTGTTCCCTGAGTGGCCGGTTTCTCCACAGACTTCACACATCATTTTTGAATCTAGTGGTCCTTCGTTGTTGTCGCCCCCATCCTTGGTGTGGTCATCAGGGCACTTCATGATGAGGTCCATCTTAGCGGCCAGCATGTCCACCTCCTTTATGGTGTGAATACCGCGTTTTCGCCCCTGAAGACGGTCGTCATTCCAAGCTTGGTTTGACAACATCTTTTCAATGAGCAGCTTAGCGGCGGCCACGGTCAAGGAGAGGAATGCTCTTCCAGCAGCAGCATCCATGTATTCGCGGGCTGTTTGAGACAGCCCATGATAAAAGTTCTAGAGCAGGAGCCACTCTTGCATACCGTGGTGTGGGCATGCAAGAATGTAGTCCTGGAAGCGATCCAACGCCTCCGGAACAGTCTCCCCGGACTCTTGCTGGAAGCTAGAGATTCTTCCCCGAAGGGCATTGGTTTTTCCAATAGGGAAGAATTTGGCCAAGAATGCATTGGAGCACTTGGTCCACGTGTTCACTGTATCGCGGTTGGAGTAGAACCATTGTTTGGCTCTTTCCAACAGCAAGAACGGGAACAGGCGGAGCCTGATGGCCTCTTGTTGGACTCCTCGGATGGTGATGGTGCTACACACCTCCAGGAAATGCTGCAGGTGAGCACTGGCGTCCTCATTGGCTTTCCCACAGAAGGGACTAACCTGCACCATGTTGATCAATGGGGCCTTGAGCTCAAAATCATTGTTCCCCACGGCCACTTCCGGACTCGTAGGGATCTGGGCAGTGGACGGGGCGGAGTAGTCACGGATGTTCCTGTCGGCCATGGCTTCTTCCGGTTGGGGTGCTACGGGAATGGGTTGTTCTCCTTGGATGGATGACTCTTCAATGACTGGTTCGGTCTCCGACAAGAACACCTGAGGGATTGCGACACGAGAATGTACCCTCCTTCCTATGGTGTTTGGGTTCTCGACGTAGTTGGATGGTAATTGGAAACCAGTCATACAGTACCCTGTTTCACGTCACCGAGAAATAGAGCAAAAGGGTAAACCTGCTAGATTACTGGAAATTAATCATATTGCATTAAGTATATGGATGATCAAATCTCTTTAATCATTGCTTTCCCCGGCAGCGGTGCCAGAAATGCTTGTTGGTATTTCTTAGTGTCACCACTAAACTAGTGATGTCCCTAGAGATACCTTATCGTAAGTCTAAACGTTACAGATATTCTGCAAGCGCACAAAAGTACGTTGTAGCATTTCACCCTGGAGTATTCCAGAGTATCATTATTTGTTTATCTGCAGGGAAAGCGTTTAGTTAAAGAGAGGTGTCATCCAATGTATTTACTTACAATAATATTAATATACCATAATCTCGACAGGGGTATATAATATGGAAATGAATGGATAATGTGACACACAGAAGTTCATTGCTCATCATTAAGGTAGTCTTAGTTAATCATAGCACATTAGTAAAGATTACAGAAGGTTCATTAGCATCATACATATGGGACTTGGATATACTACAATACCCTATACAAGCTCATTCAATGATTATATGCTAGAGGACATATCAAGGTATCCAGTGGTTCCCTCATCAAGGGATGACAGTAGGACGTCTTATCATAAAGGCCTAATACCCACTCTAGAACATGGAGGATTACAAAGGACGAACAGGGCTGTCACCACCTGCCGCCTACCTCTACTAATCTGTGGGGCAGCGGTACCCTCAACAGTATTCCATATTCCAAACACCATGCTTACAATATGAAATACAACTCTACCTATCACGTTAATAAATAGAGGAACCAATAGGCACATTGAGCCAATGTCATAGCATACATTCACTTGAACAAGGTGCAAGACATAAGTAGTATATACTAAGTAGATAAAGTATAACTGGGCACACAACATAAGTATGAAGGTATTTCCATTAAGCTCATAGTATTACAAGTAAGTAAAGAGATACAAGAACTGAACTCTAGAACTTACCAAGACTCCTCCGGAAGCCTTCAGAAGATCTAATACTAGCACTATCACTACTAAGACTAAGACTAAGCTTGTAGCAAAGAAGAGCTCTTCTTCTGGTGTTTGAGTACGGCGCCCCTTGCAGGTATTTATAGCATCACATAGGTGGTTGGAGCCGGCCAGAGGCGGTTGTGGCAGTTTGGAGGTGGGCCTAGGTCGGCCGAAGTGACCAAGTCGGCCGACCCTTGGATGCACCGTCTTTAGCATTGCTTGGCTCAGATGTCATCTCCAATGCGGTTTATAGGTACTAGTCAAGGGGGGAGCGAAACGGCCATAGGGCCAGGTCCGCCGACCTGGTACCGCCGCCTCTTGGCCCCACTCCTCTCTGGTGGACTGTCATGTGGGTCCTTATGACGGTTCCAGGTGGGTATACTCCGTTTGGGTGTAATTGAACTGAGATGTGGGCCCTTCAATCCCTGGTAGTTGAGATGTGGGCCCTTCAATCTCCTAGCTAGGTCGGCCGACCTGGGCCTGTGCCCAGTTTCGTCCATCTTTTGCACCGTAGTCCCTGTACTCAAATATATTCTGGATATGCATGGTACAACATTATTTGAATACTAATGTCTAGGTTACGCTTGATTCTTTATTGGTTTTCGGAGCCTATTGACGGTCGGATTTTCGTTATAAGGACCGTCAACACTCCTCCTCCAAATAAGAGTTGAACATGTCTCGAGTGCAGGCTGGGTTTGCCTTGCCCTTTGTAATGCTCAACCTCTGGGCAGGCCACCAGGATCGGACTATGCGGAGTACTTGCTTCGTGCAAGACTAGGCTACCCTCTGGCAATAGGCACACACCTGCCTAGGAGCTGCTCGAAGGCGATCAACCAAGGGAGGAGATGGCCCACCTGCAGGAACCCGAGCTACCAAGTCTACGAGCGGCAGGGCAGTTTCCTTCAAAGCTCCAAGCTCCGATCTGAGGACATCAAGTTCTTCCTCTTTATTATGGATCTTGGTCATGGCCTCGATATTCTGGGCATCGGCACCTCTGTGCTTCTGCTTCTCATCAGCTAGCTCTGCCATGCAATCCTATTCCCGCTGCTCTGCTTGGTTTGCTTGCACCTACTGCCGATAGAAGAGGTTCTTCATATCGGTGGCCTTGGCCTCAAGCGCCTCACTTTTCTCTCATTTTCTGCATATACAATCATATTATTATACTATGTGATTTATGCTAACATAGTGTGAAGAAGTCGGTGGCTTACCTAAAAGCTTTTGCTTGAGCGCCCGGTTCTTCTCAACAATTTCGTCACGCTGGTTCTGGTATAGCTTCGGTTTTTCTGATATGCAGCATCCAGATCCAGGCGCAACTTGGCGTGTTCTTCTTCCCATGAAGATTGGCCCTGCGCCAAGTCCCTCTCCGCCTTCTTTGCTCGGGCGAAGCAGGCATTCGCTCGGCGCAGCATCTCTGTCTTCTGATGAGAGCGGCAGAGAATGCTCTATTTTCCAAAGAAAACAAGTCGGAGCATTAATCAAAGCACCAACATATGGAGATAAGTATAGTTACAGTATTTATTTACTATATACTAACCTTTGTAAGTGTAGTGAGCTGTCCTTGTAGCGCAGCGGCTTTCTCCAGGTCTTCCTAATCGACTTGAGAGTGGAACATGAAAGCATTGTTGTCTTCCGCTCCCACGCTAGACGTCCCCGTGTAGATCTGGAAGGGCTCTGGCGTGGACTCGGGGCTGCTTCTCCCGGATAATTTTCTCGATTGTGGTGGCCTTAACAAGACCTGCAGCCGCTTCAAGTTCTTCAGCCCGGAGACTAGCCATCCGGGTACATTCTGCAGCTTTTGGCCATGCGCCTTGAGCAGAAGTACCAGGAGTGGCTCTCTCCGGCTCCTTCGGCGATGATGAGGCTTGGGTTCTTGCTTCCTGAGGCTATGGCGCACTCTGAGGGCTCGGATCTTTCTCTACTTTAGTCCCCTTGGTGCGTGTGTCCCTTGGCGAGCTCTGCTCAGGGATCTTAGGCATTTGAGCGGGTTGGGGCGAAGGAGGCCGACTACACAGACAAAGTGCAGAATTAAGGAAATTTGATATAGCAGAAGAAAGAATGCTACAACAAAAAAGTCAGACTACTTACTTGGCGAAATCCATGTCAAATTTAGGTTCTTCCAAGCCAAATGAAACTCCTCCAGATGAAATTTCTTGAGGCTCGGGGGTCTTCTCCTTCAGCGAAGGAACCTTTTCTTGAGTCTGCTACACAAAAAGAATTCGGATCAGTTCAGGATACAAGATTTAAGCAATTTCGGCATGGAAGATGGGCATACCTTCTAGGGAGACACGCTAAGTGGGATACCCATGGGTATCTCTGTTTCATCTCCTGTTTCTTCATCAAGCCCACGGGCTTTAAGCAAGGTGGAGTCGGCGGGTTTTCGAGCTTGAGATCTGGTTCTCTTCCTCACTGTCCATCTCTTCTTCGTGAGCTGGGGGCTTTGCACCTCTTCGGCGTTACGCCTCTTTAGGCTTGAACCACCCTGCCCGGCGTGGCCGGGTCGAAGTGGTGGAAGATCATCATCATCTGTCAATGCGTCTTCGAGGAGTACTTCTTCCTCCTCATCCGCGTCAGCAGGGCCTTTTCCTTTTCCCTGAGCTACCAGCGGGTTGCTTGGGAGGAGAGGAAAGGGGTGGCTCTAGCGACCCAGTCTCTGTCTCCACGACGGGTGGAGGGGTGGAGGCGTACCTCGTGCACAAATCCTAAGACAGATGAGATCAGAATAATTAGTAAAAGAAGTCGGACTATAATAAAATGTATCTAGGACAAGATGAAACTTACAACAGGAGGAGGGCGCTCAGCCGAGTATTTGGGTACTCGGACTGGCAGTTCATTAACATCCATGAAGAGAGCTTGAACTCGGAGAGCCACCTCATCAACAGACAACTCTTCGGTGGACATCCGAGTTGGGTCGGTAGGCCCGGTGTACTCGTAGCCAGCATGAGCCCGCTTCTGGCAGGGCTGCATGCAGCGTCGGATAAATGAGCTTGCAATACCTACACCAGTCAGGCCCTTTTCCTTCAACTCGGCAACCCGTTTCAGCAGTGTTGCAATGCCGTCTACCTCGTCGTCGCCCAAAGCTTGATTCCAATTGCTCTGAGGGCGGGGCAGGTGGTTTGTGTGCTTCTTCAATTTGGGGGTCTGGTGCTCTACATAGAACCATTTATCTCCCCAGTCCTTGATTGAATCATTGAGTTTGAAGTCCAAGTATGACATCTTCATTCCTTGGCGCAACTGAATCCTGTGCCACCGATTACTTTCCCAGCATTCGGTTTTACCTGGTATAGGAGCCGAAATAGATTGAAGTGGGGGTCAATGCCAAGGAAAGTCTCACAAAAGTGAATGAATAGGGAGATTTGCAAGATGGTGTTTGGGTTCAGGTGTACTAGCTCTAATCCGTAAAAGACGAGCAAGCCGCAAAGGAAGTTGTGAACAGGAGTGGCAAAATCGTGTTCATAAAAGGCGGCGAAGACTACAGCTTCATCTATTTCGTCAAAGGGCCAAGGCTTACCAGTGTCAGTTCGCCAGAAGGAGATGGATTTGTCCAGTAGATAGCCTTGGTTGACTAGCTGCTGCACCATTTGGTCAGTTGCCTTAGATGGCTTCTAGACCAAAGCGGCGGCGGGGGCGGTATTGTATACGGGCATTCCCGTAATGGGGATCTTGGGCTCTTTCTTGCTCGGCGCGCCTTTCTTCACCATCTTGTCAGCTGTGGTTACCTTGTGCAGTCATGGATTACCAAGCGAGGCTCGAGCGGATTGGAGGGCGCGCGCACGGTGATGTGAACTAGGGTTCCCGATCTTTCGAAAGGTTCTGGTAACTCTCGATTTGGTGGAAACTTGACACACGTCGATCCGGCTTCCGAACAACACGTCCTGAACCCCGCAATCGCAGCACCACGTCTCCTTAGGTTATCGACCAGCGGTCGACCTCGCCAGGAAGGCTAATCCTTGCCTGCGAATCGAAGAACACAAGCAAGAATAAGAAAGAATGCAACCAATTTACAGATGTATGATTAAACTCACGAAGTTGGGGTCTCACAAACCGATGAACGGCGAAACTGTTCTTGACAGAATAATCTAAGCAAAACCCAAACCCTAACTTGGGCGGCAGCTACTGAAATATAGAGGTTAGGGTCGTGGGAGACCCCCTGGACGCGCCCCTAATGGGCTCTCACACGATACACAGCCCAAAGGCCAAAATACGGCGATGCAGCACCGGAACAGATTCTGGACGTCCACTTGTTTTGATGATTCCTGTTGAGTCCGAACGAATTTGGACGTGGGACCAGATCCATGGAAGCTCTATCAAATAATCTTTCCATCCATATATAGAACGTTGAAATCGGACTCCGTATGTGGACTGGGTGTCCAATCTAAGATAGACTGCTCCTGGACTCCGAGATGGACCCGAAGTCGAGTTGTATTGGGCCTCCATGTATCTTGGTCGACCCTTGCTGGTCATGCACAGCTCCAAACTCCTCTCCATGCATCCTCTAATCCTCTCCTTGGTTCCTAATCACAATATAATCATTAGATAGCAATCGATTCTCAAAATCATAAAAGAAAGTGCTTAGGAACGAGTTCACCTCTAGATTCAATTGTCGCGCGCGAGCTCTAGTGATTGGACTTTGAATGTCCAGCGGAGGAGTGTTGTGTTCATCCGAAGGAGTGATGTCCTCATCATCCTCCCCCTCTTGAAATGAAGTCATCCTCGATGCAATCTCATCTTCCTCTCCCAAGTAAGGCCTCAAATCTGAAATGTTAAAAGTAGGACTAACCCCAAACTCGGGAGGCAACTCAAGTTTATATAGGGTATTGTAGTGTATCCAAGTCTCATTTGCATGATGCTAATGAACCCCTTTGTAATCTTTACTAATGT
Source organism: Alloteropsis semialata (assembly GCA_004135705.1). NCBI lineage: Eukaryota > Viridiplantae > Streptophyta > Magnoliopsida > Poales > Poaceae > Alloteropsis > Alloteropsis semialata. The sequence goes on along the minus strand of CM014272.1, from coordinate 38,413,478 downwards.
TCTATGACTAACTAAGACTACCATAATGATGAGCAATGAACTTCTATGTGTCACATTACCCTTTCAGTTCCATATCCTTTACCCCTGTCTAGATTAAGATATATTAATAGTGTTGTAAGTAAATGCATTGGATGACACCTCTCTTTAGATTTTCGATAAGGCATCTCTAATGCCCTCACTAATCTAAGTGGTGACGCTAAGAAATACCAACAAGCATTTCTGGCACCGTTGCCAGGGAAAGCAATAGTTAAAGAGTCTTGATCTTCCATGTATTTAATGCAGCATGATTAATTGCCAGTAACTAGCAGGTTTACCCTTTTGCTCTGTTTCTCTATGACGTGAAACAGGGTAGTGTATGACTGGTTTCCAATTACCATCCAACTACGTCGAGAACCCGAATACCATAGGAAGGAGGGTACGTTCTCGTGTCGTAATCCCTCAGGTGTTCTTGTCAGAGACCGAGCCAGTCATCGGAGAGTCATCGAACCAAGGAGAACAACATGTTCCCGTAGCAACCCAACCGGAAGAAGCCATGGCCGACAGGAAAATTCGCTACTACTCCGCTCCGTCCGCCGCCCAGATCCCTACGGGTCCGGAGGTGGCCGTGGGGGACCATGCTTTTGAGCTCAAAGCCCCGCTGATCAACATGGTGCAGGCCAGCCCCTTCTGTGGGAAGGCCAATGAAGACGCTAGTGCTCACTTGCAGCACTTCTGGAAGTGTGCAGCACCATCACCATCCGGGGAGTCGAACAAGAGGCCATCCGGCTCCACTTGTTCCCGTTCTCGCTATTGGGAAGAGCCAAACAATGGTTCTATTCCAACCGTGAAGCGGTGAACACATGGGCCAAGTGCTCCAATGCATTCTTGGCCAAGTTCTTCCCCATTGGGAAAACCAATGCCCTTCGGGGAAGAATTTCTAGCTTCCAGCAAGAGTCCGGGGAGACCGTATCGGAGGCGTGGGATCGTTTCTAGGACTACATCCTGGCATGCCCACACCACGGTATGCAAGAGTGGCTCCTGCTCCAAAACTTTTACCATGGGCTGTCCCAGACCACCCATGAACATGTGGACACTGCCGCTGGAGGGGCATTCCTCTCCTTGACTGTGGCCACCGCCAAGTTGCTCATTGAGAAGATGGTGTCAAACCAAGCCTGGAATGACGACCGCCTTTAGGGGCGCAAACGCGGTATGCACACTGTAAAGGAGGTGGACATGCTGGCCGCCAAGATGGACCTCATCATGAAGCACCTTGACGACCGCACCAAAGATGGGGCCGAGGGCCACTTGATTCACACATGACGTGTGAAGTCTGTGGAGAAACCGGCCATTCGGGGAACAACTGCCCGAGACACAAGAGGAGGTACAGTTCGTAAACGGCAACAACGGGTACCGGCCCCAAGGGAACTGGAATCAGCAACGCCCATTCTACCAGGGAGGTAAAACAACAACTCTTTCTCTAACCAAACCTCTCTAAAAGATCTGGTCCTTGGTCAGGCCAAGATCAATGAATCTATTTCAAAAAGGCTTGCTGCTAATGATAAGGCTCTGGAGGGCATAAATTCTAAGATAGAAAGCTTGTCCTTCACCTTCCAGAGCTAGCTGAGCTTTAACAAAATGCTAGAAACCCAGTTAGCTCAACTAGCCGCTGCTGTCCCTTCTGGAGACAAGGGGCAAATTCCCGGGCAACCGGATGCCTCCTTTGAAAATGTAAAGGCTGTCTCCACGAGAAGCGGTAACGCTACTCGGGACCCAGTCACACCTAACCATGCAGGGAAGACAGTAGCGCCGAGGAAGGAGATCTCAGAAGAAGGAGAAGAGCCTGAAGCCGAGCAAGCACCAGCAGGAACTACTGCGCCACATGAGTTCTACGATACCAACGTCTTGCCGTTCCCTCAATGAAAAAAGAAACCATCGGCAGACAAACAATTCGCCAGGTTCGTGGAGGTCATTCAAAAGTTGAATATACATGTGCCATTGTTGGATGCTATGCAGGTGCCGACCTACGCCAAGTACTTGAAGGACATACTAAACAACAAACGTCCACTCCCAAGTACTGAGGTCGTAAAGTTGACCGAGGAGTGCAGTGTAGCCATCTTGAACAAGGTCCCAGAAAAGAAGAAGGACCCAGAGTGTCCCACCATCACGTGCACAATCGGGACACAGCATTTCGAGCATGTACTCTGTGACTTAGGGGCAAGCATCAGCGTCATGCCAAAGGTAGTCTTTGACTGCCTTAATTATACTACGTTGTCCCCGACTCCCATGAGATTGCAGCTAGCTGACTCTACGGTCCGCTACTCGGAGGGGATAGCCGAGGACATTCCGGTGCTCATTCGGGATTGCTTCGTCCCTGTCGACATCGTGGTGCTGGACATGGACGTGAGTAACAACTAGTCGCTCATCCTTGGGCGACCCTTCTTGAGCACAGCAGATGCTCACATTAATGTGGGTGCTGGAGAGATCCAGCACATTAATGAAGGAAAAGTTTAAGTTCAGGCCGAAGGTGGAGCATTGCTACATGATCAAGATAAAGTATGGAACAGTCAAAATGTGAAGGAGGTGGAGGTTACACCTCCAGAAAAAGACAGCTTGATAAAATTCATGGAGAAATTTTGGGAAAAGGAATTCTCCATCCGGTACCACGCAAAGAACTAGAAGCCTATACGAGGTAAAAAAGCACTGACGAAGAAAACACTGGAACAAGCTGTCGACTGCCAGAAGAAGGTAAAGCAGGTATGGCAGGTTAAATCATCAGTGTCCTCATCTCCAGGGTCAGATGCTGCTTCATCAAGCTAATCCAACAAAGGAGACGTCATCACTTGGCGACGTAAAACACGAATCCTGCGCCGACAGGTTCATCGGTGTCAACAAAATAGCTTGGGGGAGGACCCCCAATCAGGTATGTTCAGGTAAGCATTTATGAATAAAGTCCAGAATAAAGTTAGTAAATGAGAGCTATCTAGATTAGTCCCTTAATGTCATAAGTTTTTGCTGAAGTCTTTATTTTGGATATGATGAATAGTTGCTCTTATTTCTTTCTTGTACCTATGTTTCAACCTGCTATTCTCCTAAGCCTTGAGTTTGCTGGTTGAGCATGATCTTTTTTTTGTTATCTTGTCTATCTGTGGGTAGCATATGCAAGCTCTAGTCTAGGTTGTTGTTGGCTATGATATGATAAGACTTGAGTTACCTTAAGGTCATACTAAGCATGACTTGATGACCGGAGTTTTCTTTTAAAATAATAAAATAAAGAGTTCCTTATGGTGATTCAAATTCCTACCAAAGCTCATATTGTTCAAGCCCTTACAAAAGCTACTTGTCGTTCTATTGAGTTTTGTCAAGGTCATTGTGATTTTTAGAGATTTACTTCATGCTTTTAAAACCAAGGTCACACACACGCCACCATATACATGTTACACTTCTACTCTGGAAGTAAGCATGACATCCATCCATCCACTAAATAAAAGCTCTACATAAAGTATGGTACTCTTCCCCAACTTTATTGCAAAGAAGAGACATGGGCTGATGAAAAAAATATGGACACATGAAGGTCAAAGTATGTAAAAAAAAGAGAGAGAGCACATGAAAGCTCTTGGTTCAAAAAGAATAGCCATGTCTCTAAAAGCAACCTTTATAAGGGAAGAGGAACCAGCAAAAAAAGGAGCTATCATTCATCATGCCATCCACACACATGCACATCTTGGTTTGAGAGTATGACTTACTTCTCTTTGAATCCTGGTTTTGACTTTACAATATGTGCAATGCAAGTAAGCTACAAAACTCTCCTAGCACAAACTGCACTTTAATGAGTGAAATGAGAGTTGAGAGAGGATCTTGGAAAGGAAATACACCATGAGTGACTCGAGAGTACCACCTAAGGAACTCCGCCTTTTTGAAAAACTCCAAAACCTCCGGTTGGATTGTCAAGCAAGGTAGAAGGCGAGGTGCTTAGTCTAAGTCATTCTTGCTATCAATCGCCCAAGACAGGGAGAAGCTACAAGCCCCATAATAAGCCAAGGTAATAAGGGAAGTTGTTGATGGTCCTTATAACAAAAATCCGATCGTCAATAGGCTCAGAAAACCAATAAAGGTCAAGCATAACTTAGACATTTGTATTCATATTATGTTGTAGCATGCATATCCAGAATATATTTGAGTACAGGGACCATGGTGCAAAAGATGGACAAAATTGGGCACAGGCCCAGGTCGGCCGACCTGGCTAGGTCGGGCGACCTGGCCTGGACCCTGTTCGAACCCATCCTCCACACAAGTCAAGAAACACACTCAGAGGTGATCGTGGAGCAATCATGGTCAGTTGAAGTCAATGGTAAAAGATGAGCCATGTGTCAATCCCATGGATTAAAGGGCCCACAACCAGAGCTTCGTGCACTCAAACTGACAGTACCCACCTGGAACCGACCTCAGGACCCACATGACAGACTCCCAGAGAAAGGTGGGCCCGAGAGGCGGTTGTGGAGACCTCCCTGTGCGCCCGACTCGGCCCTCCTTTGGCCAGTACCTGTAAACCGCCTTCGGGAGTGCATCTCAACCGTGCAATGCTCAAGACAGTGGATCCAAGGGTCGGCCGCCGCTACCCCTTTGGCCCACCTAGGCCCACAGCCAAACGGCCTCAACCGCCTCTGGCTGATCCTCCACCGCCTATGGATGCTATAAATACCTGCAAAGGGCGCTGTACTCCACACACACCAAAAGAAGAGCTCTCCTTTGCTACAAGCTTAGTCTTAGTCTTAGTAGTGATAGTTCTAGTAGTAGATCTTCTGAAGGGCTTCTGGAGGAGTCTAGGTAAGTTCTAGAGTTTAGTTCTTGTATTCTCTTACTTACTTGTAATACTCTGAGCTTAATGGAAGTATCTTCATACTTACGTTGTATGCCTCACTTATACTTTATCTACTTAGTATATACTACTTATGTCTTGCACGCGAAAGCACGCTGCACGCCGATGTACAGCGCGTCCATCGACACTCGACAGGCTCCATGCCCGGGCCGTGATGCGAACGACTTGGGCCGACAACGAGCTGGACCCCTGGGTCGACATCATTCCAAGCTCATTGAGCACGCTGCCGATGGCGACATGCAGAGCATCATGGTCATCACTTTCTCCCTTGTACATGGTTTGGAGCTGGCGCAGGTTGGCTTCGAGCTGGATGATTTGTGCTCGGCTCTCAGCCACATTTGTCACCAAGGTTCCACACGTGAGCTCGGCATCCTCCTTGGCTTTCTGCTCGGCGCCCAAGGCCACATGCGCGGCTTTCGCCTGTCAGGCCATTTCCAAGATGAGACGAAGGGTGTCCTCACACTCAGCCCGCGCCCGCATTGAGCTCTTGGCGCATCTGGCGTAGAGCCTCCGCGGAATGGTCTGCCTCCCCCTGGAGGCGCTCCTGCTTTTGTAGCAGCAGGCAGTGATCCTCGTCCCGTGAATCCGCATCCCGCCACCAATCCTCAAGCATGCTCCGCTTCCGTACCTCGGCCTCCTCGGCGTCTCGGCATGTGGCCCGCTCCTGCTTGTGAGCGTCAGCAGCCTCTTGGCGCTCGGCAGCCACCTGTGCCGCAAGCTCCTCGCGCGCTTGCTTCTCCACCGCGAGCCGATCCCGGACATCCTTCTCTCGACGTAGGAATAGGGACTTGTTGCGACTCCGATACATCAGAGACTGTGGGAACAGCGGCCAGGATCATAATTGTCCCTTGGAGAGGAAGCAGGACGCAAAACCAAAAGAGGGGTGACTTACCACGCCGGCAGGGATGACCACTTTGTGCAGCGTGTCTAATGTAGTGGTTACGGCCTCCACCACAGACTCGACCGCCACCTCAATCCGCAGGCCTTCTTCCTGCTCCGCGCCGTCGTCAAGGGTGAACACGGTGGTGCAGCCCATCGAACTTGGGGACCCCCGAACACGAACGGGTCCGATCCCAGGCAACCCACCTCGCGCTCACCAGTGATCTCCACCTCCGACGACCCGACCTGGACCAAGGAGGACCCTGGGACGTCAGATGGCCCCCCAGAGCACGAGCTCCATCCCCAGCGTCATCGGCACATCGGCCCAAGAACGGATCCCTCCCGGCCATCAGGGATCGGCGACACGACCAGAGGTGTCCTGATGGCCGCTCCCTCCACCGTCGCCCCTTCCGCCCTTCCCGGTGATGGGGTCGGGGTCCCGATGCAATGATCACCGACTCCGTCGACAGAAGGAGGCGACGTCATTGGGATCGCCATGACCTCGACATCCGGTGTTAGCATTTCGGGCCTGAGCGGGGAGGGGCGAGGACGGCGGCGACTATTGACGGCCCTTAGGCATGCCAATTACGAACCGCAAGCGCACGGATCGGTTGTAGCTTTTCCTTAGAGAATTCCCCCAAGGTTTATCAATCCATGGAACAAGGGATTTCTACGCTTAACCTAGACCTAATAATGTTAGCAAGAGAGTTCTTTTGATTGAATAGCGATGTATGAATCTAAGAACAATCTAACCTAATCAATGTCACAAGCGGTAAGAGGAGTACACAAGGTAAGGAAGTGTTTGCCCATAGGGTCTAGGATCACTTTGAGATGTAATCGCCAAGCAAGATAAAACCAATCTAATCTATCAATGGTAAAGGTGTGAACCAAATTCAACACTTTCCCTCCTGCATACTAGTCACTACACGAGGGTATTCACCTGTCGAGCTATAGGAACACGAATCGTTGATGTGATCTAAGCATGCAAGACTACGAGAGATATGCACACCCATGGTGATGTTGGCCAACTATTAAGATGAAAAGCACCATCAACTAAGAACATGATAGATTGATCTCACAAAAGGATTCGGCAATTACAAATCAAGATCTCCTTACAACCCCATGGACAAACAAAGACTTTACCCCATGAAGCTAGGCATGACATCGCGATTCATGGTGTAGAAGCCACCGGCAAGGTTGATCTCCACGCTGTCCTCCAACTTGAGGCGGTGCTCGGACGGCGGCTAGGACCTCCGACGGTGTCTCCTCCTTGTGTTTCTCTCCAATGGTGGCTTTAGATCTAATCTCCTCTATGATCCCTTACTTGACGACGTCCTCGGTGGTGTTTATATAGGTCTCTGGTGAATGACGGCGGAGAGAGCCCTTAGGGTTTGCATTTACTTCGTGCTGAAGAAAGGGGAGCGCGATCGGGCCTCGGAACAGGCCAGGCCGGCCGGCCTGGGCCTGTTTTGGCTCGTCTCGTCTTCATCTTTCGCGGGCTGGCCCTTCTCCTCAATCCTTATCAATGTGAGTGTTTGGTCCACGTCAAACTCTGCCAAATATGTCGTATTTCCTGTAAAATCACAACATGCTCCAAAATACAAGACATATTCGAAAATGGGGTTATTTCATGTGCCAAGTGGCGGGTTAGTATAAGAATTAGCCCAAAACCAATGCCAAATCAGCCCTAAAAGTGTACCAATAACGACCGTCAACAATCCCCCCATGCTTAGCTTTTGCTCATCCTCGAGCAAATCAAGCTATCCAAGTCTTCCAACGGGGTTGCACAAAAGCTCTTGCTCTGCAAAACATACTTAGGCAAACAAGTCTAACCAAAGATCTTCAAGTAAATGTCAGCGGAGCAGCAAGGATAATCAAAGTATGGGCGTTCAAAGATCTATCCAAAACATTAATCCACAACCTCTTACCTTTAGCTAGAAATCTTGAAAATCAACAACACTTGCTTTCTTGCTTTCCTTGGAGGTTTTTCTTAGGTTTTGAAAACAATCTCCCTACAGCAAGAGTTAGACCAAAGTTCTTGCACAAGTCCTTTCAAGTCTCTCAATATAAGTGGCTATCCTACTTTGCAAGCTCTCAACTCACCACACAAGTCTCTCAATTTTAAGTGGAGTTATAGGTAGGGCTAGCAA
>CM014272.1:38363499-38405425 GCA_004135705.1 Alloteropsis semialata | reverse complement strand
AATGGGTTGTGTTCAAGGAAAAGATAATAAAATAGGATATATTTGGGTTCGGGTTTTGGAATCCGGTAGATCATATGAGTTGTTCCAATGAAGAACTCTCATTACCGAATATTGGCGAGGCTAGCAAGTAATAGATAAGATTATCAAGGACATGATCATTGCTCGAAATTAAAACTTCCGAGAGAAAGAGATCCTAACTCAACTCATTGCACCTCCAATGCTTATGGTGGAACGATTGTAAAGTGGCTTCGGTAGGTATAGGATATAATCTCTCAACTTGACAAGAACTAGATCAACCTTGCATTTGTGGGGGTTTTAAAAGGGTGGTTAAAATAAATTTCCTCCAATTCTAGCCTTACTAGCAAGTATCATCAAAACCAAGCACTAGTTCAAGATCGGGTATGGGTATTTGTAAGGATAAATCAAATAATAAGCTCCACAACTAAGATTCAATTCCAAGACAATGCTCATGAACAAGTACTTAAAAGAAATAAGATAAAAACTTGAATGCATAAGTAAATTTGCTCGATCCAACAATTATTCAAAAGACTCTTTTTATTGATTTTCTTGACTCAACGCTAAATTAAGACTCTCACACATGCTAATTTAAGACTCTCACACAAAGACTCACACTAACATTAAGACTCTCAAAATCACACCAACTAGCTCTCGGCGAAAAATGGCTAAAGAAATTTAAAAAACACGACGCGTCACACCTCTCCCCATGCTTAGATTTTACGACGTCCTCGTCGTAAGAAAATAGATCACACGGGTGAGACGCTCGCAAACACCTTCAACGGCACCTCGGGCAATTGCACTTAGCACGGTTGCTACTCCCTTCTCCTTGCTTCTTCAAGTTCCCATACATGCTAAAAAGAATCCTCACATTGCGGTTGAGGAACTTGAAGTCGCCGTCCGATTGCCGCTTAAGATCTTCCACCTTTTGATTAAGTAACTCCAAAGATTGGAGGCACTCATCTAGGGCTTCGAAAAGTGAATGAATATTCTCACAGCAAGGACGGCAACACCCGTTGTGACACTCGGAAGAGTTTGGATCGTCGCTGCCCTTAGGTTCGTCTTCCTTAGGCTCATCACGGCGATTCTACTCCGGCTTGTCCACCTCCTTTGGTTTGTCCTCCCGTATGTACTCGTCGTCGTCATCGCGTCCGATGGCGCCCCACGAAGCGGCACTCTGGTCATCGTCCCAATCGCTATCCCCTCCAAAGTCTTTAGGCTGGGAGTTTTCTCGATGTAGCTCTTCTTCTTCACGACAAGGAGGCGTTTGGAGCGCCCTGGAGGACGATGACAGAGCATGTCTCGAAGCTTGCGTCGTCATCGCTCAAGATGATGACGGGTTGGCGTTCAGCGATCTTCTTGCTAGGCACCTTCCCTCCCGTGCGCATACCAGCTTGATAGGGAATTTCTTCGTGCAGGAGAGCTTGAGGTCGTAGGTTTTAGCCTCCAGGCAAAGGAGCTCGCCAACCACCCTAGGAAAGCCCTGGGCCGGCTGGCCTGGTGAGGGTGTGCCGGCCGGCACACCTCCTTCCTTCGCCGCCATCGCTTCAACTTCGATGCCCATACTCATGGATGATGCCTTAGCACTTTTGGTTCACGAGGTGGTGGTTGTAGATTGGAAAAAGATGTGAATTTTGATCTCAATGGTGCCTCTATTTATGTCCCGGAAGTCTTGAACAAGAAGTCCAATCTTTCCAAGTTGAAACTGCGCAAGCTCCTGGACACCAGTTTAAACTTTCCTAATCTCCAACATACCAAAAGATGACGTGAAACCGACCCCAAAAAGGGGTAGGCTAGCCGGCCTGGGGGGTTTTTCGCCCCCCTCGACCTCCAGATTTTTACAGGGTGCTTCTTGTTTAATTGTTAACCCTTTTGTCTACTGAGAACCAGAAAAACTCAAAGAAAAACAGAGGGAAAATAAAAATTAAAAAGGAATATTTACAAAGTTACCTTGTTTAGCGTCATTAGGCTTGACGCTTCGGTTCTTCCATCATGGTGTAAATGTCAATGTAGTGAAGAGGCACAACGTTGGGCTCCAAGAATACCTTAAGTCGCTGCCCATTCACCACATATTGGTCTCCCTTGACGTCCATGATCGTTACCGCTTCTGTCGGTGAGATTGATTGAACAATGTACGGTCCATCCCATTTGCTTTGCAACATTCCTTTCCCGAAGAGTTTGAATCTTGAATTGTATAATAGAACTTTGTCTCACTCTTTGAATTCTTTTCTTTGTAACCTTTTGTCGTACCATCTCTTCACTCTTTCTTTGTAGATGCTTGCACTATTATATGCTTTCAATCTCAACTCCTCCAATTCGCTTATCTGAATTCTTCATTTAACTCTAGCGGCATCCTCATCGAAATTCATCTCTTTCATCGTCCAATATGCCTTGTGTTCAAGCTCCACCGGCAAATGACACGTTTTTCCATAAATGAATTGATAAGGAGTCATACCTATTGGCGTCTTATGTGCGGTCCAATAAGCCCATAGTGCATCATCTAGCTTCTTCGACCAATCTTTTCCTCCTTTGGTAACGGTCTTCTTTAGAATATCCTTTAGTTGCTTGTTCGAAGTTTCCACTTGCCCATTTGTTTGAGGATGATATGCCGTAGATACCCTATGTTCGATCACCAACTTTGTCAAGCATTTGCAGAAATCCTTGCCCGTGAAGTGCGTTCCTCCGTCACTTATCAAAATTCTCGGGACACCATACCAAGGGAATATCACCGACTTAATCATATGTATGGATTCTTTGGTCGATGCCTTGCGACATGGAATCGCTTTAACCCACTTTGATACGTAATCAACCATCACCAATATATGCTCATACCCATGTGAGTTCAAGAATGGTCCCATGAAGTCGATTCCCCATACATCAAATAGATCAATTTGCAAATTGTAGTTCAACGGCATGGCATTCCTTCCCATTCTTTGACATTCCGAGCAAGTTGCAACAAATCTCTTTGCATCTTCATGCATCTCTGGCCAATAAAATCCACATGATCATACCTTAGCATGAGTTCTATAATGTCCATAGTGTCCTCCACATTCCGATGAGTGACACTTTTTTAAGATTTCTTCTCTTTCCTCTCTTGGAATACACCTTCTTAGAATTCCATCTTCTCCATGCCTATATAAGTATGGTGCATCCCAATAATATTTTCTCTTCTCGAAGATAACCTTTCGCCTTGCATTTCTATCCAAATGATCCAAAGGCATCCCCCTTATTGCTCTTATTATGTCTTCCATCCATCCATCCTTATCAAGTATTCCATAGAGATGGTCATCTCTCATTATATCTTCAATAGGATTCATCCCATCATCTCCTTGATGCATCTTTGATAGATGGTCGGCTACCACATTCTCCGACCCTTTCTTGTCTTGAATCTCCACATCGAATTCTTGTAATAATAAAATCCATCGAATCAAACGTGACTTTGCATCTTTCTTGGACAAAAGATATTTAATTGCTGCATGGTCGGTATACAAAATCACCTTCGAATTCACTATGTAAGATCTGAATTTTTCAAAAGCGAATAACACGGCAAGCAATTCCTTCTCCGTTGTTGGATAATTAGCTTGAGCTCCATCGAGAGTTTTGCTTGCATAGTAAATAGCATATACCTTCCCTTCTTTTCTTTGTCCAAGAATGGCTCCAACGGCGTAGTCACTCGCGTCACATAATCTCAAAGGGTTGACTCCAATCTGGAGGTTGAATGATAGGAGCACTTACGAGCGATTGCTTCAATGTTCTACAGGCATGCAAACATTTTTCATCAAAGTCGAACTTCACATCCTTTTGAAGAAGTTGTGTCAATGGTTTAGTGATCTTCGAGAAGTCCTTTATAAATCTTCTATAAAATTCGGCATGACCAAGGAAACTTCTTAGGGACTTGATATCCGTAGGTGGTGGCAATTTTTCCACAGTTTCAATCTTCGCTTTATCCACTTCAATCCCCCTTTCGGAAATGACATGCCCAAGACTATTCCTTGCCTCACCGTAAAGTGACACTTCTCCCAATTAAGCAAAAGGTCGACTTCTCCGCATCTCTTGAGAACTTTATCAAGATTTGATAAGCAATTTTCGAAGCTAGTACCATGCACCGAGAAGTCATCCATGAATACCTCCATAATTTCTTCAATAAAATCTGAGAATATAGCCATCATGCATCTTTGAAAAGAAGCCGGTGCATTGCATAGTCCGAAAGGCATCCTTTTATACGCAAAAGTACCATACGGACAAGTGAACGTGGTCTTGTGTTGATCATCCGGATGAATAGGTATTTGGAAGAATCCCGAGAATCCATCAAGGTAACAAAAATGTGAATGCTTTGCTAACCTCTCGAGCATCTCGTCAATGAATGGTAGTGGAAAGTGATCCTTCTTTGTAGCCTTACTCAATTTCCGATAATCTATGCACATCCTCCAACCCATAACGGTACTTTGCGGTATCAATTGATCCTTCTCATTCTTCACCACGGTGAGTCCTCCTTTCTTCGGCACGCAATTGTCGGGGTTAGACCCCCGGGGGTACCCGGAAGGCGGATTGGCCCGACAAGCCAGGGGCGGCCCAATCCGAGTACTATCGGGCCGGTTTGCCAGACTGGGAGGCCCACCACTCGGGAGGCCCACCAGTCAGACAAGCCAGGCCGGGTACGATGGTGTGCGGGACAAGGAAGCAGACGGCATATCTCGCAAGAAGATCGGAGATCAAGATAAACTAGTCGGAATTCTAGGGAAAGATATCTGTAATCGTTATAGGATCGAATCCTTGTATTCCGGGTAGGTTATGATCTCTAGCCGACTTGTAACTCAAGGCAACTGGACTATATAAGGTGCCTTGGGACCCCCCTCCAAAACACAAGGATAGAACCCAACTACGGAGATCCTTCAGGAACTTCATACACAACAATCCATACACCCAACACAGGACGTAGGGTATTACGTCACCTCGACGGCCCGAACCTGCTCAATCCTTGCGTCTTGTGTTACCATCGTCTTGTGATCCTCGATCTGTCCCTCAACAAATCAACCACGTAGGCTACCCTGTGTGGACTGCAGGGTCCATAAATCCGACAGTTGGCGCGCCAGGTAGGGGTGATCGTGGGGCATTACAGCTAGCTCGATGGAAGTAATCTTAGCATCTATTCCATAAATCAGGTGTGTCGTTCTTATCATCGCCTTTCGATCAATCTGTTGTTTGATTAACTAATTCCCGATTGGTTTTTTATTTTCCCATTTCGAATCCATGATTCGCCGAGCCCACCATATCCGCGGTGCGAGATGTCAAGTCGACGTGTCCAGAGGCAAATCGGCCAGACCGCCGGAGAATCCCTGATGCATCATGCATGTGCATACAGATGCATGTGCATGGCCTCTGAATCCATCTACTGCCTTCAGCATGGCATGCAACAGAAGCTTTCCTATTTTTCTTTGATCTACTGCGTCGACACTTGACATGCTAATAAGGATATTTTCCTTTCTTTTCCTATTTCCAATTTCCTTTCTAAGCAGCCGATGATTGCTTTCATAACACTCCTGGTTATTCCCATCTACTAATCAACGTCCAACATGCATGCATGCATGCATGGGCGTATATCCGAGTTGTTGTTTTTGGCCGCAGACTGCAGATCGAATTGAACCACTTCTACTCGGATTGGCTGAAACTTCTGTGGATGACCATGGCCTGTACGTACTGGCCATCACCTGAACACGCATGGATGGAGCGCCGTCACTTTTGCTTCACGATCCACGGGGACAACGCGGCGGATTGACTAGGCATGCACCTGCTGCAAGCCCGGGTGCTTGGCTTCCAAGTGCACCACAACGCCGACGTACTCTTCGATATCATCAGCAACCTCGTCCACTCGGCCATGACCAATACGACGCCTGCGGCTTTTTGCCAACATTCGACGGCAACACGTTTATTCTCCACTCAGATGACGAAACAAGCTAAGTATTATTTCCAATTAAATGTTTTATGGCTTCCGTATACCTTCGTATGCTTCGGCTCTTCTATGTCTCCGTGACTTTCGCCGACCACTGCGGTCGCACTCCGACTACTTGTACAACCTGGTCTGTCCGGACTGCAACTCCGTAGGCTTTTACACGAGTCGCTAAAGTACTCGGGCAGCACACGCCTTAATCCATGAAGCCGCGACTCTTCCGTACGCCTACGCTCCTACGCGTGCATGCGGCCCAGCTCCCTGCGCTACGGACTATGGCTATCGGGGAACAGGTGCATAAACATAACATGCTAACTACCCGGAGAAATTAATAGACTTAAAAAGCTGGAAGCTGGAATCGTTTTTATGCATTGCCGAATACTTTTCTTCTTGGATTTGCATTTTATTGCATCATATACTGCCGTCGCACTTTGTTTTCGCTGCAAGGTATGGACGATTACTCGGCGCACCGTGACCCTCACGCTCGGGGGCTGGCGCCAGGACGACTACTCGGCGTGCCTCGGCCCTCACGCTCGGGGGCTGGCGCCGGGACGACAACTCGGCGTGCCTCAGCCCTCAAGCTCGGGAGCTGGCGCCGGGACGACCACTCGGCGTGCCTCGGCCCTCACGCTCGGGGGCTGGCGCTGGGATGACCTGTCGGCACGCTTTGACCCTCACGTTTAGGGGGCGGGCTGCCGAAATTGACGCCAGAAGGAAATGTCAAGATGCTCCTCGAATAAGCCTTGAGCCGATTCCTACGGAATCGCCTTAAGGCTCGGGGGCTACGGCCAACGGACGCACCTCGCGGCGCATCCGTTGATTGACTGGCGACCATGACGAAGATGATCAGAACAAGGCTACAAACCCTTGGACCGATTCCTCCGGAATCGCTTCAAGGCTCGGGGGCTACGGCCAACGGACGCACCTCGCGGCGCATCCGTTGCAGACGGCTCTCTTTTCTTTCCAGTATCACACGGTTTTGCTTCCAACCTTAGCAAGCTCGAAGCTCAAGAGATGGCACGACCTCGCCGAGTTGTCGCTCAACCACGTACAACTCGGGGGCTTGTTGGGGGTAGACCCCCGGGGGTACCCGGAAGGCGGATTGGCCCAACAAGCCAGGGGCGGCCCAATCCGAGTACTATCGGGCCGGTTTGCCAGAGTGGGAGGCCCACCACTCGGGAGGCCCACCAGTCGGACAAGCCGGGCCGGGTACGATGGTGTGGGACAATGAAGCAGACGACGTATCTCGCAAGAAGATCGGAGATCAAGATAAACTAGTCAAAATTCTAGGAAAAGATATCTGTAATCGTTATAGGATCGAATCCTTGTATTCCGGGTAGGTTACGATCTCTAGCCGACTTGTAACTCAAGGCAACCGGACTATATAAGGTGCCTTGGGACTTGTAACTCAAGGCAACCGGACTATATAAGGTGCCTTGGGACCCCCCTCCAAAACACAAGGACAAAACCCAACTACGGAGATCCTTCAGAAACTTCATACACAGCAATCCATATACCCAACACAGGACGTAGGGTATTACGTCATCTCGACGGCCCGAACCTGCTCAATCCTTGCGTCTTGTGTTACCATCGTCTTGTGATCCTCGATCTGTCCCTCAACAAATCAACCACGTAGGCTACCCTGTGTGGACTGCCGGGTCCATAAATCCGACAGCAATGCATGAGGCTCACCCATTCGCTATGTGGTACGGGATATATAATTCTGGCATTCAACAATTTAATTACTTCCTTCTTAACCACATCACGCATAGCATGGCTCAACCTCCTTTGATGCTCCACAACAGGTTTGCATTGGTCTTCAAGTTGTATGCGATGAGTACAAAAGGCGGGACTTATACCTTTCAAGTCACCAATAGTGTATCTGATCACCTTCTTGTGCTTCCTCAATAATTTCAGGAACTTGTCCGTCTCCTCCGGGTTTATTTCATCACTAATGATCAACGGGAATGTCTTGTTGTCCCCCAAAAATTCATATTTCAGCCCCTTGGGTAGCGGTTTTAATTCAACATCGGGTGCTTCTGGTTCCTCGTGATGCAAATCTCCAATATCTTCATATTTTTCTTCCTCCAAGATTCCGTATTGTGCTTCGAGCCCTTCGGTTGCTTCCTTTAGTTCTCCATCTTGATCATCATGAATGCTTCCATTCTCCATTGCTCATTGGAGAGGGTCCCTGAAAGTTTCAACAAAGCGAAGGCTCTCTACCTCTCCGTTATCGGGAAGTAAAGGTAAGGCAATACACGAAGTGGGTAAAAAGTCATAAGTGTATTTGGTTTCATCTAATTTAATCGTGACTTTACCGTTTCCAGCATCAAGAACCGCATTAACCAACTTAAGAAAAGGCCTACCAAGAATTATATCATCGTGTTCATCATGGCAAGCATTAAGCACAAAAAAGTCAGTTGGAATAATTTTACCCGAGATAGCAACATTTAGATCTTTAAGAACGCCCAAAGGTTTAGTTGTTCTGCCATCTCCCATGATTAATTTAGTGGATGTAGGAGCAAGATTCAAAGTTTTACTATAAAGCTCATCATAAACCTTCGAAGACATAACACTTACTCAGGCTCCAATGTCGCAGAAAGCTTTGCAAAATAATTCTCCATTGATCGTGCAACTTATGTGAGGTGTAGGTAGTGGCGTACCTTCATCGTGATTTGCTTGTATGGCATACACCTCCGCTAGGTGCACGAATGGAGATGTTTTCGGTTTCACTCCCATCATTTTCTTTACTTCAGCGACATGGTCGGGGTCTATCTCTTCATCTTCATCAAAAAGCTTCCGAATAATTTCTCCGGCCGATCCCTTGTCCAATATATAGCCCGTATGTTTATCCGGTGGGAAATCCGACTCTATGGATTTCATGGACTTCTTTTGATTTGGATGTGATCTTCCTTTGTCAAAGAGTTTACCGAAGTCGATCGGGATCCAATCCATTTGCTCAAATTCTTTTAGCGACTTTGCATTCGCTAAACTTCTCCCAAATTCCACCTCCGGCACATTCTTCTTGATGTCTCGGACCGGTGCTTCTTCATCGTGGGTTGCTCTTGTAGCTTTTTCATGATTCGGTTGTTCTTCCTTTGCTTCCGGGGTCTCTTTTCTGAAAATTCCAGCAAGAACCCCAACATGGGATTCTTGCTCGACGTCTCTCGAAAGGCGACTTTCCCAATCTCTTCGCATGGCTGCCCCCTTGCTTATTTTTTGTAGATTTTGGGCAGCTTCCGTGAGTGTTTTCTCCATGAGATCCCCTCCTGCGCACATTTGTACAAATTCCATGCATTTGGGGGTTAGGGAAAAATAGAAAGTATGCAAGAGTACATCACCGGAGAATCCTAGCTTCGGTCCTTGTTCAATCAATCCATTGAATCTATCCCATGCTTTGAATCTATCCCATGCTTGATCAATTCCTTCATCTTCTCCTTGCGTAAAGTTGATCACTTGCCTTCTAACGTGTTGGATTTTGGATATCAGAAAGAACTGTCCTCAAAATTTCTTCATTAACTCATTCCAATTTCCTTTCACCTCAAAGGATGCAAGCGTGTACCATCTTTTTGCTTCATCTGCAAGTGAGTATGGGAAAAGATTCCATCTAAACCAAGCTAAAGGAACTCCATCTTGTTGTACCGTATTGCATAGCATCGTGAACCACTTGATGTGTCTATATGGGTTGTCGATCTCCACCCCTCTAAATGGATTTGCAGCCGCCATCTTGATGATTTGAGGCTTGATTTCGTACTCGGTGGTTTCAAGTGTCGAAACTGATTTTTGCACGTCGAAGTCCTCTGATTGCGGGCTTGCATAATCCCTTAGTGATGTTTCTCCTTCCTCCATGGGTTGGATGACAAGAGCCATCTAGACAACAAAAGCAAAAACAAAAACAAAGATTTTTCTAGAGAAAAGGTTAGATGTTAGTAACCAACAAAATTAATACAGAGTTAAACATAGCAATCTAGCTTGTTCCCCGTCAACGGTGCCAGAAAAGCTTGTTGACGGCCCTTAGGCACACCAATTACAAACCGCAAGCGCACGGATCGGTTGTAGTTTTCCCTTAGAGAATTCCCCCAAGGTTTATCAATCCACAGAACAAGGGATTTCTACGCTTAACCTAGCACTAATAATGTTAGCAAGAGAGTTCTTTTGATTGAATACCGATGTATGAATCTGAGAACAATCTAACCTAATCAATGTCACAAGCGGTAGAGAGGAGTACACAAGGTATGGAAGCGTTTGCCCATAGGGTCTAGGATCACTTTGAGATGTAATCGCCAAGCAAGATAAAACCAATCTAATCTATCAATGGTAAAGGTGTGAACCAAACTCAACACTTTCCCTCCCGCATACTAGTCACTACACGAGGGTACTCACATATCGAGCTATAGGAACATGAATTGTTGATGTGATCTAAGCATGCAAGACTACGAGAGATATGCACACCCATGGTGATGTTGGCCAACTATTAAGATGAAAAGCACCATCAACTAAGAACATGATAGATTGATCTCACAAAAGGATTCGGCAATTACAAATCAAGATCTCCTTACAACCCCATGGACAAACAAGGACTTTACCCATGAAGCTAGGCATGACGTTGCGATTCATGGTGCAGAAGCCTCCGGCAAGGATGATCTCCTCGCTGTCCTCCAACTTGAGGCGGCGCCCAGACAACGGCTAGGACCTCCGGCGGCGTCTCCTCCTTGTGTTTCTCTCCAATGGTGGCTTTAGATCTAATCTCCTGTATGATCCCTTACTTGACGACGTCCTCGGGGGTGTTTATATAGGTCTCTGGTGAATGACGGCGGAGGGAGCCCTTAGGGTTTGCATTTACTTCGTGCTAAAGAAAGGGGAGTGCGATCGGGCCTCGGAACAAGCTAGGCCGGCCGGCTCACAGGTCCCAGGCCGGCCGGCCTGGGCCTGTTTTGGCTCGTCTCGTCTTCATCTTTCGCGAGCTGGCCCTTCTCCTCAATCCTTATCAATGTGAGTGCTTTGGTCCACATCAAACTCCGCCAAACATGGAGTATTTCCTGTAAAATCACAACATGCTCCAAAATAGAAGACATATTCGAAAATGGGGTTATTTCAGGTGCCAAGTGGCGGGTTAGTATAAGAATTAGCCCAAAACCAATGCCAAATCAGCCCTAAAGTGTACCAATAATGACCATCAACAGCGACGCTGTCACGACCGGCGAAGCCCCGTCCAGTCATTCCTCTCTTGCAGCGCCGCTCTCCACCGTTGGGGTCTCCGAGGGCTGGGGGATCGCCACCTCCCACGCGGGCGACCGGGACGGGCTCTTTTCCAGACTCAGCGCAGCTGTGGTCGACCTCCCTTGCACCTGCTAGCGGGCAATGACTTTTTTCGGCACTAGGGTCAGCGTCTTCTCCCAAACCCTGACCCTGCATAACACCAGAGTTTTTAAAAAACAAGAAGCAAAATGATCGGGTTAGGGGTTAACGCGCCGAGAAGCTCACCTGGTCGCCACCGGACAGAGCCTCTTGCGTGTCGGCTCCTCTGGCTCGAGACGCTTCCCGGCCTCTTTTGGCTTCTCCGTGGACCGTGAGCGCTTGGCCAGCTCGACCTGCGGGGCTGACCCCGACCGACCTGACGCCATGGGCGGCGGAACGCTCGGGGGCTCCACACCCAACCCCGACCTCCGAGCAGGCTCGGCGCCGGGGGGAGTGACGGTCGAGCCCAGCCCGGCCTGCGAGTGTGTCAGAGCGTCGTCGTCAACGGTTCCTCCTCCTCCAAGACGCATCCTCTGGCAACGGCGCATGAGAAGCCCTATAGGAGAGCATGCCCTGGGACCCAAGGAATGCAGAATCAATGAACCGCAACTCATGGCTAGGAGCAATGAAACAGGCCATGAGGCAAACTTACCACGACGATGGAGTGGTTGTCCGGCCGCATCGGCGGATGTCCCGGTTTCGGGTACACAGCGTCTCCGCGATCCACGGCATCTCGGAGACGTAAGCGTATATCCTCCTCCCGAAGCAGGTCAAGGGACATCATGGTCCCCGTCAGGTCCAGCGTAGGCACAATGTTGCCAAGCACGAGCCAATGCACCATCAGCGGGAGGACCCGCCGCCCATGATACGCCGCAATCACGTCGGCCCTATCCACCCTGAGCCTCTTCAGAGTCCCAATTGCCAGCTTGAGATCAAGGAGCATCTTCTTCTCCTTCTCGATGGGGCCCCACGCCCATACGGGCGGTCGTTCGGTGAAGGTACACACGGGTGAAGGCTAGTAGGGGGCATCGGGATTGCTCCTTGGGTACAACCACAAGGAGAGCCACCCCTTGTTGGACGAAGACAGACAAAGGAAAATGTACCCCGATGCCCACTCGCCACGGAGGTGGATGCTGGCACAGCTGATGGGGACCGAACACTTCTCCTTCGCCCATTGGTTGATCGAGAAGAACCACTTCCGTAGCTCAAAGTGGGAGTCGATCTCGAGGTATCACGGGGGTTCGTGAAACGAGATGGTGAGAGAGGACGTGCGTGTCAAATGCGGTGGACCGTTCGCGCCCATCCGCAAGCCATCTCCATCAAGGCGGATGCGCCTGTTCTTTCTCTCTGAAGCCCCCACTCTCTCGCATTCTCCGTCCCTGCCGCCCGCTGCCCTTCTTCCCCTTGCTCTTTGGCTAAGGATCCCTGCACGGCCCCTTCTCCACGTTCTGCTTTGCTGCCAGCTTGCGAGCGCGTCGCGACTGCTTCTTGCGATGGGACACTGGATGAGGTCATCGGTCAACAAGGCTTACCTGGAGTGCCTCATTTCGTGCAGGCTCCTTTGCCCACGGACGGAGGCGAGGGAGTGGCTCGCACCAGGCAGAGAGGAATGGCCGCTTCCTCCGCCGGGCTACGTCGTCTCCTTCCTCCCTTCCGCGAGCGCTGCTGGGCGTGCCAACCAGTGATTTCCTCCACAGGCTGCTGAACCACTACCAGTTGGAGCTTCAGCACCTCAACCCCAATAGCGTGCAACACATCGCCGCCTTTGTCACTTTGTGCGAGGCACACTTCTCCGCCACGTCGTTCCCAACGGCTCTCCCCCAACGGCCGAGAGGTTCTGTCAAGCAAGCGGATAAGGGATAGGGCGCCCCTATGGCCCAACTCAGGGGCCATTTGGATCAGATTTTAGATTTTGAAAATCTGGATTTTGTATGGATTTTCAAAATCTGGATTGGGGCAAAATCTAGATATGACTGTTTGGATCACTGGATTCTCCAATCTGATTTCATGGTTTTGTTGTATGCATGACTTTTGTGCCCTTACTATCATTTGTTGCATAATGAACATGTTTGGTCAGGCATGCCTTCAATCCATGCCGTTGTTTGGTCAGACACAAACTTACCATCTGTCTATTCTGATGAGGACACCACGAGTACGTCTACACCAGCAGCACCTTCTCCGGCGCCACCAGATGCACCTCCACAGCAGGCGCCACCTTCCTCACCAACTGGACCAATCACGCGGGCCCGTGCAAGAGATCTGAACTTCGTCATGCTATTGAAGAATGAAGGCCCAGAAGAATAGACGCTGGCCCAACTAAGGCCCCCTGTGTGGCGCCTAGGGTTGGCCCACTAGGGGCTGCACCCCCTTCCCTGGACGCCAGGGGCGGCGCCCCTCTCCCTGGCCGCGCCTCCCCTAGGGGCTGCGCCCCCCTCTCCCTCTATTTAGATAAAGGCTCCTTTTCATTTCAGACTTGAGTTTTGTTTTACCATTAGCTTTAGCTACTCTTGAACACGCGCAAATCAGCGCTATCCTCGTGTAATTCAGAACTCCACCTTCGAGTGATATTGAGATTGCTCGCATCCTTTTCTTGTTCGTTCTTCGATTGCGGACAGGAAACGATCTTCGTGATCAGGCTGATCTTGTGACAACAAGGTCGGTAACCACAGGGAGTTGGTTCAGCGATTGCATTGGCGCTTCGGGTTCGCTCGTTGTAGTCGGATCTTGAGGGTCATCTTCCACCAAGTCGAATTTACCTCCACTCACCAAAAGATCGGGCACTCCGGCTCTATCAAGTGGTATCAGGTTTCCGGGTTGATCAGTGAGTTTATCGAGTGTTTTTCCCTCTCCTACAGTCCACAAAACCAAAACAAAAATATATATTTTCAGGTTAGATCTTTGTCCCAGCAACTTTTAGCCTCGCACTTTCTTTCAATAATTTGCATTGTTGAATTTGTGTGCTTACGCGTTCGATTGTTGCTGGTTACTCTGTGTTCTATCGTCATCTTTCTTGAACCCTAAGTGCGCCGCCACCATCTCACCGTGTGCATCACACCCTGCCGCTCGCCATCCACCACACGCCGACCCCCCCTGATCGCGCTCCCCTGGATCGCGCTCTCCTGGGCAGCGCCGAACCCCCTGAGATCACGCCCCCCCTGATCGCCCCTCCCCCCTGCCTTGTGTGTTTTGGAAGGTCAAAAAAAAAGGAAAGCAATCAAAAAAAAGAAGGAAAGCACACCACAAAAAATAGGTTGCCTAATCTAGGCCGGTCTCATTTGAGAAGTTTTTTCAGTCGACTCCGGACGCCAGGAAGTTTCTGATCTCGGCTCACTCTTGAGAGAGAGAGAGAGAGAGTATTTTTTTTTTACCGGAATACCCCTACCCTTCCAGAAAAAGTGTGTGTGGTGACTTGCTCATTTGTATTCCTTTGTTCATATAATCAGTTTGTGAGTTTCTCCAGAAAAAAAAAAGAAAAAAAAAGAAAAAGGAGAAAGAAGGAAACAGAAAGGAGGTGGGCGATCTCGTTTGGGGGCAGGCTCAGCCTACCGTCACGCAGGACGCCAGACGTGTGCGCCTCCTGCTACATTTTTCTTTTTTCTGTGTTTCCTTGTTCTCCCTCCCCTAACCTTGCTCCACTTTTGCACTTTGTTTCCAGCAGCTTTGTTACGTGTTTGGCACTATAATTCAACCTTGCATTATTGTTTGATTGTCCTAACCCTTGAATTGAGTGCAGCCTACACAGAACTCCACATAGTTCTACAACGAGCAGACCTTGTTTCTCCAGGCAATCGCTCCTCCAATCTTTCACCGGTTCTACCTGTTGGTTGCAACTCACCCCTGTGTGCTTGGTAAGAACGGATAAGAATTTGATAACAGCACTACTGTGAGCGCCTGGTCCACACCCTTGTTGTCGTAGGCTTTGTTTTGTGTTCGCGCTAACTATGGCAGGAGACGACGAAACGACGGATGAACAGCTGCGGGACGTGCGGACACAAGTTGACGGACTTGCCGCGGACATGAAGACGATGCATGAACGGCTTGATTCAACGATCACTTCGTCGAACGAGCGTTTCGACCAGCTAGACCTCGCTCAGACGGCCGCTAAGACCACGCTCGACGACATTGTGTCACGACTCAATGCGTTGTCCACGACGCTCACAGAGTTGCGGAAGGATTATGGCGGTGACATGGAGCAGGAAGATGGAAATCGCCGCGGTCGTGCCCGCCGTGTGGTACGTCATCCACATAATGACTCTTTTGCTAAGATTAAATTTAAAATTCCATCTTTTAATGGCAAATATGATCCTGCTGCATATCTTGATTGGGAACTAGAGGTCGAACAGAAATTTTCATGCCATGATATTCCTGCTAGTTCTCAAGTTAAAGCTGCTATTAGTGAATTTACTAAATTTGCTTTAATTTGGTGGCGTGAATATAAACAAAAACATCCCACTGCCACTCCCACCACTTGGACTCAATTAAAAGCTGCTATGCGACACAGATTTGTCCCTTCCTATTATGCACGAGATTTGCTTAATAAAATGCAGTGCTTTCAACAAGGTCAACAATCTATTGAGAACTACTATCAGGAGTTACAAAAGGGTATGATTCGTTGTGATTTGTTTGAAACGGATGACGCTGCTATGGCACGTTTTCGCGGTGGTTTGAACCGAGAAATTCAGGATATACTTGATTATAAGGAATATTCTGATATGATCACATTGTTTGAATATGCTTGCAAAGCTGAACGTGAAGTGCAGGGGCGCCGATCGAAGCCATATACTAACTCTTTTGCAGGGAGGAACCCGACATCCAGCTCAGCTCCTGCTCTTCCAGCGCCACCCACCACTAGCACTACGCCGCGCGAGAGGACGACCAAACCTGCAGCGCCCCCAGCCACAGGCGCTGTTCCTTCCACAGTACGTACACGGGATATTCAGTGCCATCGTTGCAAAGTATTTGGGCACGTGATTCGGGACTGCCCCAGCAAGTGTACCTTACTCATACGTGACAATGGTGAGTACTCTTCCGCTAGTGATTCTGAGGAAACTCGACATGCTATGCTTGCCACTGACCATGCAGATAATGAGGAGGTACATGTCGCTCCCGGCGATGCCGATAGGTATGAGAGCCTTGTTGCACAGCGTGTTCTTAGTACACAGGTTGCCCAACCTAAGAAAAATCAGCGACACACTCTATTCCATACTAAAGGCGTTGTACAAGAACAGTCGATTCGCATCATCATCGACAGTGGCAGCTGCAACAATTTGGCGAGTACAGCTTTGGTAGAGAAGTTATCCTTGCCCACTCGTAAGCACCCGAACCCATATCACATTCAATGGCTTAATGATGGTGGCAAAATAAGAGTTACACGCTCGGTACGTGTTCCTTTTTCCTTGGGCTCTTATTCTGATTATGCTGATTGCGATGTTATTCCTATGGAAGCATGCTCCTTGTTACTTGGTAGACCGTGGCAATATGATACTGATAGCTTACATCATGGTCGTTCAAATCATTATTCTTTCATGTTTAAGGGTCAGAAAATAATTATACATCCAATGACACCTGACCAAATTGTCAAAGATGATCTTGCTCGAGCTGCTAAGACTGCAAAACAACTTGAACCTCCACCATCCACCTCTGTTAATTCTGAAATCAAGTTGAATGCTCCTGTTTTACTTGCTACACGTGCTGATTTTGATGATCTACGCGATGCTCAGTTGCCCTGCTATGCACTTGTATGCTCTAGGATGCTCGCTTCACTTGATGATGCTCCGCCTTTGGATATTCCCCTGCTATTTCTAATCTTTTGCAGGAGTACGCTGATGTTTTTCCAAAGGATTTGCCACCGGGTCTTCCCCCGCTCCGTGGCATTGAACACCAGATCGACCTCATCCCCAGCGCCCAGCTTCCAAACCGTGCCCCGTACCGTACAAATCCGGATGAGACGAAGGAGATTCAGCGCCAGGTGCAGGCGTTGCTTGATAAGGGTTACATTCGTGAGTCTCTTAGCCCTTGCTCGGTTCCTGTTTTACTTGTTCCAAAGAAAGATGGGTCTTGGCGTATGTGTGTCGACTGTCGTGCTATTAATAACAACACCATTCGTTATCGACATCCTATACCATGCCTTGATGATATGCTAGATGAGCTTAGTGGTGCCATTATTTTCACTAAGGTTGATTTGCGTAGCGGTTACCATCAGATTAGAATGAAATTGGGTGATGAATGGAAAATGGCTTTTAAAACGAAATTTGGGTTATATGAATGGTTGGTTATGCCGTTTGGGTTGACTAATGCTCCAAGCACCTTTATGCGTTTAATGAATGAAGTTCTAAGGCCCTTCATAGGATTGTTTGTTGTTGTCTATTTTGATGATATCCTCATTTACAGCAAGTCTATGGAAGAGCACTTAGAACATTTGCGTGCTGTTTTTGATGCGTTGCATGCTGCCCACTTATTTGGTAACGTCGAAAAGTGCATCTTTTGCACACAACGTGTCTCGTTTCTTGGTTATGTTGTTACTCCACAGGGCATTGAGGTGGATAGCAGCAAGATTGATGCCATTCGGGAATGGCCCACACCGACGACGGTCACACAGATTCGGAGCTTTCTTGGCCTTGCAGGCTTCTACCGCAGGTTTGTCCGTGATTTTAGCTCCATTGCAGCACCCCTACACAAGCTTACAAAGAAAGGTGTGCCATTTGCTTGAAGTGACTCGCAGGAGGTAGCGTTCAACACTTTGAAAGATAAGTTAACACATGCTCCCCTCTTGCAATTGTCTGATTTTAATAAAGTGTTTGACCTTGAATGTGATGCTAGCGGTATTGGGCTAGGTGCTGTTTTGTTACAAGAAGGAAAACCGGTTGCTTATTTTAGCGAAAAATTAAGCGGTGCTAGCCTGAGATATTCTCCTTATGATAAGGAGCTTTATGCTTTAGTGCGCACTTTGCAAACATGGCAGCACTATCTTTGGCATCGCGAGTTTATAATTCATTCTGATCATGAGGCTTTGAAACATATTCGTACCCAAACAAATCTGAACCGTCGTCATGCTAATTGGGTAGAATTCATCGAGTCTTTCCCTTACATAATTAAACACAAGAACGGGAAGGAAAATGTCATTGCTGATGCGTTGTCTCGTCGATATACCATGCTTTCACAGTTAGATTTTAAAATCTTTGGCTTGCAAACTGTGAAGGATCAATATGTCAACAATGCTAATTTTAAAGATGTCTTAGTACAATGTATGAATGGTAAACCATGGGGCAAATTTCACATGCAGGATGGGTTCCTGTTTCGCGCTAACAAGCAAGCTCGGTCCGTCTTTTGTTGTTACAGGAAGCGCATGGAGGTGGTCTCATGGGACACTTTGGCGTCTACAAGACGCATGAAGTGCTGGCCGCCCACTTCTTTTGGCCCCGGATGCGCCGTGATGTCGAGCGCCTTGTTGCCCGCTGCACTACTTGTCAGAAAGCTAAGTCACGATTGAGCAACCATGGTTTGTATATACCTTTGCCTGTTCCTACTTCCCCTTGGCTTGATATTTCTATGGACTTTGTTTTGGGATTGCCTAGAACTAAGAAGGGGAGGGACAGCATTTTTGTGGTTGTTGATAGATTCTCCAAAATGGCTCACTTCATTCCTTGTCATAAAACTGATGATGCTAGCACTGTTGCTGAATTGTTCTTTAGAGAGATCATTCGTTTACATGGTATTCCGAATACAATAGTCTCTGATCGGGATGCTAAGTTTCTAAGTCATTTTTGGAGATCTCTTTGGCATAAATTGGGAACTAAATTGCTGTTTAGCACAACCTGCCACCCTCAAACTGATGGACAAACTGAGGTGGTGAATAGAACTTTATCAACCATGCTTAGGGCTGTTTTAGACAAAAATTTGAGATGTTGCTTGCCTCATATTGAATTTGCTTATAATCGTGCAACGCATTCTTCTACAAAGATGTGCCCTTTTCAGATTGTTTATGGTTACATTCCTCGGGCGCCTATTGATTTGTTTTCGCTTGATGCTGAGGACGCCCCACAAATAGATGCTGTTGCACATGTTGAACAAATGCTTAACCTCCATGAACAAACACAACAAAACATTGCTGCTGCTAATGCTAAGTATCAGGTTGCTGGTAGTAAAGGAAGAAAACATGTTACTTTTGAACCAGGTGATATGGTTTGGTTGCATTTGAGAAAGGATCGTTTTCCTACCTTGCGCCGTTCTAAATTGATGCCTCGTGCTGCTGGTCCTTTTAAGGTGCTAACCAAGATTAATGATAATGCTTATGTCCTTGACCTGCCTGCGGAGTTTGGTGTTTCCACTAGTTTTAATGTTGCAGATTTGAAACCATATGCGGGCGAGGATGAGGAGTTGCCGTCGAGGACGACTTTAGTTCAAGAAGGGGAGGATGATGAGGACACCACGAGTACGTCTACACCAGCAGCACCTTCTCCGGCGCCACCAGATGCACCTCCACAGCAGGCGCCACCTTCCTCACCAACTGGACCAATCACACGGGCCCGTGCAAGAGATCTGAACTTCGTCATGCTATTGAAGAATGAAGGCCCAGAAGAATAGACGCTGGCCCAACTAAGGCCCCCTGTGTGGCGCCTAGGGTTGGCCCACTAGGGGCTGCACCCCCTTCCCTGGACGCCAGGGGCGGCGCCCCTCTCCCTGGCCGCGCCTCCCCTAGGGGCTGCGCCCCCTCTCCCTCTATTTAGATAGAGGCTCCTTTTCATTTCAGACTTGAGTTTTGTTTTACCATTAGCTTTAGCTACTCTTGAACACGCGCAAATCAGCGCTATCCTCGTGTAATTCAGAACTCCACCTTCGAGTGATATTGAGATTGCTCGCATCCTTTTCTTGTTCGTTCTTCGATTGCGGACAGGAAACGATCTTCGTGATCAGGCTGATCTTGTGACAACAAGGTCGGTAACCACAGGGAGTTGGTTCAGCGATTGCATTGGCGCTTCGGGTTCGCTCGTTGTAGTTGGATCGTGAGGGTCATCTTCCACCAAGTCGAATTTACCTCCACTCACCAAAAGATCGGGCACTCCGGCTCTATCATATTCTTCATAGAAATTTCTTCACCTCCTAGCTTCATATAGTGTTGCTGCAGCACATCAGCATAAGACCAAGGCTTCACCATCCGATGGAAAGCACGAGATTAGAGAATAAAATTTAAAGTGGAAAATCAAGAATAGCAAGCAGATGGGTTGGGCCGATTAAAAATATAACAAAATTCAAAAAGAAAACTATCTTTTTCCTCGGAACACAAACTAATCTATTGGGTGCCTGGTTACACGAGCGGCACGCATGCAGCAACCAACTGACCATCCCAGGCTTATCAGGCCTTTTCTTCGATATGCGCGTCTCTGTGTACTCCCCTTCCGGATCCATTCGGGCTGGCTGCTGTTAGCCAGAATCAGTGACGACGACCTCGTCAAGCAGAAGGCGCGTGGGGGATGGAGCAGGCAGCGGCAGAGGATGGAACAGTAGGACGCATCCCGCTGCCATAGGTATGAACGGGCGGGGAGGATGCGGCCTCGGTTGGAGATTGGAGTGATGGTGGGTATCTGCACGGGATGGGGATTGGAGCGGCGAGGGACATCGGTGCCTGTCGGAGTGGCGAGTGGGACAAGAATGGCGCCCTGGCATTTGGGGAAGGAGGGCAGATTGGAAGAGTTTCTAGAGGAGTTGTCATGGGTATAACGGTAATTTCACACCCAAAATCTGCTGGAAGGTGGTCCACCCCGGCTTCTAGGATCTTCTGAATCCCAAAAATCCGGCTACTGGGATCTTTCCAAAATCTGACCTGTTTGGAAGCCAAACAGCTTCTGGATTGTGGATTCCTAAAATCTTGAGTCATCCAAATGGGCCCTCAGTCAGAGAGTTCTAAGGCCGGTCCGTGAATGGGTCCGACGGCTGCTCTCGGACAAATGCAGAGTGAGGGGTGGAGAAGGATGGGCCCGCTAGCGGCCATAACGCTGGTGATCGAAAACCGAGGGCATCCGGTCCTATGTTCAAGCTTTGGCGCGTGCTGACAGCTAGTTTTTTATCGCAAAAAGGCATAGAGCCCCCGCGGTCCATCGAACGATCACGAGAACCATTGGGGATGGGCGCCGAAGATTTTGAGGTCGATCACCAGTGGATCTATTGGCTCCACCCCAAAGGGGCGCCGGGGCCTCGCTCGAACTGACCCGTTCGCAACTCGCCGAGAACCACATTTCAGCTTGTGAGGTAGAATGTGACGCGTCTTAACCCCTTTGTCCCGTCGAAAGATACGCTCGAGGGAGAATGCAACAGAGCCAAACCGATCACCTGGCCAGGCCCGTACCCCGGACAGAATGCGGGGGTCGGAATTGCACACAGACACCGAACGCGTGGTTGCAGTAGACATGGACACACAACGAGTCAATACAAATGCAACGAGTACAAAGTACACTCAGTGCGAGGCCATAACAAGGCACAAATGGAAGTTGCCAATCCTAAGTGGCAACATCAGAAGTCCAAACAAGGAGTTCATCCCAAACCAGGCAAAAGGCCAAGCATGCTCACATCGTGGGCCTTCTTCTGGCTTCGGCTCCCTGAAGGACGCTTAGGCAGGAGAGGCCGGAGGGGCACGACCACCGATGTTGAGCAAAGAGTCCGTGATGCGCGCTTGACGCCCTTCATCTTCAGTTCCACCTAGAAAGACCGCTGCAAATGGCAGGTCTCAGGAGTGCAGGAAGATGTGGGCCGGCTGCACCCCACTACCCATGCGACATCGAGCATTACTCGTACCCTGTGCCTCGGCTCCCGCCCATCGTGGGGATTATTCTAGAGTCAATGGGCAACCTCTCGGAGCCAGACATCCGGAGGCCTCACTCCAGCAAAGGAAACTTTCATCCTCCTCGCGTGCAGGGGAATAGTGGGAGGCAAGCTGGTGATGACCCAACAGCTGGGGCGTAAAACCCTTTTTATAGGGGAAAGAACCTCGTGGAGCCGGTCCCAAGAGGACCCACCAGAGCCTTGCGATGCGGTGAAAGGGAAACAGCCTCGAACGGATCAATGCCCTCACGGGGGAAACAACCGCGCGACGCCCTAATCAAGGCTGACAAGACCGCAAGGGGTTGGTCTGAGCGTGTCCGGGATGCCTTGCTGTAGGACCCAAGGGTGGACATCGGACGCTCCAGCCAGTCGAGCGTGATGTGTGACAGCGACCCTCAAAAGGAGCGAGCCTTCCCAGCGGCGAAATAATGGTTCGAGCAGGCAAGTCTAACCCTCTGAGCGAATTTATTATTTGCCTAGAGGCTCGGGGGCTACATCCGGCCCACCGGGTGCGCTCACGCACCCTCAGTGGAAAGCAGTGCCACCTGAACCACGAATTAGACCCCCAAGCAAGTTCACAACTCGCCCAGGGGCTTGGGGGCTACACCCGGTGGGTGCGTGCATGGGACGACCACGATAGCAGTTGGGAGGGTCCCTGTAGGGGTCAGCAACCCATCCAAGGACTCGGGGGGAAACTATCTGATATCAATATCCAGGGTAATCAAATCGATGAAATTCGACGTGTGATGACCCTTAATCCCTGAGGAATCGACCTGTTGACACCAGCAGTGGCAAACAGAAAGTCCGCAAGCGCACGGCTGTTGTAGTAGCTTTCACCCGTGAGTAAACCAGGTATCGAATCCACGGGGAATGTAAAGGCACTGTCTAATCACTAAAGTTGACCGGATCGATCGAGTACTAATAAAGGCTGGGTAGAGAGGATAACTTGCACTAAGGCTGTGAATATAGCGAAGGGAGTTCTCCTATGCTTGCTTTGGTCACCGGGGTATCCTAGACCTCTAGGAAATTGCCGGCAAACAGCTCTACACCGTACCCATACGTGGAGGATTACAAAGCACGGACAGGGCTGTCACTGCTTGCCGCCTATCTCTACTAATCCGTGGGCCTACGAGGCAAACGAGGGCAGATATACACCTAAGCACCACGCCTAAGATAATATCAGCTATCCTAACCTTGATCAGAGATTAGAATACTTTACGAATAAAGCAACGAACCCACATGCACCATAGAGAACTCAACTTTCTATAACTCAGACTTAAGTACCATACTAAGTAGCTTGCATCCGCCGAGGTACAGGTCGAGGGTCGCCGACACGCCGGGACTCCTCTAGACTCTCCCTCACTCTCTCCCTATTTCTACTCTAGATATGAGGAGGGCTTCGCCTTGAATCTTCAATCCAGCTCGATGATGCTTAGCCCTGCCCCGAGTCCATGTATTTATAGCTTGGAGAGGCAGTTGTGAGTCGGTACGAGGAGGTTGAGACGGTTCGGAGGTGGGCCCAGGTCGGCCGTGATGAGGACATCAACACCAATCATACGTCCACGCCGTCCACGCCGACACCTGCTGGTCCTATTACTCGTGCTCATGCTCGAAAACTTAATCATCAAGTGAGGTCCTTCTTGAGCTCTTGTCCATCCTGTTTAGATCTTGGAGACACGTGCACTCTTGTTTTGATTAGGAATCAAGGAGAAGACCAAAAGGGAAAAGGAATCGCGTAGGCTGGATTCGGACTGCAGCACACCTCCAACTCGTGACGGTCGCCACGGTTACATACGGAGTCGGATTGGGATGGTTCTGGACTTGTTGGAAAGCTGATCAAGTCTACATTCATATGGTTCTGGTGTCATACACATATCTGTCCAGAAGCGACGTCAATGGCCCAAAAGATACCGAGAGGTCGTTCTGTCAAGGGTGCTGCGCCACCTTAAGTTAGCCCAATGGGCTTGTATTGTTTAGAGTCCAGTAGGGACACGTCCTAGGGTTGGAGCACGACCCAAACTCTCCTTTGGTCGTCCTCCTCACGTCATATATCCCGTAGCCGTCACCAGGAACACTTGGGTTTTGTTTAGATCAAGTTTAGCCATCGCTACTTGCTTGTAGGCGCGCGTGCTGATCCAGTCGCCCGTCTCCTTGTCTTCGGAACCCCACTCTTATTAAGATTCAGTTTGAAACCTTCAATTTTATCTTGCAATTTCAGTGCTTGTTTCCTCGTTCTTGCTAGTTCTTCGATTGCTTGCAGGACGGGAGCCCTAGTGGCTGGTTGTCGCGCTCCACAAGATCGTGATAGCTTTTGGAAGTGGTGTATCGGTCGCTAAGGCGCGGTCTTGGAAGGCTGTAGTCGGGCCGTGAACGTCATCTCCATCTACCAATCGAGTTATCTCACACCTCTCATCGAAAGATCGGCCACAAACCCTAGCGGTTTCATATCAATTGGTAATCAGAGCAAGGTTTATCGGTGAGAGACTTCCAATCCTTCGCTGTTTTTATTTTCCTATAGTACAGAAAAGCCAAAAAAAATAGTAGATTCGTTTCCTGCAATCCTAAAACCTTTGAGCCGTGGCTAGCACATGTTGGTTAGGGCTTGTTGAGTTTTCGGTTGCATCGGTTTGGTTGAGCTGCTGGTTCTAGTTTTATTCCCGTAGAGTGTCGAGTTCTGGTCACGACTTCATCACAACACATGCTGCCATAGATTGTCCCTCTCTTTTGGCCAAGTCCGAGTAGAATTGGAAGTCCTAATCAGATTCCGTGATCCCTCTCTGGCCGAATCTGAGTAGGAATAGAAGTTCTAATCGGATCCCGTGATCCATCCCTTTTGGCCAAAACTGAGTAGAAATTAGGAGTCCCAGTCGGACTACGAATCAGTTCATCCTGTGTTTCAAATATCAGAGAAACCACGCAGCAAGTATTCATATCTAAAAGTATTCATATCTTTTTTTTACCGGAATACCCCTACATTTTCTGGAAAAGTGTGTGTGCTGAATTGCTCTCTGGCAATCTTCTTGTTCATATAATCAGTTTTGAGTGTCCCCTGAAAAAAAAAGAAAAAAAAAGAGAAGGAAAAAAAAAAGCAAAAAAAAAAGAGAAGAAAAAAAAAGCAAAAAAAAACAGAGAAAGAGAAAGGGGCTGATCTGTGTTATTTTCATTCACTTTGGGTGGTGTGTTGTGCTCTTCTTTGTGTCCAGGCTCGCTTCTCTAGCACGGTCTAGGCTAGGACCAGCACAGTACCGCCGGTTGAACGATTATTCAGCTTGCTTTTTGTAACTAACGTGGTGCTAGTTCGTTCCTTGTTTCAGCCCACCTATAGCTCCACAAATTCTACAGCTTGTCAGGTCTTGTGCTGCGGCACCGATACACTTCATCCATTGCTGCAGACTTGTTGGAAGACGACCCCTCCTGTCAGGCAAGGTAAGAATTGATAAGAACGTGTGTAACAAGTGGAGAGCGAGCGACTTGCTGTAGCTACATCCTAGTAGTTGTAGGGCTTTTATTTCTTCACTTGGCTTCTTGTTGTCTTTGTCTTTGAACCATGCCAGGGTCCGACGAAGATAACGGAATGGCACATTCACCTCTCATCGAAAGATCGGCCACAAACCCTAGCGGTTTCATATCAATTGGTATCCTCGCACAAAGGGCATCATTCAACATTTTGAAAGGCAAGTGAAGCTGCACACGGAGGGACTGGATAACGACGTGCAGGTGACAAATGAAAAGCTTGGGCAGTTGGAGGATACGCAGATTGCTACAAACAACAAGCTTACAAGTTTGGAGAAGTCTGTTGCTGCTGTGGACAAAAGCCTTGCTGCTCTTCTAAGGCGTTTTGATGACCTCCACAACGATAATAAAGAGAAGCACAAAGAAGAAAAGGAGGAAGATCGAGATGACAAGCATAAAGAAGAGAAGGAGGAAGATCAAGATGACGATGAGTACACAGCTGATACTGAACATGATGATAGAGACACTCGTGATCGACGTCGCCTACGTCACAACCGTAGAGGTATGGGTGGCCACCGCCGACGCGAGGTACATAATAATAATGATGAAGCTTTCAGCAAGATCAAATTTAAAATACCTCCTTTTGATGGTAAATATGACCCTGATGCATACATTACATGGGAGATTGCTGTTGATCAAAAGTTTGCATGCCATGAATTTCCTGAGGCTACACGTGTTAGGGCTGCTACTAGCGAGTTTACAGATTTTGCTTCTGTTTGGTGGATAGAATATGCCAAGAAAAATCCTAATAACATACCTAAAACTTGGGATGCGCTAAAACGAGCCATGAGAGCTAGGTTTGTTCCATCTTACTATGCCCGTGATAAGATAAATAAGTTGCAGCAATTGAAACAAGGTGCTAAAAGCGTAGAAGAATACTATCAGGAATTACAAACGGGTATGTTGCGTTGTAAATTAGAGGAGGAAGAGGAACCTGCTATGGCTAGATTTTTAGGCGGGTTAAATCGGGAAATTCAGGATATCCTCGCTTACAAAGAATACAATACCGTAACCAAACTGTTTCATCTTGCTTGTAAAGCTGAAAGAGAAGTGCAGGGACGACGTGCTAGCGCAAGGACTAATGTTTCTGCAGGGAAAGCTAGTTCATGGCAGCAGCGCACGACCACAACTCCGTCTTCACGTACTCCTGCACTATCATCCAGTGAGAACATGCGAGCTGCCCCCGCCAATTCAAGTGTGAAGACAACGCAAAAGCCGGCTGCGAGTACTTCATCCGTGGCATCTACCGGTAGAACCAGCAACATACAATGTCACCGGTGCAAGGGATATGGACATGTGATGCGTGACTGTCCAAACAAGCGTGTTATGATTGTCAAAGATGATGGTGAGTGTTCATCTGCTAGTGATTTTGATGAAGATACACTTGCATTGCTTGCGGCTGACCATGCAGGTAGTGAGGAACACATAGAGGAACATATTAATGCAGATGATGCGGGGCACTATGAGAGTTTGATCGTACAACGGGTGCTTAGTGCACAAATGGAGAAGGCAGAACAAAATCAGCGACACACTTTGTTTCAAACCAAGTGTGTCATCAAGGAGCGTTCGTGCCACATGATCATTGATGGTGGTAGCTGCAACAACTTGGCAAGCAGCGACATGGTACAGAAGCTTGCCCTCACCACCAAACCACATCCGCATCCCTACTACATCCAATGGTTGAACAACAGTGGTAAGGCAAAGGTAACTAGACTTGTGCGAATCAATTTTGCCATCGGTTCATACAAAGATATTGTTGAATGTGATGTTGTTCCTATGGAAGCTTGCAATATTCTGCTAGGTAGACCTTGGCAATTTGATAGGGATTCAATGCATCATGGTAGATCAAATCAATATTCTTTTCTATACCATGATCGAAAAATTGTGTTGCACCCTATGTCTCCTGAAGCTATTATGCAAACCAATGTTGCTAGGGCTGCTAAAGCAAAGATTGAGAGCAATAAAAATGACCAATCTGTTGTTGATGACAAAGATGAGATAAAACTGAAAGGACGTTGTATGCTTGCTACGAAATCTGATATTAATGAGTTCAATACATCCACCTCTGTTGCTTATGCTTTGGTATGCAAGGATGCTTTGATTTCAATTGAGGATATGCAGCGTTCTTTGTCCCCTGTTGTTGCTAACATTTTGCAGGAGTACTCTGATGTCTTTCCAAGCCAGATACCAGGGGGGCTGCCACCAATCCGCGGGATTGAGCACCAAATTGATCTTATTCCTGGTGCCTCTTTGCCGAACCGTGCGCCTTATCGGACAAATCCGGAAGAAACAAGGTTTTGCGTGCTTTCATTGGGAAATTTGTTGTAGTCTATTTTGATGATATACTGATTTACAGCAAATCCATGGATGAACATCTTGATCACTTACGTGCTGTTTTCAATGCTCTACGTGATGCACGTTTGTTTGGTAACCTTGAGAAGTGCACCTTTTGCACCGATCGAGTATCGTTTCTTGGCTATGTTGTCACTCCNTCCGTCTTTTGTTGTTACAGGAAGCGCATGGAGGTGGTCTCATGGGACACTTTGGCGTCTACAAGACGCATGAAGTGCTGGCCGCCCACTTCTTTTGGCCCCGGATGCGCCGTGATGTCGAGCGCCTTGTTGCCCGCTGCACTACTTGTCAGAAAGCTAAGTCACGATTGAGCAACCATGGTTTGTATATACCTTTGCCTGTTCCTACTTCCCCTTGGCTTGATATTTCTATGGACTTTGTTTTGGGATTGCCTAGAACTAAGAAGGGGAGGGACAGCATTTTTGTGGTTGTTGATAGATTCTCCAAAATGGCTCACTTCATTCCTTGTCATAAAACTGATGATGCTAGCACTGTTGCTGAATTGTTCTTTAGAGAGATCATTCGTTTACATGGTATTCCGAATACAATAGTCTCTGATCGGGATGCTAAGTTTCTAAGTCATTTTTGGAGATCTCTTTGGCATAAATTGGGAACTAAATTGCTGTTTAGCACAACCTGCCACCCTCAAACTGATGGACAAACTGAGGTGGTGAATAGAACTTTATCAACCATGCTTAGAGCTGTTTTAGACAAAAATTTGAGATGTTGCTTGCCTCATATTGAATTTGCTTATAATCGTGCAACGCATTCTTACAAAGATGTGCCCTTTTCAGATTGTTTATGGTTACATTCCTCGGGCGCCTATTGATTTGTTTTCGCTTGATGCTGAGGACGCCCCACAAATAGATGCTGTTGCACATGTTGAACAAATGCTTAACCTCCATGAACAAACACAACAAAACATTGCTGCTGCTAATGCTAAGTATCAGGTTGCTGGTAGTAAAGGAAGAAAACATGTTACTTTTGAACCAGGTGATATGGTTTGGTTGCATTTGAGAAAGGATCGTTTTCCTACCTTGCGCCGTAATAAATTGATGCCTCGTGCTGCTGGTCCTTTTAAGGTGCTAACCAAGATTAATGATAGTGCTTATGTCCTTGACCTGCCTGCGGAGTTTGGTGTTTCCACTAGTTTTAATGTTGCAGATTTGAAACCATATGCGGGCGAGGATGAGGAGTTGCCGTCGAGGACGACTTCAGTTCAAGAAGGGGAGGATGATGAGGACACCACGAGTACGTCTACACCAGCAGCACCTTCTCCGGCGCCACCAGATGCACCTCCACAGCAGGCGCCACCTTCCTCACCAACTGGACCAATCACGCGGGCCCGTGCAAGAGATCGGAACTTCGTCATGCTATTGAAGAATGAAGGCCCAGAAGAATAGACGCTGGCCCAACTAAGGCCCCCTGTGTGGCGCCTAGGGTTGGCCCACTAGGGGCTGCACCCCCTTCCCTGGACGCCAGGGGCGGCGCCCCTCTCCCTGGCCGCGCCTCCCCTAGGGGCTGCGCCCCCCTCTCCCTCTATTTAGATAGAGGCTCCTTTTCATTTCAGACTTGAGTTTTGTTTTACCATTAGCTTTAGCTACTCTTGAACACGCGCAAATCAGCGCTATCCTCGTGTAATTCAGAACTCCACCTTCGAGTGATATTGAGATTGCTCGCATCCTTTTCTTGTTCGTTCTTCGATTGCGGACAGGAAACGATCTTCGTGATCAGGCTGATCTTGTGACAACAAGGTCGGTAACCACAGGGAGTTGGTTCAGCGATTGCATTGGCGCTTCGGGTTCGCTCGTTGTAGTTGGATCGTGAGGGTCATCTTCCACCAAGTCGAATTTACCTCCACTCACCAAAAGATCGGGCACTCCGGCTCTATCATATTCTTCATAGAAATTTCTTCACCTCCTAGCTTCATATAGTGTTGCTGCAGCACATCAGCATAAGACCAAGGCTTCACCATCCGATGGAAAGCACGAGATTAGAGAATAAAATTTAAAGTGGAAAATCAAGAATAGCAAGCAGATGGGTTGGGCCGATTAAAAATATAACAAAATTCAAAAAGAAAACTGTCTTTTTCCCCGGAACACAAACTAATCTATTGGGTGCCTGGTTACACGAGCGGCACGCATGCAGCAACCAACTGACCATCCCAGGCTTATCAGGCCTTTTCTTCGATATGCGCGTCTCTGTGTACTCCCCTTCCGGATCCATTCGGGCTGGCTGCTGTTAGCCAGAATCAGTGACGACGACCTCGTCAAGCAGAAGGCGCGTGGGGGATGGAGCAGGCAGCGGCAGAGGATGGAACAGTAGGACGCATCCCGCTGCCATAGGTATGAACGGGCGGGGAGGATGCGGCCTCGGTTGGAGATTGGAGTGATGGTGGGTATCTGCACGGGATGGGGATTGGAGCGGCGAGGGACATCGGTGCCTGTCGGAGTGGCGAGTGGGACAAGAATGGCGCCCTGGCATTTGGGGAAGGAGGGCAGATTGGAAGAGTTTCTAGAGGAGTTGTCATGGGTATAACGGTAATTTCACACCCAAAATCTGCTGGAAGGTGGTCCACCCCGGCTTCTAGGATCTTCTGAATCCCAAAAATCCGGCTACTGGGATCTTTCCAAAATCTGACCTGTTTGGAAGCCAAACAGCTTCTGGATTGTGGATTCCTAAAATCTTGAGTCATCCAAATGGGCCCTCAGTCAGAGAGTTCTAAGGCCGGTCCGTGAATGGGTCCGACGGCTGCTCTCGGACAAATGCAGAGTGAGGGGTGGAGAAGGATGGGCCCGCTAGCGGCCATAACGCTGGTGATCGAAAACCGAGGGCATCCGGTCCTATGTTCAAGCTTTGGCGCGTGCTGACAGCTAGTTTTTTATCGCAAAAAGGCATAGAGCCCCCGCGGTCCATCGAACGATCACGAGAACCATTGGGGATGGGCGCCGAAGATTTTGAGGTCGATCACCAGTGGATCTATTGGCTCCACCCCAAAGGGGCGCGGGGCCTCGCTCGAACTGACCCGTTCGCAACTCGCCGAGAACCACATTTCAGCTTGTGAGGTAGAACGTGACGTGTCTTAACCCCTTTGTCCCGTCGAAAGATATGCTCGAGGGAGAATGCAACAGAGCCAAACCGATCACCTGGCCAGGCCCGTACCCCGGAACAGAATGCGGGGGTCGGAATTGCACACAGACACCGAACGCGTGGTTGCAGTAGACATGGACACACAACGAGTCAATACAAATGCAACGAGTACAAAGTACACTCAGTGCGAGGCCATAACAAGGCACAAATGGAAGTTGCCAATCCTAAGTGGCAACATCAGAAGTCCAAACAAGGAGTTCATCCCAAACCAGGCAAAAGGCCAAGCATGCTCACATCGTGGGCCTTCTTCTGGCTTCGGCTCCCTGAAGGACGCTTAGGCAGGAGAGGCCGGAGGGGCACGACCACCGATGTTGAGCAAAGAGTCCGTGATGCGCGCTTGACGCCCTTCATCTTCAGTTCCACCTAGAAAGACCGCTGCAAATGGCAGGTCTCAGGAGTGCAGGAAGATGTGGGCCGGCTGCACCCCACTACCCATGCGACATCGAGCATTACTCGTACCCTGTGCCTCGGCTCCCGCCCATCGTGGGGATTATTCTAGAGTCAATGGGCAACCTCTCGGAGCCAGACATCCGGAGGCCTCACTCCAGCAAAGGAAACTTTCATCCTCCTCGCGTGCAGGGGAATAGTGGGAGGCAAGCTGGTGATGACCCAACAGCTGGGGCGTAAAACCCTTTTTATAGGGGAAAGAACCTCGTGGAGCCGGTCCCAAGAGGACCCACCAGAGCCTTGCGATGCGGTGAAAGGGAAACAGCCTCGAACGGATCAATGCCCTCACGGGGGAAACAACCGCTCGACGCCCTAATGAAGGCTGACAAGACAACAAGGGGTTGGTCTGAGCGTGTCCGGGATGCCTTGCTGTAGGACCCAAGGGTGGACATCGGACGCTCCAGCCAGTCGAGCGTGATGTGTGACAGTGACCCTCAAAAGGAGCGAGCCTTCCCAGCGGCGAAATAATGGTTCGAGCAGGCAAGTCTAACCCTCTGAGCGAATTTATTATTTGCCTAGAGGCTCGGGGGCTACATCCGGCCCACCGGGTGCGCTCACGCACCCTCAGTGGAAAGCAGTGCCACCTGAACCACGAATTAGACCCCCAAGCAAGTTCACAACTCGCCCAGGGGCTTGGGGGCTACACCCGGTGGGTGCGTGCACGGGACGACCACGATAGCAGTTGGGAGGGTCCCTGTAGGGGTCAGCAACCCATCCAAGGACTCGGGGGGAAACTATCTGATATCAATATCCAGGGTAATCAAATCGATGAAATTCGACGTGTGATGACCCTTAATCCCTGAGGAATCGACCTGTTGACACCAGCAGTGGCAAACAGAAAGTCCGCAAGCGCACGGCTGTCGTAGTAGCTTTCACCCGTGAGTAAACCAGGTATCGAATCCACGGGGAATGTAAAGGCACTGTCTAATCACTAAAGTTGACCGGATCGATCGAGTACTAATAAAGGCTGGGTAGAGAGGATAACTTAGCACTAAGGCTGTGAATATAGCGAAGGGAGTTCTCCTATGCTTGCTTTGGTCACCGGGGTATCCTAGACCTCTAGGAAATTGCCGGCAAACAGCTCTACGCCGTACCCATACGTGGAGGATTACAAAGCACAGACAGGGCTGTCACTGCTTGCCGCCTACCTCTACTAATCCGTGGGCCTACGAGGCAAACGAGGGCAGATATACACCTAAGCACCACGCCTAAGATAATATCAGCTATCCTAACCTTGATCAGAGATTAGAATACTTTACGAATAAAGCAACGAACCCACATGCACCATAGAGAACTCAACTTTCTATAACTCAGACTTAAGTACCATACTAAGTAGCTTGCATCCGCCGAGGTACAGGTCGAGGGTCGCCGACACGCCGGGACTCCTCTAGACTCTCCCTCACTCTCTCCCTATTTCTACTCTAGATATGAGGAGGGCTTCGCCTTGAATCTTCAATCCAGCTCGATGATGCTTAGCCCTGCCCCAAGTCCATGTATTTATAGCTTGGAGAGGCAGTTGTGAGTCGGTACGAGGAGGTTGAGACGGTTCGGAGGTGGGCCCAGGTCGGCCGACCTAGGGGGGTCGGCCAACCCTAGGATCCACCGTCCTAGGTCGTGCACAGTGCAGGTCTTCTCCTAGAGGCGGTTTGCAGGTACACGTCAAAGGGTGACAGGTTCGGGCGCGCGCCCAGGTCGGCCGACCTGGAGTTGCTGCCTCTCGGGCCCATCTTCTTCTCAGTGGCTGACCTGTGGGCCCTGAGGTCGGTTCCAGGTGGGTACGCTTGACATGAGTCCATTTGGTTTCAGGTGTGGGCCCTTCAATCCATGGGTGGTTCATCTCATGCCTTTGGTGCAAACCGACATTGATTCAGCGGTTATGATGATCTCCAGGTGTGCTTATCCTGCATGGGAAAGATTGGACTCAGTTGGGCCTGGGCCCAGGTCGGCCGACCTGGTGGGGTCGAGCGACATGGACCTGGGCTCACTTTGGTCCTTCTTTTGCCACTTTGTCCCTGTAAGCACATATGCACCAAAACTAGTGGAATCCATTAGTAAATAACCCTATGTCTATTTGTTTTATCATTCTTTTGTATCTATGTTGGCAATAAGATTTTATCATTAAGAGCCGCCAACAAGCTCCCCCACACTTATCCTTTACTCGTCCTTGAGTGAAGACTAAGATTCATCACAGAAATAATTATAAACAAACATATAGGTTATTCCCAAATCATTTAGGCTTAGTGGAATTGTACTGAATGGCTAACATGTCTTCTTGAGTTATTGCAGAAAGGAACAGCCTCTTTTATGACATGATACACCTTGCTTTCAAGTACTTGGGTTTTCAGAATTTTGCAAAGAAAACCAATGCCTTGCTCCTCAAAGAGTTTCTCTCTAGATATTCATGGTGGTTGGACAACACTCATACTCTCCAAGATAAAACTTTGTATGTGGAGCTCTCAAGACATATACCTTATTTCACTTATGTTGTCATTCCAAGAATTGGATCCAAACCAGAGACAAGTCATGTAATCAAGTCAAGATGTGCAAGTGTATGATATGAAGTGGAAATGTAATGGTACTCCTTTGTCTTGGCTTTCTTCCCTTTTTCTTTTCTTTTTGGATATGGGCTATTGCATTTTTTTCCTTTCTTCTTTTTTTTAGCACTACGCTTTTTAGCATGAGTCTCTCTTCTTTTTTTTCTATGCATATAGCCCATATCTTCTTTTCATATTGGTTTTGGGAAGAAGGCCATTTAGGAGTATTTATTCATGGGTATGAAACAAAGGCATGTTTTTCTCTACCCTCAGTGTAAGGGTTCAGCTTTGTATGGTGGAGTGTACGTGATCTTGACTTTAAAAACATGAAGTATCTCTAACAAAGGTCACAAACCTTGAAATAACTCAAAGCTCAAAGGAAATGTTTGACTATAATTGTAATTGGTTGTCTCTCAAACCCATGAGGAGCATGGCAAGGTTAGCAAATTTTTAAAACTTTTCATAAATTCCAAGTACTTGAATAAATAAGAGCATCCTTCATGAAAAGGCCATATCTCAAAATGCAATAACTTAGATGACATGGTTCCAAAATATGTGAGGATTTCCATAAGCCAAAAGGTACAGGGAATAAAATATATGTAAGTTAATAACATTTTCCATGTGATGGAGAGATGTGAAGGGTTAATTTTCTTTTAAGTTCTGAATTCCATTATCCAATTCTGCATAGATTCAACTGAAACAGGGCATAGGAGGATCAAACCAGCGTGCAGGGAAAAACGGAGGCCAGGAGGGATCCAGGCCAGGTCGGCCGACCTGGTGGGGTCGGGCGACCTGGGGGCAACCCCTCTAGTCTAGCTCTTTTGTGTGCTGCTCTGTTTCGTTCTATTCTGTATTGTTTAGCGTTGCATCATTCTGTTTTCTGTCGATCCTCTGGCAAGGAACTCCTCCACACTTGTACCTTTATTCAAAAACATGTGGAAACAAAAACACAACCCTAACATCCTAAAGATTTTTATTTTATTCATCATAGCATAGGCACATTACAGAATAATTAAATAAAGGAATGAA
This sequence comes from Alloteropsis semialata, assembly GCA_004135705.1. Lineage (NCBI taxonomy): Eukaryota > Viridiplantae > Streptophyta > Magnoliopsida > Poales > Poaceae > Alloteropsis > Alloteropsis semialata. Next base: position 38,370,385 of record CM014272.1, on the reverse strand, counting down.
TAAATGAATGAACTAAAACTAATGTGCCTATCCTAATCTAAAGCCTAGGTGCCTAAGGTGCATTGTAGAGGTTTTCATTCCCTATGGCTTTAGCAAAGCGTTTGAGCTTGACGACTATTGATCTACGCAATATATCAAAGTCGTCATGAAGATTCAAACGCTCAAGTCGCTCTTCAGCGAACCTCTTCTCCAATTTGGCATAGTCGCGACCGAGCTGATTGATCAGCTCTAGCAACTCTGCATTGGAGGGAGCCATGGGGGTTTTCTCTTCATCACTTTCATAGTGACCCCCTGGCCAATTGGAGGAGGCTTAATATACCTCTTGATCTTGCCGGCGGGCGAGGACTCCACCGACTCCTCCAACTCCTTCCTCTCCTCGGACTCTACGAATTGTGAGGGGAGGGAACAACCCCTTTCCATAGCCGCCTCCGGGTTTCCTTTCCCCAAAGACTCGGAATCGTGGCTCCGGGGTGCTAGTGGGAGAGTAGATGGACATGTCGGATGTATAATGATGCTCCACGATGTCCTCCCACCTGTTCTTGACGACCTCCTTCAGCTTCTTCCCTGGTTGAAGAGTAGGGAGTCCATCCCCCTTGGTGGGAGTGGCCGCCGGCATCTTCTTTGGAGTGAGTTGCCCCGTCATCAGCCTTCTATACAGGCTTGACGCCCGTGCCTCGTGCCTCTAGGACCTTCTCGGGGAGTGGGATCTCACCACCGAGCGGGGCGTCGAGGGGCCACCAGGGCCGGTCGGGCAACCTAAGGGGTCGGCCGACCCGCTGGTGCGGCCTCTCGCATCCTCCTTCGGTGGGAGGCTGGCCAGTGGGGGTACCACCACGGCCATGGCTGACTCCAGGTTGATTGGTACCAATTGGTTTGCTGGAGTGGGTGCTCCCTCAAGATCAAAGGTTGATCGGGAGGTAGGGTGGCTCTTTCCGGCCGTTCTTGTGGATTTGGAAGGTTTGGCTCGGAGGTTTCAGAATAGGGCGATGAAGAGCTCAGATGAGAAGGGAGAAGAGGATGAGTGAATTTTTAAAGAAGGAATAGCCCTCTTCTCGGATCAGTCAGAGGTTGAAATGCTCATCCACCGCGGAATGGCCTCAGAGACATTGGAGTGGAGCGTGTACAAAAGATAGGGCTGATCGGGCTCGGGAGGCCGTCGGCTGACCTGGTGGGGTCGGCCGACCTGGCCCTAAGCCTGATCGCCTTCATGTTTTTGGTGCACTACGTGACAGGTCCAATATGTCCCATAGTGTGTGCACATGTGTACTAGGGGTTAAGGACATTAGTGTAAGGTGAAATTATAGATGGAAATTGTCCATGACCAAATTGATCACATCAAATTCCTCTTCTATTTTATCAGGTTCAAGGAAAACTTTTAAACGCTGACCATTTACTTTGAAGAGGTTACCTTCATCACCTTGGAGTGTGATAGCCCTGTGCGACGAAGTCTCCACCACAACGAATGGTCCTTCCCATTTGCTTCAAAGTTTTCCATGCCCAAATAGCTACACCCTAGAATTAAAGAGTAGTACCTTATCCCCGGGGTGGTATGGTGTAGCTATATTGTGCCTTGCCCCCAGTTCTGCCAAAAACTTTCGGAAGGTCTTGTCAATGAAATGCGACCCTCCATCAATGATTACCATCCTGGGGGTTCCAAAACGTGGAAAGATGATCTCATGGAACATCTTTCGTGCGTGTTTGGAATCAGCGGCTCGACATGGCATTGCTTCAACCCACTTCGAGACATAATCCACTGCCACTAGGATGTACTCACTGTCATATGATTTGACAAAGGGTCCCAGGAAATCAATGCCCCACACATCAAACAGCTCAACTTGCAAGTTGTTTGTGAGGGGCATTGCATCTCTTGATGTGATCCCTCCGTGCTTCTAGCATTGCTGGCATCGTCGAATGAATTCTTTTATATCCTCATACATTGTGGGCCAGTAGAATCCACTATGCCAGATCTTTGACCTTGTTCTAAATGACCCATAGTGACCTCCATATGGGGCTGCATGGCACTGGTCAATGATCCTTCTTGCTTCATTTGTTGGTAAACATCGCCTGTGCATGCCATCTGAATATACCCTGTACAGGTATGGTTCATCCCATAGATGGAGCCTACTTTCGTAGATCAGCCTTCTTTTGTTCTCCCCTAGCGGTTCATATCCTGCAACCATAAAATTCACAACATTTGAGTAGCAGGGGTCGGAGGTTGTCACCTTTAGCAGGGTGTCGTCGCGCAGGATGTCATTTATCGGTAAGTCCTGCATGTCAGTGAACTGCATACATGACAAATGATCTGCTACTGAATTCTCTACTCTCTTTTTATCTTTAATTTCAAAGTCAAATTCTTGGAGTAAGAGAATCCAGCGAATAAGACATGGTTTAACATCTTTCTTGGTAAGCAGATATTTTAAGGTAGCATGATCGGTGTAAACAATTACCTTAGCTCCTACCAAGTAAGATCTAAACTTGTCTATAGCAAAGACCACGGCCAAGAGCTCCTTTTCAGTGGTAGCAAAGTTAAGTTGAGCTCCTGTCAAAGTTTTGCTAGCATATGAGATAGCATGATGATTCATGTTTTTGGTTTGTCCAAGGCCAACACCAACAGCATAATCACTGGCATCATACATTATCTCGAAAGGCAGCGTCCAGTCAGGGGGTTGAATGACTGGCACTGAGATGAGAGCGTTCTTTACGATTGTAAAAGCACGTAAACACTCATCATCAAAGTCAAAGGGTACATCCTTAGATAATAGGCTAGTGAGGGACCTGGCTATCAGAGAAAAGTCTTTAATGAAGCGCCGGTAAAACCCCGCATGTCCGAGAAAGCTACGGATCCCCTTGACATTGGTAGGAGGTGGAAGCCTTTCTATGACTTCAATTTTTGCTCTATCCACCTCTATCCCTCTTTCAGGCACTAAGTGTCCTAACATTATACCCTCTCGGACCATGAAATGGCACTTTTCCCAGTTTAGTACCAGGTCCTTGTCTCGGCATCTTTGTAGCACCCTGTCTAAGTTCCGCAGACAGTGATCAAAGGTTTTTCCATAGACTGAAAAATTGTCCATGAAAACTTCCATTATCTCCTCTATCATGTCTGAGAAGATAGACATCATGCACCTTTGGAACAATGCTGGCGCATTGCATAACCCAAATGACATTCTACGGTATGCATACGTTCCATAAGGGCATGTGAAGGTAGTCTTCTCCTGATCGTCAGAGTAGATGGGAATTTGATGATAGCCAGAATACCCATCAAGGAAACAGAAAAAGGAGTAGTTCGCGAGTCTCTCCAACATCACATCAATGAAGGGGAGCAGGAAGTGGTCCTTCTTTGTCGCCTTGTTGAGTCGATGATAGTCAATGCACAACCACCACCCAGTAACGGTATGCTGAGGAATCATCTCGTTTTTCTCATTACTTACGATGGTCATACCTCCCTTCTTGGGCACCACTTGGACAGGGCTAACCCATTCACTATGAGGGACAGGATAAATGATCCCGGCATGCAGAAGTTTTAAGACTTCTTTCTTCACGACTTCCCTCATCGCATTGTTTAGCCTACGCTGAGGCTCCCTTGATGGTGTATATGACGGGTCTATGGGAATGCGATGGGTACAGAGTGTGGGGCTTAGTCCCTTCAAGTCTTTGAGGGAGTATCCGAACGCTGTGCGGTGTTTCTCGAGCACCTTAACGAGTCTATCACTCTCGTCCTGCGATAGCTTGTCACCAATGATAACAGGGGCATCCCTGTCCTCATTTAGAAAGACATAGCGAAGGCCAGCTGGCAACGGTTTTAGCTCTATGTGTGACTTGGGTGGCTCCTCATTTTCAAGTGGCTCAGATGCTCATCCTCTTCCTCAATAAAATCGTGGACATGCTCTTCGAGGAATGACTCAAATGGGTCACTTGGTTGAAGGGACTTCACTACCTCAACTGGGTCAGGCTCTATCAGAGGTTTAACTATAGAATTCTTGACCCTAGCTAAAGGAATGGTGAGGAGATTTCTTCCTACTTTGGCTAGGAAATTTCCTTCTGAGGTTACATCCTTTAGGAGGCCCTCGATAGGATGTCCTATCATGAGGTCAAAATCTGATGTCTCAATGACGTAAAAGTCCAGAGCCATCTGAATCCCATTGTGCTTGAGGAGAAAGTTTCGTGCTAAACCGAGACTCTCGAGAATACGGCCTGAGGGTGTTATAAGGAGTTTTGATGTTGGGGCCAGCTTCTTACGGCGTCCAAGTATATGCGTGAAGGAACTGGACATGATATTGTCCCCAACTGTTGGATTGTAAAGGATCTCTACGGCCACCTTGCTTACGAAACCTCGAATGGTTTGTGAAAGTGAGTTAATCCGAATGACTTCGAAAGAAGACTCCACTTCGTTTGACCATTTCGTGTTTAGGATGGAAATAAGCTCTCCACGGTTTTGTTCACAAATTCTGTCTCCAAATAAATGGAGGGGGTCTCTACCGTAGGCCTTTTCTGTACTATGTAGTTCAAGGCATTCTAGTAATCTTCAAAGAGATCTTCCACAAAATCAAAAGGTAATCCGAGATGTTGAGTTTCCTCTTCCTCAACGGATGGGGTCTCAGGAACTGGGTTTGTACTGGGCAAGCTTATGGGTTCTACTTGGGGATCTTCTTGCTCATTTTCGTCCGCATCAGCAGGAGATTTTTCCCAGATAGCTGCTAGGACTTCTTTTGCTCTAGCTGGGGTTATGTGTAGGAATGATCCTCCGGCTGCTATGTCTATGTATCGAGCATCTTCACTATTCAACCCAGACCGAAAATGCTGCATGAGCATGTAGTCTGGGAAGCCTAGATCCGTTCCAATTAGACACGAGTCCTGGAATTGGTCCCTTGCTTTCGCGATCGTTTCCTTCTCTCTTTGTTGGAAGTTAATGATCTCCTTCCGAAGTGCACAGATCCGGTGAACAGGGAAGTATTCAAGACAAAACTTGTCCCGTAACTTTTCCCATTCACCGTTCGTTAGCCCAACGATATGGTCATACCACTTCCTCGCTCTTTCTTTGAGAGAGAATGGGAAGAGCTTCCATCTAATTGTTGCCAGTGTCATGCCCGATATAACCAGACACGAACAGAGCCACTCAAATTCGTGCAGGTGACGGTATGGGTTTTCACCATCACTTCTCGAGAATGATTTGTCCTGGACCATAGCTATGAAGGCAAGGTGAAGTTCATAGCTATCTGTTAATATAGGATTTCACAAGGGGTGCGGCTCCAATAACTCGCCCTTTGGAGCAGAGAACTCATGAATTTGGGTGGAATCCATGGTTGACAACAGCTACCGTTCCCCGGCAACGGCGCCAAAAACCTTGTTGACACCAGCAGTGGCAAACAGAAAGTCCGCAAGCGCACGGCTGTCATAGTAGCTTTCACCCATGAGTAAATCAAGTATCGAATCCACGTGGAATGTAAAGGCACTGTCTAATCACTAAAGTTGACCGGATCGATAGAGTACTAATAAAGGCTGGGTAGAGAGGATAACTTAGCATTAAGGTTGTGAATATAGCGAAGGGAGTTCTCCTATGCTTTCTTTGGGCACCGGGGTATCCTAGACCTCTAGGAAATTACCAGCAAACAGCTCTACACCGTACCCGTACGTGGAGGATTACAAAGGACGGACAGGGCTGTTACCACCTGCCACCTACCTCTACTAATCCGTGGGGCTACAAGTCAAACGAGGGTAGATATACACCTATGCACCACGTCTAAGATAATATCAGCAATCCTAACCTTGATCAGAGATTAGAATACTTTTGAATAAAGCAATGAACCCACAAGCACAATAGAGAACTCAACTTTCTATAACTCAGACTTAAGTACCAGTTAAGATCCTGGATACTTACTAAGAAGCTTGCATCCGCCGAGGTAGGTGGAGGGTCGCCGACACGCCGGGACTCCTCCAGACTCTCCCTTACTCTCTCCCTATTTCTACTCTAGATATGAGGAGGGCTTCACCTTGAATCTTCAATCCAGCTCGATGATGCTTAGCCCTGCCCCGAGTCCATGTATTAATAGCTTGGAGAGGCGTTTGTGAGTCGGTACGAGGAGGTTTAGACGGTTCAGAAGTGGGCCCAGGTCGGCCGACCCTAGGATCCACCGTCCTAGGTCGTGCACGGCGCAGATCTTCTCCTGGAGGCGGGTTGCAGGTACGCGTCAAAGGGTGACCGGTAAGGGCGCGCCCAGGTCGGCATTGCTGCCTCTCGGGCCCATCTTCTTCTGAGTGGCAGAGCTGTGGGCCCTGAGGTCGGTTCCAGGTGGGTACGCTTGACATGAGTGCATTTGGTTTCAGGTGTGGGCCCTTCAATCCATGGGTGATTCATCTCATGCCTTTGGTGCAAACCGATGTTGATTCAGCGGTTATGATGATCTCCAGGTGTGCTTCTCATGCATGGGAAAGATTGGACTCAGTTGGGCCTGGGCCCAGGTCGGCCGACTTGGTGGGATCGGGCCACCTGGCCCTGGGCCCACTTTGGTCCTTCTTTTGCCACTTTGTCCCTGTAAGCACATATGCACCAAAACTAGTGGAATCCATTAGTAAATAACCCTATGTCTATTTGTTTTATCATTCTTTTGTATCTATATTGGCGATAAGATTTTATCATTAAGAGCCGCCAACACGACCCTCGAGGATGTGGGCCCCACATAGTAAAAGGCTCCAACACATAAACAAGCACGATCGACCCCGGTCATGGAATCCCGCCTTGCCTTATCCCTACCGAAGGGGTTGGACGCGGACGCTGCCCTTGGTGGATTCTCCGTCTCGCCTGACCCTGGACGTAAGGGTCGGGAGAGGTGCTCGTCCTCGGGGAATCTCTGGCTCGCCCGACCTCCCTGTGGGGGTCAGAAGATTC
>CM014272.1:38349157-38363400 GCA_004135705.1 Alloteropsis semialata | reverse complement strand
CACTAGCATGTGGTAGAGGAGGTGTCAGGCAGCGCCGAGAAGCACGCTACGGCAATGTGACGTGTGTGCGCCTTTCCCGGACGTTAGCTACAGGACCCAGGAGGGGGCCCCAGACCAAAGAAGGGATGGACGACCATAGAGCTTTCCTTCCCCTCCAAGCATTTCCTCTCTCTCTCCCCCTCTATGTAACGCCCTTCCCTCTCCTTGAGCCATAAAAGGGGAAGGAACCCTCCATTGCAAGGGTTCGGTTCAACACCCCCACACATACGCGCGCGCACGTGCGCGCACACACACACACACAGAGAGAGAGAGAGAGAGAGACTTGGGAGCTCTATCCCTCTCTCGACCATTTGTAACCCCTACTACAGGCATCGCAAGTAACACGAGAAGCTCGAACTGGACGTAGGGCGTTCGCCCGAAGTAGTATAAGCCTTGTGTCCTCTTGCGAACCATCCGAGCCTTAACCACAAGTGCACGTATACCGTTGTAGCTTTCACTAGAAGTAATCAGGGTATCGAATCCACAGGGAAGGCGGTGGTTGAAAAGAATAGTTATCCATTGCACTCAATCATAACACTATTAATATATCAAAGTCCAGCAAGGGGTAAATGTTGACGGTCCTTAAGTTCCACTTTTGACCGTCAGTTCCTGCAGAAAATATATATAAAAATGCATTCACCATAGCTATAGGGATTATATCTAATCAATTCTGCATGTTTTGGTGAATATGTGAGTGTAATGACTAAATGGCAAAAGACGAGGATATTTGGGATCAGGGCCAGGTCGCCCGACCACCCTAGGTCAGCCGATCTGGGCCAGAGCCCAATGAAGCCCACCTTCCTCGAGGGCAAACAAACACACTCCAGGACCACTCTAGCCGCTGATTCCATGTCGGTTGGATCCAAGAGATGGGAATGGTCCAAGGGGAGGTCACATGGATTGAGGGGCCCACCAACACATCTAAACATACTCAAATTGGGCCACCCACTGGAACCATCATGAGGACCACTAGACAGTCACCCAGCCGAAGATGGGCCCAAGATGTGCCGACGCCACGTCGCCTGACCCCCTAGGTCGGCTGACCTGGTCAGGAGGCCAAACCACCTCATTCTTCTCGTGCGCATTCCTACCGCCTCCAGGAGTCCACCTATGCCGTGCACCACTCAAGGCGATGGATCTAAGGGCGGCCGATCTCCCCGGGTCGCCCGACCTAGGACTAAGTCTATTCGTCCCCAGCTTCCACGTGTCCACTCCCAATAGCCTCTACAAGCTATAAATAGCTGAGCCCCGGTCATTGAAGATCATCATCAAGCTGGAGCAACAAGTCAAGGCGAAGCCCGAATCAAATTAGAGTAGAAATAGGGAGAGAGTGAGGGAGAGTTTGGAGGAGTCCCGGCGTGTCGGCGACCCTCCACCTATACCTCGGTGGATACGAACTCCTTAGTAAGTATTCGGGATATTTAGCTAAGTATTTATGCTTGAGTTATAGAAAGCTGAGTTCTTTATTTTGCTTGTGGGTTCATTGCTTTATCTGTAAAGTATCTTAATCTCTGATCAAGGTTAGGATAGCTCATATTATCTTAAGCGTGGTGCTTAGGAATATATCTGCCTTCGTTTGCCTCATAACCCCACGGATTAGTAGACGTAGGCGGCAGGTGGTGACAGCCCTGCCCGTCCTTTGTAGTCCTCTATGTTCGGGTACGTCGTAGAGCTTTTGGCTAGCAATTTCCTAGGAGAACTCCCTTAGCTATATTCTCAGCTTCGTGCTAAGTTATCCTCTCTACCCGGCCTTTATATAAACTCCATCGATCCGGCCAACCTTAGTGATTAGATAGTTCCATCACGTTCCCCATGGATTCAATACCCAGTTTACTCTCAGGTGAAAGCTACTTCGACAGCCTGCGCTTGCGGACTTTCTGTTTGCCACCGTTGGTGTCAACAAGCTTCCTAGTGCCGTTGCTGGGGAACGGTAGCTATGTTGTCTAAGAACTTCGATTGCCCGTTTATCTTTTATTTTATATTTTCTTTTCTATTTATTCTTTTACCATGGATACCCCTCAAATCCATGAGTTCTCTGCTCCAAAGGGCAAACTTCTAGAGTCACACCCCTCGTCAAATCTTATACAAACAATTAGCTATGAGCTTCGCCCTGCTTTCATAGCTATGGTCCAAGAGACATCCTTCTCAGGACGTGATGATGAAAACCCACACCATCACTTGCATGAATTCGAGTTACTCTGCTCCTGTCGGGTCATATCAGGCAAGCCGCAAGCAACAATCAGGTGGAAGCTCTTTCCGTTTTTCACTCAAAGAGAAGGCGAGGAAGTAGTATAACCATACCGTTGGACTAATGAACGGTGAATGGGAGAAGCTACAAGACAGGTTTTGTCTAGAGTACTTCCCGTTTATCGGATCTGTACCCTTCGGAAGGAAATCATTAACTTCCAACAAAAGGAGAAGGAAACGATCGTGGTAGCATGGGAACGATTATAGGATTCGTGCCTTACCGGAACGGATCTAAGCTTCCCGGACTTTGTGCTTATGCAACATTATTATTGGTCTGGTTTGAGTAGCAAAGTTGCCCGATTCATTGATATAGCTGATAGAGGATCATTCCTACACTTCACGCCGGCTGAAGTGAGAAAGGAGAGAGGTTTTGGAGAAAATTCGAGAGAACTCGCTCGCTGCTAAGGATGAAACTGTGCAAGAAGACATCCAAGTGACCCTTACCTTACCCCCAGACTTGCCTAGCTTAGATCCAGCTTCTGAGACACCGTCCGTTAAGGTAGAGGAAACTCAGCCTTGCGGATTGCCTTTTTATTTTGAGGATGATCTATCTGGAAATGATGGAAATTCCTCGAATCAAACAAGGCACAAGAAGGCTACGACACCCCCTCTTTCTCATCCTCCCGATCCTTCCCACAAAACATTTCTCGCGAAAGACATAAAGAAGGAATGGTCAGATCAAATGTGGCACTTTTTCGAAGCAATTTGGAACAGTTTACCCTCCATGATCCTTCCATGTTCGATAAGGGGCATTGCCGTAGAAGCCTATTTCAACCCCAGTATGAAGGTCAATGTCATGCCAGGGCATATAGCGCACACTCTCTTAGGAAATGTTCCGCTAAGACCATCTGACAAGCTCTTTAAAAGTTGTCCATTTGGACACATCATCAATGTCAGGGGATCGCCAGTGCTGTGACAATCGCGCTAGACAAAATTGAGGTCAATTTAGATTTCCACATCTTTGATGCCCTCGATTTTGATCTACTCCTAGGCTACCCACTAGAAAAGCTTCTCCAAAAGATGCATCTCATGGGAGCTTTCATGACACGCTTGGGAAAGCTGCTTTGCCACTCCTATCTCTTGCCTAGAAATTCAAAGGGCAAAGTCATCTCCCAAGCATAACTCACTCAGGAAGGTGATGTTTGTGTCGTCATTCGCACCGACTTCACATCTCTATGAACACGAACGACTTCCATCACCCTCGATCGAGTGAAAGCTTTGGCCCCATGGCCCTCAGGACATTGTTCTTGACAACAGTCAAGAATCAACCCCGATCATGCACAATGAATCTCTTGAGTTGAAGAATCCAAGGGGCATGGACAGGTTTGAAGTGTTCACTCTAGAGTCCTAGCAAAAGGATTCTATAAATAAGCATGAAACCTTTTCATTCAAAATCCAACAAGAATGCTCATTTAATGAATCTCCAGAGTTTACCACGCTTTGTGCCACAAGCACATATAAGGACTACAACCACCTTGAGGTGCTCAATTCTATGATGTTTAGAAGGTTGGTTGTAGATGCAATTGTTTATCATAAACATTGTAAATTTTGTGGTTGCATTTGTGGCACTAACCTTGCAGCTAAAGCTTCAATGACACATCAACAATTGGCGATGAGCTTGGAAACTACATCACCAAGGATAGCTGCAATGTGAGGATTTCTCATGGTCTAGTTTCAGACCATAAACAAAGCACTGCCGGGAAATGGCCCGGATAATCATTTATTTTCCTTTCAAATAACAAGCAAGAACATGTTTTTAGGATAAACTTTCCTTCGGGTATTTTTGGTCACTAACCATTTCAGGTGGAGATTAAGAAGAAAGATGGACATGTGATGCTTAAGAACATGAACCTACATCAGCTACAAAAACCTCTGTATGTCTTGGTTTGGGAATGATTACAAAAGAAGCTTGAACTCCACGCACTTGAGTTATGTTGCGTTGCACTACAAACTCCAAGTGTGGGGGAGGTATGTGAGTATTTCGAGTAAGTTCCTTCGGTGCCAAATCTTATTTCGGTTCAGAGCTAGTGTTAGTTCTTGCACATTGATAAAAAAAATAAAAAAATTTAGTTCCAATAAAGTCTCTTGGTCTTTAGAACCAAAGAGCCCTTGTTTTTCCACCATGTATGAAAAATGCAGGTACAAGACCAAGTGTGGGTTTCTCTCAAGCTTTTTGATGCACATATGTTTGAGACCACCGACAAATAGGCTGCACAACATCACACAAGACTACACTAGAAAGATCAGTGTAGAAGAGGCCCAGAAGGGGTCGGCCGATGGCCCTTTGGTATATCTTATCTCCATTTTCGTCTAGAGCGATGGTTTGCTCACCCTGTTGACACCAGCAGTGGCAAACAGAAAGTCCGCAAGCGCATGACTGTCGAAGTAGCTTTCACGCGACAGTAAACCAGGTATCGAATCCACAGGGAACGTGAGGGCACTATCTAATCGCTAAGGTTGGCCGAATCGATCGAGTTTATGTAAAGGCTGGTTAGAGAGGATAACTTAGCACTAAGCTGAGAATATAGCTAAGGGAGTTCTCCTATGCTTGCTTTGGGCACCGGGGTATCCTAGGCCTCTAGGAAATTGCTAGCCAATAGCTCTACGCCGTACCCGAACGTAGAGGATTACAAAGGATGGATAGGGCTGTCACCACCTGCCGAGCCTGCCTCTACTAATCTGTAGGGTTACGAGGCAAACGAGGGCAGATATATTCCTAAGCACCACGCTTAAGATAATATCGGCTATCCTAATATTGATCAGAGATTAAGGTACTTTACGAATAAAGCAACAAACCCACAAGCAAAATAAAGAACTCAGCTTTCTAAAACTCAAACTTAGATACTTAGTTGAATATCCCAGATACTTGCTATGGAGCTCGTATCCGCTGTTGACATTCCGTAGCGTCATTATTAGATTAGTGATGGCACTAGAGATGCCTTATTATAAAGCTTAACATTACAGAGATTCTACAAGCACATAGAAGTAAGTTGTAGCATTTCACCCGGGAGTATTCCAGAGTATCGTATTTATTTCCTCAGGGAAAGCGTGTGGCAAAGATATGTGTTCTCCAATGCATTAATTACATCACCATTAATATACTGTTGACGGTTCTTAAGTACCACTTTTGACCATCAATTCCTGTAGAAAATACATCAAATATAAACATCACACATAGTGATATGGCTTACTATTGACGAATTCCACGAGTGGTGGTGTTTTACATTGTTATGCAGGAAATGACACCACGAGCATGAGATGGATCGCCATCCAAATATATCACTATCATAAATTATATCAAATGACAAGTTGGAGTACGCCATTGTGAAGAGCTCGTTGAGACGATCGAAATGAATATATATTTCATTTTTTTAGAGCTCGGGAGAAAAATATGCGAAAAGCCCAATTTATTATGCAACGCTGACGTCATTGTTGACGTCACCGCTGCTGACATCAGCACAACAGCAGCGGCCCAGTCGGCCAGCCCAGCAGCCGATATGGCCGACTTAGTGGCCAGGCAGGCCAGGCCCGGCGCTCGGCCCAACCAGGCGCAGAGGCAGGCCGGCCCACAGAGCGCGCGCATGCGCAGGCGCTAGCGGCCATCCGCGCAAGCGACGACCTGGGCCAGGTGGCGCGCTACGAGAGGCCGGGGGCGGTTTTCTGGGAGAACGTGCGAGCCAACGCCGGTTTGCATCGAGGGGGGCAGGCCAGCCGATTTTGTAGGGTATTGCTCGGTTTTTCTCCACCGCCTCACGCAGAAGAGAGATGGTCGTGATTTTCTACCAGTTTTGACTTCCTCCACTCGGTTTTCCCTTGGTTCTTAGGAACGAGCTCACCTCTAGATTCAATTGTCGCGCGTGAGCTCTAGTGATTGGACCTTGAATGTCCATCGGAGGAGTGCTGTGTGCATCCGAAGGAGTGATGTCCTCATCAACTCCATTGCGTGCTGCTTTTTGCAGTCGTCCATCAACCAATCGATAATTTTTGGCTATACGATGGATTTTCTCCAGTGTCGCATCATCGTCGGGTATAGCTTGGTTTGTGAGGTATGCACGGATTGGTTCCATCCGGTTTTCCTCGTTTCCAACTAGAGTGGCAGCCCGAGCCGTATCGACCCACATAGACTCCTTGATGGATTCGTTGGTTATTGATTCTGTGCCTTTATCAGGCGCAATTTTTTGGTTCAGTAAAGATACCGACACAGATGGTTTTGTAAGTACTTCAAGTAACACGTTACCTAGAAGCTGTGTGCGTTCGGCAGCTGCTTTCGCAAGTTTATCTGCGTCACCATTGTAATCCCGTTTGACGTGTCGTACTTCAAGCCCATCAAATTTGCTTTCCATCCTCCTATATGCTTCCAAATACTTGGCCATGACGTCGCTTCATGCACTGTACTCTTTCATGACTTGTCTAGCAGCTAACTCGGAATCCCCTTTCACGAGAAGCCTCTTAATGTCCAGAGATGCAGCTATGTGAAGCCCTGTCAAAAGCTCTTCATACTTGGCAACATTGTTAGTAGGAGTTGGATCGACAAAATTGATTTGTAATGCATACCTGATGATGTCATCGTGTGGAGAAATAAGGAGCACCCCAGCCCCCGCACCTGCTTTGCAAAATGCCCCGTCATAGAACATAGTCTAGTATTCGGGATTTTGGGCACTCTCTTCGGGTTGGGGATTTGTCCACTCTGTAATAAAATCTGCCAGAGCGTGCGACTTGATAGCAGTTCTGGGTATGAATTCTACATCATAATCCCCCAGCTCCACAGACCATTGTGCAATTCTACCCACGGCATCTCGATTATGCAAAACAGCGCCTAGAGGGTATGTTGACACAACCTTGATCTTGTGGCTCAATAAATAATGCTTGAGTTTTCTGGAAGTCATCAGGACAGCATATAATAATTTCTGAATATGAGGGTACCTTGTGTTGAGGTTGTACTCGGCAGATATTTGGTTCCTAGGGCACCCTGTTTCCTGCAAAGAACGATCATAGTAGACGAATAGAGATAAATAGAGACAAGGTATTTTTATACTGGTTCGGGCTCTCGAGATCGAGTAAAAACCCTACGTCCAGTTGCTTCTTGTATTATTTCGACGAGTACAATATGGTGTATGGAGTATCGGGTGTTGGATTGGATCCCCCCACTATTTATGTCCAGGGAGACTTGCATTACAAGACAAAACAGACCTAAACCTATCAGGACTCTATCTCCTGTCTTTGGGCTTTCCTTCCTTGAATAGGCCGCCGTGTCCTGCTCGGAGTCTCTCGTCTGGAGCCAGTGGTCGGTAATCCTTGTAGTCGGGTACCCTGGTATTATGGCCACAACAGTAGCCCCCGAGCTTATCTTGTCCAGAAAAGGTTGTTGTTTTCGTTCATCGGGTCTTTTTATTCTTTGGGCATTCGTAGGATATTTAGAATATTCCTAGATGCTTTTATCGAGAATTTGAAAAGACCGAGATCCCTGGTAAAATAAACTGCATCTGGATGATGAGCTCAAAAATAATCAAGTGCCATAAACAGGGTTGTGGTGTCAGATGCCTCGAGATCTTTAGACATTAAGAATCTATGATCGGGCATTTTGTAGTCATTGAGACTTATATAATTGAAGTTTAGTATTTCGAGAACTTTGTGATCGGGCACTTTGAGATCGGATGCTCGCAATCTAGTCCTTTGAATATGAGAGATTTTATCATCGGTATTACTCATGATCGGGTACCTCGCAATTGGGTACTTTGCGACTGAGTGTTTTTTTGGTCGGGAATTGGCTATCAGCCCCCGAGCTCTTGTTCCAGCAGTGCTGACTATGCTCGGGGTATTGGTATTTGGGAATTTGGATTTCAGGAGTCGAGATTTCGATGTTTTGTAATCAGAATTATTGGACCCTCAATCACCGAACGCTCTGTTTATCCTGATTTGACCTTCCTGAACATGCCCCAATATATATATAACCGTTGGATCTGTTAGCATGTTGACATGTTGTGCGTATAAATGTTGTGGTGGCTTTCTGCATTTACCTTTAGCTATCTAGAATGTTTATGTCATATTGGGGAATTTCTAACATTCGGGACTCGAGCGGTCCGTCGTACTGTATATTCCATGCATAGAATTTGAACATCCAGAATTTCTTAGGATTTTCAGAAAAACCATGCTCTGTTTGTTGTTGTAGAACCATGCTAGCAGATGGCGATGTTGGCGTCAAAACCCCGAATGTGTGTTCGGGTGGATTAGCGACAGAGCCCCCCGAATGTAAATTCAGGTGGATAATGGAGCCTCTTAATATATTCTGTTTCAAAACCTCAAAACAAAATTATAATAAGAAAATAACATAATAAAATTGAATGTTTGTAGAAAATGGAAAATAGATCAATATAACCAAATGAAGTGCCCTTTAGCTTGTTTAGGCTATTTTGGTAATACTCAGTATTTATTTAGGGCGTTAGCAGATGAGACTCAGGCGGCCTTCCATTTGTTAGTCCCTTGAAACAAGTGCACTTGATAAACAACTAGTTTTGCTTTGGATCAGCAATGTTTGGTGATATGATATGAGTATTATAGTAGCCCCCGACTCTCTAGTTGGTTAAAAGGTAACCAATTAGAGAGTAGAGCAAAAGTAGATAAAAAAATTGCAAGTGGTAGCCCTCGACTCTCTATCGAATAGAGAGTAGAGCAAGTATTGCAGGAAATAAAACTTGGAAAATTTAAAAACTTATCTGATATATCAGACATGTTGATTGAAGTAGTGTTGAGCGTGAAAACACGATAGGATTGCTAGTAATAGGTAATCTGCAAAATAATAAATTAACTCGCAAATATGATAGTTAAAGCTGTTGGAACGACTAGAAAGCGTCATGAATTTGTAGCCCCCGACCATCATGTTCGGGGCAACATGTTTGGAAAAGCCCCCGAGCATTATGCTCGGGTTCATTGAAAATAGAATGAGTACTTTTTACACTTGAGACCAAATACTGGGCGTGTATTATAGGCACTCTTGTGGTAGTACTACTGATTATTGATGAATACTTTGATCACTTGAGGTCGAGCACTTCGCCAAGCGCAACGGACCCTCTCATGATGGCACCTCGATATTTTAGTACTTGGATCATTTGAGGTCGAACACTCTGTCGAGCGCAATGGACCCTCTCATGATTTGTACATTGGTATTAATGAGTACTTGAATCATTCGATGTCAAGCACTCCGTCGAGCACAACGGATCCTCTCATGATTTGGTACTTCGGCGTACTTTGGACTCACTCGAGATCGAGTATTCTGTCGAATACAATGGACTCTCTTACGATCAAGCACTTTTAGAATAATAGAGCACCTTGGACCCACTCGAGATCAAGCACTCCATTGAGCACTTTGGACCCTCTTATGGTCAGGCACTTCAAATGCGCTTCGGGCTTGCTTAAGATCGAGTGCTCCGTCAAGCACAATGGACTCTCTAGCAATCAAGCGCCAGATGAATTAGAATAGTTCGAATATTTGAGATCGGATACTTGGTCAAGCAATATCTCGGAATCACCTTAATAGACATTGTAAATCTGAATATTAAGGATTTGTATAGCCACTGGTGTTTACACAAAAAGGCAGTTAGCAAATAACATAATAAAAATAAAGATGCCCGATTTGAGTATGTGTTTGGGTATGCGATGGAGCCCCTGAGTATATACTTCGATAGAAAAAGGCTGTCTATACACTCGTAATAAATTTAAACCTCATTGCGCCTAACTAGAGTAGATAATTTCGTTGCTCAATTTCAGTTTAGGCATTTGCAATTTCACTAAAGGTGAAATGTTCAACAATATCTTTGATGCCCAATTTTGTTAAACATAGCCGCCCGTCATTGATTTTGAGCAAGATTATTGCTAGTTTCGTATTTATTTATTATGGATGTATGGACAAAATACTGAATAGAATAATTGTGAAAGTATTGAAATATCACTTATCTGTTTGGATGTCCGAATAGGAGTGTAGGTACGCAGCCTCGTGTTCGGGATACGAAGCCCCCGGGCATTGTCCGACGTCGATGATGCTGACTCTGACTGCCGTGATGGAAACAGTGACGGAGATCTTGCTTCTACGGACGGCAGGACACCTTTCGTGGTCTTGTGGAAAAACGTTGCGTGGCGGCGGGTTCATAACCCAGAACTCGACCATCCACGATCCATGCATGCAAACACACGCACAAATAAAAGAGTGATTAGTAAATAATTAGAACTTCATGCATGTGCGTACGTACGCCTGCAACTGCAGGCAAACGAGGGAAAGAGAGATTAATTGAGGGTCACACTTTTGCCCTGCACGTGGATTCAGCGGTGCTTCTGCAAACAGATTTCTTTGCAGGTGATTCTTCAGGACGGAACATGGTGTGGCTTTGCAGATTGATCCCGAGGAGCCCCGTGCGAGTACGGACAATAGCACGACGCCCACATGTGGCTAGATGCGTACTGCCACCACGCAGTGTAGTAATCCTCGGGCATGGCTGGTCGGGATTTCGCTCGTTTGGCAAATTGTCTTTTCATTCAGTGTTCGCTCGAGTTGGCAAATCGTGTGCTTCCGATCAGTGTTAACTCGAGTCGGCGAATCGTGTCTTCTGATAAGTGTTCGCTCGAGTCGGTGAAACGACTTGATCCTTGTTCGCTCCAATCGGTGAATCTACGGGTCATTGGTATGATCCATCTACACGCAAGGGCCCCTACCTGGCGCGCCTCTGTCGAGGTTGTACTCGGCAGATATTTGGTTCCTAGGGCACCCTGCTTCCTGCAATGAACGATCATAGTAGACGAATAGAGATAAACAGAGACAAGGGATTTTTATACTGGTTCGGGCTCTCGAGATTGAGTAAAAACCCTACATCCAGTTGCTTCTTGTATTATTTCGGCGAGTACAGAGAGTACAATATGGTGTATTGAGTATCGGGTGTTGGATTGGATCCCCCCTACGTACAGGATCCCTCCACTATTTATGTTCGGGGAGACTTGCATTACAAGACAAAACAGACCTAAACCTATCAGGACTCTATCTCCTATCTTCGGGCTTTCCTTCCTTGAATAGGCCGCCGTGTCCTGCTCGGAGTCTCTCGTCTGGAGCCGGTGGTCGGTAATCCTTGTAGTCGGGTACCCTGGTATTATGGCCACAACACCTTGTTTTTGCGTCGTGCAACACCTCGCTTACAAAGTAAACAGGGTGTTGTTTTGTCGACTTTTCTGTAGGTCATTCGACCACCAGAGCAGTGCTGAAAACTCTTGGTGTAGCTGCTATGTATAATAACATCTCCTCTTTGGGTTGTGGCGGGACCAGTTCTGCCTCTGTCGGCCACTCAAAACGATCAATCTTACGTAACACTTTATAAAATGGCATACCTCGTTCGCCTGACTTGGATACGAATCGACTCAGGGACGCCATCATTCCTGCTAGCTTCTGGACTTCGTGGTGGCTGTGTGGAGCCTTCATGTCGTCAATTGCCTTGATCTTGTGCGGATTTGCCTCTATACCTCGCTGAGACACGAGATAACCAAGGAGCTTACCCGATGATACACCAAAGGTGCACTTAGCGGGGTTGAGCATCATCCTATTTTTACGCAAGTTATTGATTGTTTCGGTTAAATCGGCGATCAGGTCACCCTTTAACTTACTTTTCACAATGATATCATCTATGTATGCTTCCACATTTCGGCCGATTTGGCCCTCGAGAACAATGTGAACACACTTTTGATAAGTACAACTGTCTTTTTAGACCGAAAGGCATCTTTATATAACAATAAACACCGAAGAGAGTTACAAATGCAGTTTTCTCCTCATCGTCAATGCACATGCTGATTTGGTGATACCCCAAATAGGCATCTAGAAAACAAAACAGCTCGCATCCTGAGGTTGAATCTACAATTTGATCTATCCTAGGTAATGGATACTCGTCCTTCGGGCATGCTTTATTCCGATCGGTGTAGTCCATGCACATCCGCCACATTCCATTGGGTTTCTTCACCATGACTGGGTTTGCCAGCCAATCCGGGAAAGGGAATTATGAAAGAAGCCGACTTTGAGTAGTTGGTTTATTTCTTCATTGATGGCGTCTCGTTTCTCTGGGGTGTATCTTCTCTGCTTTTGCTTGACTGGTCGGATGCTAGTTCGTATGCCAAGCTTGTGCTATATTACCTCCCTAGGGATCCTGGGCATATCGGACGTTTCCCAAGTCGTCAGCGTTTGTCCGGAGCAAAGCAATGAGCTTGAGTTCCTATTTTTCACCCAGACCAGTCCCCACATTCATGGTTTTGGTCGGGTCTGTTTCGTCAAGTGCAACCGCTTTGGTGCCTGGCTCGGCAACCTTAGCTGGGTCCTGTTCTTCCCCCTTGATCATGTCTAAGGTTTTCAGATCGCACTAGACTGCACCTTTTCGATCACCACAGACGGTGATAGGGCCCAGAGGCCCCGGGATCTTGATCGTAGTATAGGCAAAGTGTGCGACCACCATGAACTTCTTCAAGAACGGTCTGCCCAAGATGCAGTTGTAGGCTGACGTGAAGTCTGCCACCTCATAGGTGAGGAATTCTCATTGGATGTTTTTCCCTTCTATGAGGGTCACCTGCAGATCGATCCTCCCCAATCGGACTGCTTGAATGCCTGGTATCACCCCGTAGAAGGGCTTGTCCACCGGTGACAACGACCTCCTCAGGATGCCGAGCTCGTCGTAAGCGTTGACGAACAACAGGTTGAGGGTGCTTCCACTGTCAATCAAGGTTCGTCCGACCATGCGTGAGCCAATCCAAGGCTTGATGCACAGGTAGCAATGGCCCATCGTACAACGTGTTGGAGTGGTCCCTCTGATCGAAAGTGATCAGGACGTCAGACCACCTCAATGGCTGCTTGCAGGGTTCGGTGCTTGCTATCTGCATCTCGACCAGTTTCAAATGGGATTTGGAGGTTCGGGTCGTGCAACCACCGAATATAGTGGCGATCTCCAAGACCTCAGGGAGTTGAGGCTCATCATCACCATCCATTCAGTTTGCTTGATGAGGATGCTGAAAGTTCTGGTCTCGTGGTCCCCCTGCTTCTGATGAGGACATCCCTTCCAATGATACAACCATGCCTACTACGCAGCAAGGACCAATGACAAGAGCCCGTGCACGAGAGCTAAATTATCAGGTAAACTCGTTCCTCGCTGTCCATAAACCTTCATCTCAGAATTGGATGCTACTAAATCATTGTGATGATTTTATTGTTATTAGGAATGATGGAGAGGAAGCTAATGGGTCAACCAATCAGTTTGGACATCAAGATTACACAACAAGGAAGCACAAGATCGGACACCAAGTTCAGACTCCAAGTTCGTACAGCCAGGCAACATCAAATTGATTTGGCAATATTTCTCGACTCCGGATGTTGTTTGAGGCATATGAGTACTCATTGGAAAGCTCATGAAGTCTAGTTTCATATGGATCTAACCCCATCATCAGATTCGTCCTGGAACGCTCACAATCTACAAAACAATGTCCGGACCTCCAGTCTGCGCAGAACCTCAGTTTTGGGCCTTGGGCCTTTTGTATCCAGTTGAGCCCATGAGGGGGCGCCTCCTAAGCTAGGGTTTCGACCCCAACACCTCCTTGGCTGCTCTCCCACTTACAAATACCACCAGCAGCAGCCAAGAACGTTTTTGGGTTTTGTTTAGATGAAAGTTTAGCTCTTGCTACTTCCTTGTAACTCGCGTGTGTCGATTAGACCATCCGATTACTTGTATCCAGAACCCCAAATTCGTGTGTATCAGATTCATCCATTGGGCAAGGTCTGTGTGCTGTTTGCTTGTCCATTTGTTCTTGCTTGTTCTTCGATTTGCTTGCAGGTTCAAGGTTGTTCTTGGCACAGCAAGAACAGCACAAATCGGAGGCGGTGTAACTGTCGCTAAGGCGCAGCCCTTGTGGTGTTGTAGTCGGACAGCCAACATCGATCCTCCTTCAAA
>CM014272.1:38313953-38348157 GCA_004135705.1 Alloteropsis semialata | reverse complement strand
GTCAGTTTGGGATGAGACAGGACTTCCCGGTACCTCGTCAGCAGTTACACACGGATCACATGTTAGTCGCTAATTAATTTTATGTTGTTTTACATCTTTTATGCAATGTTGATGTTTATATGTTTGTACTTTGGCAGGATGACGAGAAAGGGCCAAGGAGTAGCGTACGAGGGCATTTGGGCTACAAAGATGGAGCCCTGGGCCGCGCAGTGGGATGATGCGGGGCATGACCTTCACGACCCTTTGCCCCCTTACGACGAGGAGACCTACCCGGCCTACCTGCGTTGGTTCCATGGGGCCACACGTTGGAGGGTGTTCCCGGTGCCGGACACCCCTGCGGCACGTCAGCCGACGATCGAGGACACCTTCGCCCCCGAGCCAGTCGCCGCGTTCCATGCCCTGGTAAGTTCAGGTACATGTCCCATTGCATTCTTCTTACTCGTCATTACTGTAAGTAACTTGAACTAATTTTCCAGACGGATATTTGCCACGACGTTGGCGAGGAGTTGTACGACTTCGCGGACCGTATTCAGGCGGATCCACCTCGTGTGGCTAGGAGTGACTTGGTGGGTGCTCTCCGTCGCCTAGCGAAGAAATGCATGGATGGCGTACGACGTGCTTCATGTAGGGCGACCAGAGACGCACCCATTCCTCCACTCCGGGTCACGCCTCCTTCGACCAGTAGGGCGGCAGACACGGCAGCTGGGCCCTCTGGAGTACGGACCCCGTCTTCCTGGCCCGAGTCGGCACCCATGACACACGGTACATTCCACTATCCCTGCTACTACTACCATTTTCTTCTCTACGTAACGACTACAATTTTAACTTTAAAATATTTTGCAGGTGTTTTGCCACCAGTGCCTGACTATGTTGCAGCAGCCTCTGGGAGTACCGGCAGCTTTTACCAGGACGACTGGTGGTGGTCTGCAGCGCCGGACGAAGTAGGACCATCGCAGATGGCTGGTGCCCCTTTTCCGACACAGCCCACACAGGACGACCCTACGCCGGCCACACAGGAGGACCCTACGCCGGCCACACCTGCAGAGCTTGGGCCTCGCGACAGGCATCCGCCTCGTGATCCGTTCACATTTCCTACTGACCAGCTGCAGCGTGGCAAGCGTGGCCGTCGTTGAGTTTGTACCGTGTTTCGACTTTGTTTGTTACCACCGTATGTCTCGTACTACGTTTGAACTTTGTATGTTACCACCGTTTTCACTCGTACTACGTTTCGTCTTTGTTTGTTACCACCGTTATCACTCGTACTAAGTTACCACCGTTATCACTCGTACTACTAAATAATACGACATTACAAAATATTGGCACAGTACTAATAGGATACATAGTTCAAACTTGCAATGGCATGTGAGGCACATGTACTTCATATAAACATGCGCCGTGGCTAATCCTAACATGCCTTAGGGAATAGAAAATATCGCTTGCGTTAAGTGCTTAGTTCTACTGCTCGAACGAGAAGAGAGATCCACCTGAGTGCTGCGATGGAAAGTAGTACCTAGCCCTCGGCTCGGAAGGAGGGGGAGGAGGTGGTGGTTGGCTAGTGTTTATGTGGCATGAGCACCGACAGTTAGGGTCGTAACAAACATTCTGCGCAGAGCGTGCTGCATTGCCGTCTTCAGAGTCTTCATCTGTTTCTTCTGCAGGGAGTTTTGCTTCCTCGAGCTCACGACGTAAGTCGTCGATGACGAGGTGCAGGTATTCGATGTAGTGTTCGTACGGTTGAATGGGTGGAGGATCCACCCATTGCGTGAATCCACAGCCTTCGGTAGCATCCGAGCTCTGTGCATTGAGGACAACGATTAGGATAAACAATCAGATTGCATGCTGAGGAAGAATGTAGGGTAAGGACTTTACATATCCCCTAGGGCATCGCCAGAAGCGTCGTCCGCCGTCTTCAGGTGAATCTTCAACCTGCACAACGCACCACTCACCATGCCTACATCTAGGCCAACGCACCGTCTTCCTTCGATCATAAGGTCGGAGCAAGTTATGTGCCCCGAAATGGCTCTTCGGTCGGATTGGAAAATGGTCAGCAAACTCTGGGGAAAGTTCAGTGTAGAAAGTTGGGCCTAGGTCGTCGTCGGCGGCCATTGTGGAAATTTTGTGTGAGGTTCGATTATGCAACCTGCGGGATATAAATAGACATGAATGTAGGGCGTTGTGTGGGCCAGTCGATCCGCGAGATGTGTTTTTGCAGTGACTCAGAGAAGCAGATGTGGGCCAGTGAATCCGTGGGTTTGTGTTTCTTGCAGTGACTCAAAGGAAACACACCCTACATGCTCTGAAGGTAGGCCGGTGCAGGCTATGAAGGTAGGCCGGTGCAGTATATGACTGTAGCCCGGTTCGCTCTTTATATTCCACAAGTTGGAGACACAACTCATCCATCCCACGACACAGCATCACTATCAATCGTACCAATGTCATCGTGGAGAGATGACCCAAAAGGTGTGCCGAGATGGGAAGACCGGCCAAAATGCCACTGCGGGTTCCGCTGCTGGTTGCAAGTCTGTACTGATTCTTCAAATAAGTCGAAGAGGGGTGCTAGGTTCTTCAGATGTCCTGACATTGATGAAGATTTCAAGGTTCGTTTCAATGCTAATTCAAGTTTTTTTGTTACTGTATGTAAACGACCAAGCTGTCCATATGCAGGCTTGTAGTTTCATCCAGTGGATCGACAAGAAAGCTCTACCCAGTCAAGGAGTGCCATCACAAATTGAGACCAAAGAGCAGTACTCTGCTAGACTAGAACACGCACGTGAGAGCGAACGTCTATCTCGCCTTGAGAAAGACCTTGTCAAGCGTGAGGGGGCACTTAAGCTCAGGGAGGAAGAATTCCAAGCTCGGGAGTCTCGTCTGCGTCATGAAGAAGCGCAACATTTGGCTTCGGCAAGAGAGTTGTGGCAACGAAATAACAGGATGAAGGAGGTGGAGCGTCAGGAGGCCCAAGCACGACGTGCAAATGAAGCTGCTCCCGAATCCAGCAGGAAGGGGAAATATCCCCGTTTTACTCAGTAGAGCGTTACTTCCACACCCGGCTGGGTGCTTTCCCCTAAGGCATGTTGGGTTTAGTAACCGCCTATCAACTTTCCCTAAGGCATGTTAAGATTAGCAACGGCGCATGTTTAGGTTAGCAAAGTGTGCCGCACATGCCATTGTATCGTAGTCGTATCTTTCGCAAAAAATGCATTTGACACCATAATCTCTTCATCCTGTTATCATGTTCATCTGTAAGAACCATATATTGTTGTTGTTGTTGTCGAACCATATATTGTGTAAGAACCATATTATCGATGCAAATCAAAGCGAACATCAATTATTTCAAAACAATATATGGTTCTTACACAATATATGGTTCGACAACAACAACCACAACAATGAAAATGACCGAAACATTTGTGTGGAATGGAAATAACCAAAACATGTGTCTGGAATAAAAATATACAAAATCATTTGTGTATGCAATTCAAATAAACATATTTTATAATAGCTAGAATTGAAATATGGAAATATTTATAATATTATTAGGAAAGAAGGAAAAAATAGGGGACCTGTCGGCTAACCAGCAGCCAAAAAGACCTATCGGCTTCTGGATAGCCGACAGGCCCATGGGCCGTTGATAGGCCGACTGGCCTGTCGGCAGCCAGTCGGCTGCTGGATGGCCGACAGGCCCCAGTCGGCTGCTGGCTGGCCGACAGGCCCCTCTCCGCCCAATGGAGGGTTGCCAGCTCATAGCCACGTCGCCTGTCGGCGATTCAGTGGCCGATAGGTCCCCAGTCGGCCCTTCAGGAGCCGATAGGTCTCCAGTCGGCCCTTCAGGAGCCGACTGGCTACTAAACTTGCAATTCCCCCATTTTGACACCTAGGGCTGCTATTTTCTTTTTTCAAAATATCAAATTAAAAAAAAATTCGCAGATTTTGGGGTCAGCCCCACATTTAACATTGCAGATTTGAAACCATATTTGGGCGAGGAAGATGAACTTGAGTCGAGGACGACTCAAATGCAAGAAGGGGAGGATGATGAGGACATCCCTTCCAACGATACAACCATGCCTACTACGTAGCA
This sequence comes from Alloteropsis semialata, assembly GCA_004135705.1. Classification (NCBI taxonomy): domain Eukaryota; kingdom Viridiplantae; phylum Streptophyta; class Magnoliopsida; order Poales; family Poaceae; genus Alloteropsis; species Alloteropsis semialata. The sequence goes on along the minus strand of CM014272.1, from coordinate 38,344,079 downwards.
AGGACCAATGACAAGAGCCCGTGCACGAGAGCTAAATTATCAGGTAAACTCGTTCCTCACTGTCCATAAACCTTCATCTCAGAATTGGATGCTACTAAATCATCGTGATGATTTTATTGTTATTAGGAATGATGGAGAGGAAGCTAATGGGTCAACCAATCAGTTTGGACATCAAGATTACACAACAAGGAAGCACAAGATCGGACACCAAGTTCAGACTTCAAGTTCGTACAGCCAGGCAACATCAAATTGATTTGGCAATATTTCTCGACTCCGGATGTTGTTTGAGGCATATGAGTACTCATTGGAAAGCTCATGAAGTCTAGTTTCATATGGATCTAACCCCATCATCAGATTCGTCCTGGAACGCTCACAATCTGCAAAACAATGTTCGGACCTCCAATCTGCGCGGAACCTCAGTTTTGGGCCTTGGGCCTTTTGTATCCAGTTGAGCCCATGAGGGGGCGCCTCCTAAGCTAGGGTTTCGACCCCAACACCTCCTTGGCTGCTCTCCCACTTACAAATACCACCAGCAGCAGCCAAGAACGTTTTTGGGTTTTGTTTAGATGAAAGTTTAGCTCTTGCTACTTCCTTGTAACTCGCGTGTGTCGATTAGACCATCCGATTACTTGTATCCAGAACCCCAAATTCGTGTGTATCAGATTCATCCATTGGGCAAGGTCTGTGTGCTGTTTGCTTGTCCACTTGTTCTTGCTTGTTCTTCGATTTGCTTGCAGGTTCAAGGTTGTTCTTGGCACAGCAAGAACAGCACAAATCGGAGGCGGTGTAACTGTCGCTAAGGCGCAGCCCTTGTGGTGTTGTAGTCGGACAGCCAACATCGATCCTCCTTCAAATCGAGTTATCCCCCACTCTCATCGAAGGATCAGGAACAAACCCTAGCAGGTTCTATCAGCTTCTGATTCTCCTCTTCCTGCTTCTGTTTCTTGTACACCGTGCAGTCTGCAAAACTATGCTTGGTTGATCGGTGAATAGGGCAGTATACCTCGAGGTCCTCTGGTTTTCCTTGGCGTCGGTATGGGGGTTTCTTGTCCACTGCCAAGACTTCTTCACCCTCGGTCTTGCACTTCTTATTCTTGTGCTTGTCTTTCTTTTTGCCTTCCCCGGGTGGCTTTCTCTGTTTGGGCTTTGATTCCACCCTTCCTCGGTCGTCCGCCATCTTGCCGGTCTCCTCGAGGATCTTGTAGAGTTTGTCCACCGTTTTCGGGTTCTTCTTGGCAAGTTCTTCCGCCGTCCGTTTGTCCTTGCAACCTTGGTTGAAAGCTACAATCACCCGATCATCCACCATGTCCGGGATGGTGTTACGAGTGTCGCTAAATCGACGGTTGTAGTCCTGAAGAGATTCTCCGGACTTCTGCACACAGTTGAGCAGATCTCCCTCATGTCTGGGGCGTTAGTAGGTGCCTTGAAAGTTGGCTTCGAACGTGTCATGGAGATGAGTCCATGACTTGATGCTAGCCTCGGGCAGGTTCATGAGCCACGTTCGGGCTGATCCCCGCAGGGCAGTCGGCAAGTAATTGGCTTTGACGTAGTCATCTCCCCCAGTGGCATCGATGATCGTGGAGTAGATATGAATCGCTCGCGGGGGTTGGTTGTTCCATCATACTTCTCGATATTAGTAGGACAGAATTTTTCTGGCCACCTAACCTTGCGCAAGCCTGAGGAGTATGCAAGGCATCCTCCAGTGCTTGGTCCGGAGTCATGTGGTGGAGAGTCTGGATGAGACCGGTAGTAGCCCTCGCGAGTCCGGTAATCCCTGTTGTAGTTGAGAGTTTCCCGAGCATCACGATTTCTATGATTGCGTTCGAGCTGCGGCCTCATGTCACGTCCGTCCTAGGGACGGTACTGTGGGTGCCCATTGACAGATCGAGATCGAACCGGCTGAGGTTCACCAGGCATGTTCGATAGAGCTGGTGGTGCAGCGGCAGCTTCTAGCCGTTCTTTGGCCTTGTCCGTGGCTTCCCGAGCTTTCTTGGCGATGGTGGCCATCAGGGTTCCTTGAGCCATAGCTTCCATTGTCTCCAAGAGAGTACGGATCTGCAGGTTGCCCTGCTCAACTACCGAGAAATCAGTATTGAGATCTCGGGGAGCCAGTGAGGACGGAGCCAGCAGCGTTCGGGACTTGGAAGTCTGGATGGTCTGTGTGTTACTAAAACAAGGGGTTGGAGGTCTGCGCGAGCTGGACGACTCGGTGGCAGTATTCTCCCCGTTCCCAGTAACCACATGGATGTGACGGTAATCGGGCTGTTCAGATCCATTGCTTGATCCACTGTAATCGAGATCGGGTTGCGCAGTGCGATCGACAATGTCTTCGAGAGTTGGATCCATGAAGGTGTTGAACACTTCCCGTCCAGCGCACGTGAGATCGGGATCATAGATCCAAGTTAGCTTGAGTCGTAGTCGCCCTGGTGCTCGAACACGAGATCCCCGAAGTGGATCGAGCGTGTAGGCACTAGAAGGCTTGGAGCGTAGAGATCGGAAGCGGAGGCAGAACTCCCAATGGCATCCGATTTGACGGAACTTGGCATATAGGGCATCAATGAACTCGACGCGTCAGTGAACCAGACTCCATTGACGATCGGCATGATCTTTCTTCACGCAAGGGCCCCTACCTGGCGTGCCTCTGTCGAGGTTGTTCTCGGCAGATATTTGTCCGGCAGGCACCCCACTTCTTGCAAAGAACGATCACAGTAGATGAACAGAGAGACTCGGGATTTTATACTGGCTCGGGCCCTCAAGATTGAGTAACAACCCTATGCCCAGTTGCTTGATTGTATTATCTCGATGAGTATAGATTACAATGGTGTAACAAATACCCTCGGGTGGATTGATGAAACTTGGGATACCCTCTACATGTAGGATCACCCACTATTTTTGTCCAGAGAGACTTGCTTTACAAGTCAAAATAGACCTAAACCTAGTAGGACTCTATCTTCGAGCTATCCTCCTTTGGTCCAGCTGCCGTGTCCTATTCGGAGTCTTCTTCACGTGGAGTCGGTAGTCGGTAATCCTGGGGCACCCTGGTGTTATGGCCTCAACAGTACTGTTCTAGGGTGCTTCACTCTATTTTCCTTTGGTCTTTCGGCGAAAGGTTCCCCCACACTGTACCTTTACTCAAAGACAAGTGGAAACACAAGAATGCAATCCTAATATACTAAAATTTTATTTTATTAATGATAAATCAGTGGCACATTACAGAATAACAAAAATAAAGGAATTAATAAACTAAAGACTAATGTGCCTATTTTATTCTAAAGCCTAGGTGCTCATGGCGCATTAAAGAGGCTCTCATCTCCTATGGCTTTAGCAAAATTCTTGAGCTTGACAACTGTTGCTTTGCGCAACATATCAAAGTCGTCCTGCAAGCTCATGCGTGCAAGTCTCTCTTTAGTGAACTTCTTCTCCAACTTGGCATTATCGCGAATGAGCTTGTTGATTAGCTCGAGCAACTCCGTATTGGAGGGGGCCTTGGGGGTCTTCTTTTCATCATCACTCTCATATTGACCTGCCAGCCTGTGAATCGAAGGAGGAGAGATGTGTCTCTTAATCCTGCCAGCGGGAGAGGACTCCACTAACTCCTCCAATTCCTTCCTCTCTTCCGGCATGAGAGGGGGGAACTGTCTGTTTTTTATACCGGCTAGCCTACCGTGGGGGGTTCTAAGGTAGTCGAGTTGTTCGCAAGGGCCTCGCCGAAACCAGAAGCACGATGGTGAACACGAGACGATTTAGACAGGTTCAGGCTGCCTCGACAGAGAGCGTAATACCCTATGTCTTGTATGGTGGATCGCTTCGTATTGATGGTTATGATTTTACAAGGGGTCCCTGCCTCACTTTATATACTCAGGAGACAAGGTCTATAAGTTGAATAATATAGATTCCTAGTCGGATACTAAGCACAAACTCCTAACATGAGTAGGCCGGGTTATTTCCTAGTAGCCGACTAGTTTCCTTAACCTGTACATCTCTTCCTTGTATCTGTCAGATTTGGTGGCCCAGTCTCCTCATAGGCCTACGGCCCATAAGGATTCCTATGATTCTTGGTCCGTCAAGCCCCAGAGCATCTTCATGTCTTCACGCTTGCCGAGTTGTTTCTCAACAAATTGAGCATCAGCCGAGTTGTTTCCTCGCCGTCTTGCGCCTTCGTTGAAAACCTTCAGTAGTGAACATGATGTGCTCTTTGCCGACTACTTTTGCAATCAGGCCCCGGGCTTTGATTTTGAAATCAAAGATGATGCAAAAACTTCCCAATTTAATATAATGGTGTCCAGCTTTTGAAAAAAGATGGACCCATTATGGGTCAGCCCCGAGCCTAGATATGTTTTCAAGGATTAAAAACAATTCCAGGGTCTTTAATGAAAAAAGTTTTCCAAAAGAAATATACTATTTCCCCCTCAGCCCCCAAGCTTAAAGCTGATGACAATGAACTTAAAGACTTTTAGGAAGTAAATATTCTTTGATTCGAAAAAAATTATCCCAATGAGTGTGAGCCCCTGAGCGTGGCAGGGCCTCCGCACGGAAACTAACTCATTTTTTGGATTCAATCACACAGTTACGCATCTGGTAAATACTGTGAGCATGTAACTGTGTTTGCACTTGTGAAAATGTACTCTCAAGAATACGACTAGGGTTAACCTTTCATTAATAAAAACCAGAGAAACCGCTTCGTATTCACATCTGCTTCAGTCCGACATTCTTCCAAAACCGAAATCTCCACACCCACGCGTGCCCTCAAATCCACACTAGCCGCACTTGGTGATCTGCGCTTGCGCGAGAAAACCTCAGTTGGCAAGATGGGCAAGAAAGCAGCGGCGAGGAAGAAAGCCTCCAAGATCCCCATCACCAACATGCCCTTTGATGAGGACATCAACACCAATCATACGTCCACGCCGTCCACGCCGACACCTGCTGGTCCTATTACTCGTGCTCATGCTCGAAAACTTAATCATCAAGTGAGGTCCTTCTTGAGCTCTTGTCCATCCTGTTTAGATCTTGGAGACACGTGCACTCTTGTTTTGATTAGGAATCAAGGAGAAGACCAAAAGGGAAAAGGAATCGCGTAGGCTGGATTCGGACTGCAGCACACCTCCAACTCGTGACGGTCGCCACGGTTACATACGGAGTCGGATTGGGATGGTTCTGGACTTGTTGGAAAGCTGATCAAGTCTACGTTCATATGGTTCTGGTGTCATACACATATCTGTCCAGAAGCGACGTCAATGGCCCAAAAGATACCGAGAGGTCGTTCTGTCAAGGGTGCTGCGCCACCTTAAGTTAGCCCAATGGGCTTGTATTGTTTAGAGTCCAGTAGGGACACGTCCTAGGGTTGGAGCACGACCCAAACTCTCCTTTGGTCGTCCTCCTCACGTCATATATCCCGTAGCCGTCACCAGGAACACTTGGGTTTTGTTTAGATCAAGTTTAGCCATCGCTACTTGCTTGTAGGCGCGCGTGCTGATCCAGTCGCCCGTCTCCTTGTCTTCGGAACCCCACTCTTATTAAGATTCAGTTTGAAACCTTCAATTTTATCTTGCAATTTCAGTGCTTGTTTCCTCGTTCTTGCTAGTTCTTCGATTGCTTGCAGGACGGGAGCCCTAGTGGCTGGTTGTCGCGCTCCACGAGATCGTGATAGCTTTTGGAAGTGGTGTATCGGTCGCTAAGGCGCGGTCTTGGAAGGCTGTAGTCGGGCCGTGAACGTCATCTCCATCTACCAATCGAGTTATCTCACACCTCTCATCGAAAGATCGGCCACAAACCCTAGCGGTTTCATATCACCCTTGTTCAAAACTACGCTCGGCGCAGCATTGGTCTGGAAGCCATCCAAGGCTACTGGCAAGATAGTGCAAAAGTTGGTGAATCAAGGATACCTCTTGGATAAAAGCATCGCATTTTGGCGCACTGATGCTAGTCGTTTTTGCCCCTTTCTATGAGCATGGCTTTGCAACTCCCGTCAATGATTTCCTCTACGGCCTTCTTTCTTTCTACAGATTAGAGTTAGTGCATCTCAACCCCAACTCCATCCTGCAAATCTGCATCTTCATTCATCTCTGTGAAGCCTTCCTGGGCATCGATCCCCTCTTCAATCTCTTCCATTTCCTTTATTGGGTAAAACCTAACCTAGGGAAAGTGATCAGAGGAGCCAGAATCCAATTGTGCCAAGGGATGAAGAAGGAATACTTTGACTTCAAGGTCAATGATTCCATTAAGGACTGGTGTGATAAGTGGTTCTATGTAGAAAATCAACCACCAAAGCTGACCAAGCATTCCGGTCACTTGCCCCGCCCGCAAAACAAATTGGAACGAAGCACTCGGTGAGCATGAGATGAACGGCATCGCCGAGTTGTTGAATCTCATAGCTGATCTTAAGAAGAGAGGTTTGACCGGTGTGGGCATTGCAAGCTCATTCATCTGTCGCCACGTACAACCCTGCCAGAAGCTGGCACACAATGGCTATGAGTACACCGGATCCATCAACCCAGCTCGGATCACCTCTATTGAACTTTCTGTCGATGAAGTTGCGCTCCGCGTCCAAGCCCTCTTCATGAACACCAATGAGCCGCTTGCCCGGGTACCCAAGTACATGGCAGAGCGGCCACCACCAGCTGTAAGTCTTTTACTTTGCTGTAATACTCATGCCTTAATCCGACTTCTTTCTGAAGACTTTGCTAGCATCCTTGTACTCATTTGTCTCAGGATTTGCGCACAAGGTATGCTTCCTCACCTTCTCCTCAACCTTCCGTGACGCCCAGGATCCTAGAGCCAATCCTACCTGAGGATATGCGATCAAAGGATACGGAGGTGGAGAAGGAGCCGAGTCCCCAAGGTGCGCCTCATCCCAAGGAAGCAAGGCCCCAAGCCACAGCGTCGCCAAAGGAGCCGAAGAAAGCCGCTCCGGGTACTTCCGCACAAGGGTCAAAAGGCGCATGGCCAAAAGCTGCAGAAAGTACCCGGATGGCCAGTCTCCGCGCTGAAGAACTCAAAGCGGCTGCAGGTCTTGTCAAGGCCACCACCGTTGAAGAAATCATCCGGGAGAAGCAGCCCCGAGAGCCCACGCCAGAGCCTTTCATGATCTACACTACAACGCCTGGCGCGGGAGTGGAGGATGAGAACGCCTTTCTCTTCGACTCTCAAGTCGATGCAGATTACCTGGAGAAAGCTGAGACGCTGCAAGGACAGCTTACCAAGCTCACAAAGGTTAGTGAAAAGTAAAATTGAATGTTCAATTGAAGTTATCTCCATGACTTGAGATTTTATTTGATGCTCCGACTTGTTTTCTTTTGAAAACAGAGCATTCTCCGCCGCTCGCATCAGAAGACTGAAATGCTGCGTAGAGCAAATGCTTGCTTCACACGAGCGGAGAAGGCGGAGAAGGACCTGGCGCAAGGCCAATCTTCTTGGGAAGAAGAACGCACCGGGCTCCGTGCTGATCTGGATGTGGCATACCAGAAGATGAACCTATACCAAAACCAGCGCGACGACATCGTCGAGAAAAATTGAGCCCTGAAGCAAAAGCTATCAGGTATGTTGCTGACTTCTTTGAGCATGTTAGCATGAATCATAAGACGTAATAGTATGATTGTATATGCAGATAATGAGAAAAAGATTGAGGCACTTGAAGCTAAGGCCACCGACATGAAGAATCTCTTCTATCGGGAGCAAGAAAGGGTAGACCAAGCTCTCCAGCGCGAGCAGGACTGCATGGCTAAACTTTCTAAAGAGCAAAGGAATGCCAAGGACGCAGATTTCTAGCTTGTTCAAGCCATGAGCAAAATCCGTAGCCAGAAGGAAGAGCTTGCTCAAGTCAGAGTGGAACTCGGAACCCTAAAGGAAGCTTCCGCTCTACTGGTAGACTTGGTCGCTCACATGCCTACAGGTGGGCCTTCTCCTCCACTGGTCGACCGTCTCCACGAGGCTCCTGGGCAGGTTCACGCTTACTGCCAGAGGATAGCTTAGTCTTGCACTAAGCAAGTACTCGGCATAGTCCGATCTCGGTGGCTTGCCTAGAGTTTGACCATAACAAAGGGTAAGGTAAACCCAGCCTGTACTCGCAAGATGTTTAAGGCATATTTGGAGGAAGAAAAGGACACGACAGAGAAGATTGTATCCCGCCTGAAGTTCTAGGCTCTTTTGTGTTGAAAAAGAAACCTTTGTAAAGAACTTGTATTAGATGTTAAATACTTATGCCTTTATGACCGTAGTACTTGTAATCTGTGTTCATGGCGCCCGAGCTCTCTGTGTCGAAACTGAGAGTTGATGGCTTTAGTTTATGAATGTAGCTTTTTTAAGTTGCTTTTAAACAACTCAGCATGATTCATAAACATGTTATATGTGTAACTCAGGAACCGAGTGTAGCATAGAACGGGTATCTGAATTCCAAGCTTGATGACAATGGAATATAGACACTTTATTAACTTGAGGCATAAAACCAACATCAGTACATTGAAAGGACTGACTTTTATTGACATTTAAAAACTCCTAAAACTTTTAAGGATAAAAACGCCGCAAGTGCTCGATATTCCAAGCATTGGACACGTCTATTCTGTCTTCCCGCTGTACCTGATAAATACCCAGGCCTATAACCCTTGATACTATGAACGGGCCTTCCCATGGTGAAGATAGCTTGTGTTGGTCTTTTGAACTCTGAATTTTTCAAAGGACCAGATCACCGATGTTGAACCACCGATACTAGACATTTTGATTGTGATACCTCCTTAGATCTTGTAGGTACTTGGTTGTTTTGGTCAACGCTGCTACCCTTGCTTCCTCCAACATGTCGACGTCTTTTGCTCCGCTTTGCTCTGCTGCTTCCTCCGAGTAGTTTTGAATTCTTGGAGCCTTGTACTCGATATCTACCAAAAGTACTGCCTCGGAGCCGTAGACTAGGAAGAAGGGCGATTGCCCTGTCGCTCGACTTGGTTGGGTTCTTAGCCCCCAGACCACAGCTAGAAGTTCTTGCACCCACTTTGCCGCCGTACTTCTTGAGAGGTTCATACAGCCTAGGCTTTAGACCTTGGAGTATTAACATGTTAGCTCTCTCGACATATCCATTGGCATGAGGGTGCGCCACTGACGCGTAGTGGACTTCGATTCCCAGATCGTCGCAAAAGACAAAGAACTCGTCCCCCGTGAATTGGGAACCAAGATCAGTGATAATGCGATTCAGGACACCGAAGCGATGAGCAATGTCTTGGATGAACTCGGCCGCCTTTGGTGCTATTGCTTTGACCAGCAGCTTGACTTCAATACACTTGGTGAACTTGTCAATTGCCACGAAGAGATATTTGAATCCTCCTGGTGCTTTCTTGAGCGGTCCAACCATATCCAGCCCCCAGCATGCGAAGGGCCAAGAGGGTGGTATGGTGTTGAGGACCGTTGCAGGGACGTGAGCTTGTAGAGCAAAAAACTGGCAGCCCTTACAAGTCCTCACGACGTCTTCTGCATCCGCCACTGCGGACGGCCAATAGTACTCGGAGCGGAAGGCCTTGCCGACGATCGTGCGATGGGCGGCGTGATTGCCGCAGGTTCCAGCGTAGATTTCTTCAAGGATCTCCTGTCTGACTTATGGAGGGACACACTTCATCAAGACACCAGAAGATGCACCATGTTGGAATAAGGTGGTTCTGACTACTATGTAGTTCTTGCTTCGTCTGATGACTTGCCCTGCCTCCGGCTTGTCCTCGGGTTCTTTCTGGTATAGGATGTACTTGATGAAGGGCTTCGTCCACTCGGGTGTAATCACCATGACATGTTGATGAGGGGGTGTTGTAATCGGCTGTACTTCCTGCTCCTTGATGGATGGTTGTAACAGCTCTTGGATGAAAACGCCATCTGGTACTTGAGCTCGGTGTGAACCAAGCTTGGAAAGTGCATCAGCAGCCATGTTGTGGTCCCTAAGGACGTGATGGAACTCGAGCCCATGGAAGTGTTTTTCGAGTTTGCGGACCTCCATGCAGTATGCATCCATGTTCTCCTTGGTGCAGTCCCAATCTTTGTTGACTTGATTGATGACCACCGAGGAGTCGCCGTAGACCACCATATGCTTGATGCCAAGGGAGGCAGCCAGGCGTAGCCCGTGCAGTAGAGCCTCATACTCGGCTTCATTATTGGTGGCTTTCCAGAGGATCTGGAGCATGTATTTGAGTTGATCTCCTTTCGGGGATATGAAAAGAACTCCTGTGCCAGCTCCTTCAAGCTTCATCGACCCGTCGAAGTATATGATCCAATGTTCTGGGGGTTCTTTGGGTGTTGCTTGTTGTATCTCTGTCCACTCGACGACGAAATCTACCAGGGCTTGAGACTTGATCGCAATGTGTGGGACAAGGTTGATGGTGTGGGAACCTAACTCGACTGCCCATTTGGAGATTCGCCCTGTTGTGTCTCGATTGTGGAGGATATCGCCAATCGGGAAAGATGTAACTACCACAACTCGGTGAGCGTCGATGTAGTGGCGCAACTTGCGAGATGTGATCAAGACAGCATAGAGCAGCTTCTCGACCTGGGGGTAGCATACTTTTGATTCTGTGAGTACCTTGCAGATGAAGTAGACGGGCTGCTGTACTTTGAATACCTGTCCGGGTTCCTCCCACTCAACTATAGTTGCAGTGTTTACCACATGGGTTGTGGCAGCAATGTAGAGGAGCAGTGGTTCCTGAGCAGCTGGTGTAGTAAGTACTAGTGGTGTCTGGAGGAATTTCTTGAGATCTTCAAATGCCGCATCAGCTTCCGCAAGTCCATATGAACTTGTCCTGCTTCTTGAGGAGTTTGAAGAGGGTAATCCTCTGTCACCGAGTCTTGAAATGAATCTGTTGAGGGCCGCCATGCACCCTGTCAGCTTCTGGACGTCCTTGAGAGAATTGGGAGGCTTCATGGATGTGATGGCAGAAATCTTCTCGAGATTGGCCTCAATTCCACAGTGGCTGACAATGAAGCCCAACAATTTGCCTGTGGGCACATGAAACACACACTTAGTTGGATTGAGCTTCCATTAGAACTCCCTGAGATGTGAGAAAGTCTCGGACAAGTCGGCAATCAGACTGTCTAGGTTCTTTGTCTTGACCAAGACGTCATCAACGTAGGCTTCAACATTGCAGCCAATCTGAGCCTTCAAACAACTTTGAATTGCACGCTGATATGTTGCTCCTGCATTCTTGAGTCCAACTTTGAGTCTTTCTGAGCTATTTCTTCAAAGATGACATTGACCACCTTGTCGGCTTGTTGATAGCCGGTGTCCTTGCCGCTTTTATCGCCTCCGTTGTTGTCAGCCCCGTCAGGTTTGGAAGCGCTTTCTTAGCCGAAAGCCTGCTTGAGCCCGATGCATTCCTTGCTTGAGTGTTTGTCCTTTGGATGGAAAGGACACTGCTCGTCGAGTAGTTTCTCGAACTTCTTGCGGGAGGGTCCGCGCTGTGCAATGTTGACTGAATCCTCAGGCTTGCACTTCTTGTCATTGTAGCTGCGCTTGCTACTGATTTCAGCCTGCTTGCCCTTGTTGCGGTCACTGTTGTTATTGCGATCGCCTCCCGACTTGTTTCTGTTGAACCTTTCACATTGCATGTCTTCTACATCGGTCCATCTGTTTATGAGGTCGCGCATAGCCTCCACCGTCTTAGGCCTGTTTCTTCCGAAGTCTAGGTGCAGCGTAAGATCAATGAGGCCACTGTGGAAACATTCAATGACATCCTGTTCAGTGAGTCCCACATATGTCGCCCGATGTTCCTAGAAACGCTGGATGTAGCTTCTGAGGTACTCGTTTTGGCCTTGTTTGCACTGGGCATGGTCGAAGCGAGTACCCGGCTTCTGCCATGAACCTGGAAGCTGTTGATGACGGCTTTGCAGAGTTCATCCCAGGAGTCGATGGAGCCGAGTTGTAACCCTTCCAGCCATGTTAGTGGAGATTGCTCGAGGGCCACAGGGAAGTATGTGCACATGGTATCAGTGTTGCCCTTGGCCGCCTTGATCGTCGAGTAGTAGATGCGCAGCCACTGTTCTGGGTCACGCTTCCCATCATACTTGTCGATGCCAGACGGCTTGAACTTCTCGGTCCAGACAGTAGCCCGGATGCGGTTTGAAAAAACCGGGAACCCTTCGTACTTGCCAAGGTTGTAATGGCCTTGGCCTGGAGGCCCGTAGATTTGGTCATACTCCTGGCAGCGCTTGCATTTTTCTTCTTCGCAGTTGTGACCCCAAGCGGAGATGACAGTGCGTGCATCCCTGTTCTGGAGGCGATGGCGTAGATCCCTGTCATCGCGATCGTCGTGACGGCCTCCTCCGCCCCTGCCATGGTGGCTCACGCCATGCCCACAGTTGGGTGCATTGTGGCTTTGGGTGGGAGTTTGGTGGCTGAGTCCAGCGCCATGGTTTGCACCTCCGGCGCCGACTACTATGCCGCCCACGTTCTCCGGTTCTCGACGATCTCTGCCTGGATGATGGGATGGGTTGCGGCGATTGCCTACTTCGGGAGGGTGCTGGCTGCTGCCTTGGCGGCTTGCAGTCTTGGACCTTGTGATTGTTCGAGCAGGGTGCATCGCATCATGTTGGAGGGCTGCTGTTTCGATCATCATCGTAGCCCTTGCATGACAGCTAACAAGTTGGCTGCCGTGTTGTCGTAGATGTCGTATCCAACGACTTGCCAGAACCGTGTCTCGAGATTTTGAGGGGCTAGTTGGGCGGCGATTCGTCGGCGTCGTTCCGTACGAGCGGTGTTTTGCTGCTTGCACCTTTCCCGATCTTCTATGACCTCATTGGTCACGGACGACTCGTCGTTGGAGACTGGATCTTCATTGCAGATGATCACCATGGCTTGACGCCCAGGTGAGATGCTTCCGGTGCTTGAAGATGCCAGGAGGCTGGAGCCGCGTTCGTCAGAGGAGTCCAGCGTCTCTCCGTGCGGAAAAGGTAATGGATCAATGCATGCAATGATGCGAGACATATCCAAGTCCTCTTGTGGAGTTGCTGCAAGCTTCAGCTTGCGTCCCGGCTAGTGGACGAATCTGCCTTCTGGTGTTGCTGTGATCACGAGTCCGGCTTGTTTCCCGCCCAGGGGAAGTTCGTCGAATCCGACCAGAGATCGGAGTTGCTTTGATGATGCCGCCTAGTAGACGGAGGCGGTTCCCGCGAGACCAAAGGGAAATTGGCTCGAGGTATTGGCCTCGTGCCTAGCAGTGGCTAAGCTTCTCCTCTTCTGGGTCTTGGATTGATTGTATTTCGACATGATTGATTGTTTAGAAACCGACTCGAACTGCCTAGTCCACTTTAAAAAATTCTCAGTCTGAGTAGACTTCGAACTGAGACTTGGATTTCCTCGAGTCCGAGTTGAAGTCGGGCTCAGGAGTGCGATCTCGTCGAGCTTGTTGGCGAGTTGCTCTGGAGTCGACGGCTTGAGGACGCGATCGAAGTTCCTCACGCCGTCCGCCGTGTAGATCCAGGAGCCGAAGAGGAAGATGGCGCCCTTCACGAATGCCATGTCACCGTTGCAGTTGAAGATGATTGATGCCATCAAGCTTGCTTGACGATTCTTGATGAGAGCCCCTACCTGGCGTGCCAGCTGTCGGTTTTTTATACTGGCTAGCCTACCGTGGGGGTGGGGGGTCCTAAGGTAGTCGATTTGTTCGCAAAGGCCTCGCCGAAACCAGAAGCATGATGGTGAACACGAGACGATTTGGACAGGTTTGAGCCGCCTCGATGGAGAGCGTAATACCCTACGTCCTATATGAGGTGGATCGCTTCGTATTGATGATTATGAATTTACAAGGGGTCCCTGCCTCACTTTATATACTCAAGAGACAGGGTCTACAAGTCGAATAATACAGATTCCTAGTCGGGTACTAAACATAGAGTCCTAACATAAGTAGGCCGGGTTGTTTCCTAGTAGCCGACTAGTTTCCTTAACCTGTACGTCTCTTCCTTGCATCTGTCGGAGTTGGCGGCCCAGTCTCCTCATGGGCCTACGGCCCATAAGGACTTCTATGGATCTTGTTCCGTCACCTGGATACTTACTAAGGAGCTCGTATCCACCGAGGTACAGGTGGAGGTCGCCGACACACCGGGACTCCTCCAGACTCTCCTCACTCTCTCCCTATTTCTGTTTGCCACTGCTGGTGTCAACAGTAAACATTGATAGAAGGTGGGTAGTGTGACACATAGAAGATTCATTGCTCAAAATATACAAGACTTAGCTAGCATGAAGATCCTAGAAGAGAACAAGGGAATCTATTTACTTCTCACTCATGGGTCTAAAGCATACAAGGTTAAACACCGTACAGGCTCAATAAAGGGATACATGTTAGATGGCATATCAAGGTGTCCACAGGGTGCCCTCATCAAGGGATGACAACAAGACGTCTTATCATAAAGGCCTAACATCATCTCTCGAACGTGGTGTATTACAAAGGGCGTACAGGGCTGTCACCACCTACCGCCTACCTCTACTAATCCAGGGGGTAGCGATACCCCCAATGATATTCCATATTCCAAACAGCATGCTTGCAATATGAAATACAACTCTATCTATTGCACACATAAACAGAGCAAACTTTCTGCACATTCAGCCAATGCCATAACATGTGTCAGCTGAACTAAGGTGCAAGACATATAGCTTATATATTAAAGAAATAAGACAATTAAGGTATTTCCATTGAAGCTCAAATATTAAAGAAATAAGACAATTAAGGTATTTCCATTGAAGCTCAAAGTCTTACAAGTAAGATACGAATTACAAGACTAGAACTTAAGCTTACCGAGACTTCACCGGAAACCCTTCAGAAGCTCTACTACTAGAACTACTCCACTACTAGACTAAGCCTAACACTTATACAATTGGAGCTCTTTCTTCTAATGTGTACTGAACAAAGGGCGCTAGCACCTATTTATAGCATTTGGAGAAGGTTCAGAGCTGGTACAAGGCGGTTGAGGCCCAGTGGGCCTAGATCCGAGTCGGCTGATCCTTGACTTCGCCCAACCCTTGGATCCACCGCTTGATCTCATACGCGGTGCAAATGTCGTCCTGGAGGCGGTGCAAATGCGTGTGCGAAGAACGGGGCGCAACGTCCGTTAGACCGGGTCGGCCAACCTGGCCCTAGCTCGCCTCGCCCTGATTTTCCTCTAGGTGACTGGCCTGTGGACCTGATAGCTGGCAGTGATGGGTAGACTTCTGTCGAGTAACGCTTAATTTTGTTGTGGGCCCATCAATCCATGCAATCTCTTCCTCTTGTGTTATCAACCCTTAGATGCACCATGTGCTTAATCAACGGCGCCTAAGATCATACTTTGTGCTTTCTCTTTGGGGCCGAAGACGAAGGCAAACGGGACTAGGCCTGGGTCGGCCGACCTGGGCAGGTCGGGCGATGGCCCAAAAAGCCCGTTCATGTCCTTCTTTTCCTGTAAAACCCCTGCATACAAATAAACTCCATGTACTTGTGGAATGACATTATTTGAAATAAAATGCTAGAGGTTATGGCTAAATTATTTTATTCATTGCATGTTGGCGACACAAGATATTAAGGACTTCACAAACGCCAACAACGCACAATCCACTAAATTCACTTGTTGGTGATTTCACACACCGACAAGCATCATCCTGTGTTTCCGCAGGTTGTTGAAAGTTTCAGTTAGACCGGCGAGCAAGTTGCCCTTCGACTTACTTTTTACCACAATATCATCTATGTATGCTTCCACATTGCGACGTACTTGATCTTTGAGAACAATGAGAACACATTTTTGATAAGTACAACCAACGTTTTTAAGACCAAAGGGCATCTTTATATAGCAGTAACATAAAAGGGGGTTACGAATGTTGTTTTTTCCTCATCGTCTATGCACATGCTAATTTGATGATACCCCAAATAGGCATCAAGGAAACTAAGAAATTCGCAAGTTGAGGTTGAGTCTACAATTTGATATCCTCGGAAGGGGATACTCGTCCTTTGGGCATGCTTTATTTAGGTCAGTGTAGTCCACGCACATCCCCCACGTCCCATTTGGCTTTTTCACCAAGATGCGGTTGGCCAACCACTCTGGGAAAGGGACTTCTCACATGAAGTGCTTTGAGCAGCCAGTTGATCTCCTCACTGATGGCATCTCGCTTCTCCAGGGTGTACCTTCTCTGCTTTTGCTTGACTGGTTGGACGCCAATTTGAATACCAAGCTTGTGCTCCCAAGCATGTCAGATGGTTGCTAAGCGAATACAACACTATTTTCTTGGAGGAAAGCAATGAGCTCGAGTTCCTATTTCTCCCCCAATTCAGTCTCGATCAGAGTGGTTCTATTCGGGTCATCGAGGCTGATTTGGACCGACTTTGTGTTTGGTTTGGTGGGAGCCGCTGCAGGAAGGGCTGGTTGAGCCTCTGGAGGCATACCCGCAGCTGGCTGCGCTGATGTGTCTTGCACCCATACCACGTGAGTATGGGGGAACGAGCCAATTGCTCGTTGGTTTGTCCCGTCATCGAGGGCTTGGCCTTGGCTGCCCTCTCTTCGGCAACCCGGGACGGCTCTAGATCGTGCACCACTGGAGGTGGTGGCATCTTACGCTACCTTTTGTTGGGCTTAGCTGTTGTTGCAGCAACCTCTCTGGCTTTGTTAATCATGTCGAGGGTTTTGAGGTTACCCTTCGCAGCGCTAACCCTGTCCCCTTCGACAATAAGTGGTCCCTTGGGACCTGGGATCTTGAGAATCCTATAGGCAAAGTGTGCGATGGCCGTGAATTTCATCAAAAACAGCTGCCCAAGATGCAGTTGAACGCAGAGTCGATGTCAGCCACCTCGACGGTTAGGAACTCCGATTAACTTGCAAGTCGCCCTTCGACTTACTTTTTACCACAATATCATCTATGTATGCTTCCACATTGCGACCTACTTGATCTTTGAGAACAATGTGCACACATTTTTGATAACTACAACCAACATTTTTAACACCTAAGGGCATCTTTATATAGCAGTAAACACCAAAGGGGGTTACCAATGCAGTTTTTTCCTCATCGTCTATGCACATGCTAATTTGATGATACCCCGAATAGGCATTGAGGAAACTAAGCAATTCGCAAGTTGAGGTTGAATCTACAATTTGATTGTGACACCCTAGTGTCAAATTAATATTCAAACAACTAGATGAAAATTAATAGTGCATAATCATGTCATGCATCATCTCATATCATGATTTGTATGTGCATATGCGTGTATGTTGACTTAGTCAACTTTCATGAACAAAAATATTAAAATGTGAAAAAATATATCAAAATGTTGCTTACAATGTCAACTACTTGGTTATGAACTCATATGTGTACAGAAAGTTCAAACCAAAATTCGAAATTCAATTTTGAACTCTGTTCACTTATATCACATGCGTAGGTGAAATTCATTTTCATCCTTTTTGAGAGGTTTTTAATAATTTAATTTGCCTAAATACTTTGAATCCTATCAACATGAAAGTTTTAGTACAAAGTACCTACTTTACAATGGTGGTGATCTTGATCAATGAGAACATTGTTTGAATGTCCAAATTAATGGTCAAACTAGGGTCAAACCCCTGAAATTTTAGCACTTAGCCAAAATGTTCTAAGTCATGAAAATCCTTGTTTTTGCTGAACTTTAGAGCCATCTATCTTCCAACCGTAGATCAAAACATATGTCACCCTTTGTAAAAGTTGTAGCCCTATATACCTTCTCCAACTTTGGTATCGACAGATTCCTTCCTCCGCCATAGACAATAGACGGCGAATTTTGAAGAATTCCAGCCACCATGGTTTACTGAGCTCGGACCAAGACTCCATAGTGGACAGCCACCTCTAGGCCCCCTCCCCACAAACCGACCGCCAAAATGAGTTCACGGTGATCCACTGGTGCTACCCGACCTCTTCGCCTCCGATTTCCATCACCGCCAACGCGGGAACGCCACCGCAGAGCTGCTGCTGCTGTGCCTCGCTCGGCGCGCCTTCACTGGCCGAAGGTCGACCGCGCTGGGCTGAGGCCTAGCCACGCCAAGCCCCCAAGACTCGCTCTGCCGGCCGAGGGGTGTCCCAGCAGGCCAGGGCCGACGCCGGCAGGTCATGCAGGCCACGAACCGAGCCAAGCTCGGTACAGACCGAAGGTAGAAGAAGATGGGGTTAGGGTTAAGAGAATAGAGGTTTAGGGGTTATGGGGAAATGCACAGGATTTATGTTGAAGCATCTACAAAGTATCAGGGGGAATCTGCAAAAATTCTTTTCTTTTTCGTAATTGTTTTTGTGTAAATAGATTGAAAATTTAGAAAATCACTATAAATCACAGAAAGATCGTAAAATCACAAATTTAATTTTGTTAGCTTCCTTGTAAATAGATCTATCCATTGGTATGAGACACACTCATGAAAAATTTTATTTGGTGCCTGTTTTGATTTATAATAGATTATGTGCTAGTGAAATTAGGAAATGCAAAATAAGTCACCTGCTCATGCTAAAAAGTGCAAAACCGCTTTTGTTGATGTTCCGTTGTTTAGTAGAGTCGATTAGAGTAGCTTGTTGCATTTCTGTACATATACTTTTGAGAGGTGTAGCACATGCATGCTAATAGATAGGATAAATATGAAAAATAGTTAACATGCTTAATAAAGGCTATAGATTTTTCTGTAGGTTCCTGTGATAAATAGTAATCCTCATAAGAATTAATGTTGTCATAATATGTCTCTAGATTTACTTATGGTTTAATCTTGTTTCTAGCTAGTTTAGTATAGATAAATCACCAGATATTCTGTATAGATTAGAAAATATGAAAACTTCATTGTAGAGTTCTCTGGTAGAATGTTAATTCCAGTAAAATTTGCAGCTCCAGACGGTGTTTGTAGATTTTCTTATGATTTTCTGACTACTAGCAAACATTGGCTAATAAAAGAAATAGCAAACAGATAGGTTAAATGTTGGTAAATTCCTGTAAATTATGTTTTACTGTTGTAAACACAGAATCATGCTCACAAATTTTTTTTCATGAAAATTTATTTTCTAGTCCTGAATGACTAAAACTGGCGAGAAAAGGTTTATTTATAAATAAGTTTCTGGCTGTAAAATTAATCTTAAAAATGTGTATAGCAAAATGGTCTGTTGAATGTTCAAATTCAGCCTTAGGATCCTTTTTACTAGCTATACCTATTTATAGATGTTTATGTTGCTATGTAAAGTAGTTTAAGTTATTTGTTGTCATGTAGTAATTTTGGAAACTTCAAAAATGTGTTTAATCAGAACTGAAATGCTATTTGATCAGCACCCAAAAACCCACCCCAACTTTCTTAATGAGTTTCATAAATTTTAATACTTGGTAAATGATTGCCCCGTAATACAGTATAATTGAGTTGCTGCAGATAGACATGTGATAGTTTACTTATGCATTCATGTCTCCCTTGCATCTGCATCTCATATAGAGCGCACCATCGCTGACGGCGTGTACGAGAATGAGATCGAGCCAGAGGGCGAGCCAGTAGCTGCGGAGCTGAACCAAGCTATTGAGCAAGACCTGGACCAAAGTCCAGAAGGGCCCCAGGCCAGCCAGTGGTGATCAAGAAGGCAAGCCTCGGAGCATGACCTACGATTTGAAAACTAACATGGGTTAATTTATTTATGCTTTACTTTGTGCATTTAAGTTTTGAGGAGTTGAATGAAACCTTAGTTGCATGATCCCTAGGTACCCATGCCCAAATACTAGTATGTGAAGGTCGTTTAGACTGCCATGCCTAATTAGGACCCGGTAGAAGTCGAGTGATTGCCTTGTCACTCGCGAGATATAGCTTTTTACCTTATATTGGAATCATGAGGATCGGCAGGCGGGGCCTTTGTGATATTCCAATTTGGTTGATCACCCTGTTTGCACACTTGAATTGTGGCTAAGGCAATGATTGTGTGGTGATGTTGGTCAAGCTTTTGAAAGTACTAATCGTATACCGGGAAATATGATAAACTAGTAAACCTATGTACCTGATTTAATCTGATGTCTGACGGGTTTTCCTAATCCTTTGGGTGATGGGAAGATGGCGAGTGTTGCAGTGGCCGCGGCACATGGTTGCTTTGTGCACCTGGGGTCCGTTGGGGCGTGCACTCGCGTTGAATGGACCCTGATAGTGGATAGCATGGAGAGATGGGAACGGTTACTTCGTGAGGTCCTGGGTGTCACTCACGGGGCGTGCGATTAGGTTGTCCCATGCATGGTTAAAATCAACTCGAGTTGTCCGTCCTTCGCGGTTACATAAAGCTAGTTGATCTCTTGTCACACATTGGTAAGAATGAGGATTGATGGTGTTGTTGATTAAATTTGTTAATCTGTTAGTAAATGGTTAGCCTCACATAAACTTGTGCTAAAATATTGACAGTAGGGATCAACTTGTAGTTGCTTTTTGGCAAAACAATCCCCCTCAGCCAAAAGCCTTGCATGTCTAAAACTTTCTTTTGTCGGGTAAGTCTTGTTGAGTATTAGTATACTCAGCCTTGCTTGTGGCTTATTTTTCAGATAATGATGATGGCTATAACCCTGTGGCTGCTTTGACTTGGCCTTATGTGTTGCCTGCTAGTTGGTCTATGGAGCATGTGCCGCCTGAGTCGGATTCAGGTCGCGGGGAGTGATGTCATGTGAGGGCTCCACATGATGTCTTTTGTTTCGCCAACTAGATTTGTTGCTTTGTTTCTGCTGTGTTGAACTTTGGTTTTATCACACCCGGATTTACGAATAAACCCGAATGCTACTATATGTGTACCCAGGAAGTCTTAAACACACATATAGCTCCAGAATAAGGTAAATCAAAGTAAACCAGTGCTCGAATTACAAAAGAAACTATTACAAAAGACAAGGGTCTTAAAACAAACCACAGCGGAAGTCTATCTATTATCCCTCACGATGAAGTCTCCAATTCCACAGGGATGCCGGCTGGTGAACCACAACCTAGAGTTCTTGAGACTCTTCTTGAAAATCTTCGAGTACTGCCTCATCTGAGTACCCATCCGGGATTTTATTGAATAATGCAAGTGTAAGTAAACCATCTTACTTAACAAATATAACACGAGGGATGAAGGCTTAAAAGGCTAGACACGGTTTAACTGCGGTAAGCACTTTTAATTGTTCAATTTTAGCATTAACCAAATTACTACAATGTAATAGGAATAACCCAGTTGTAACCCAAATTAAGTGTATATAGAAGTATCATCAAGTCCACCATCATTCCATTGTCATTTCATTTTAAACATCACCGGGGTAAAAGTCACTGTCAAAAAGGATCCAGGCCACTCGTAACCGTGAGTACGGCTGTTATAACAGTTTACACTCTGCAGAGGTTGTACACTTTCCCCACTGGTCGCGTAAAAGTTCAGAAGAACTTTATAACCCAACCACGCAGTGCTAGCTAGGCACATTCATCACACTACCTTTGGTGTGACTGCATAGGGACGCTACGAGACCTTTCAAAATTTACTTAGTCAAGACCAGAGCCCATTTGATTCCCGTGGTTGCACTGTTCTCCCGGGTTGCCACTTTAAGATAGACCATAACAAGTGATGCCCAGAACAAAGCACACAGCATAGGTTCCAGTTTAAAGGTTGATTAGAACAAAGCACACAGCACATGTTCCGATTTAGGTTGATTGGAACAAAGCACACAGCACATGTCCAAATTAAGGGTTGCCTAGAACAAAGCACACAGCACATGTTCTAGATCGTGAATTGCCTAGAATAAAGCACACAGCACATATTCTAGAACAAGAGTTTGCTGAGAACAAAGCACACAGCACATGTTCCAGCTACCTAACCAGGTTGCTAAAAAGCAAGTTTTAACCTTTCATCATTAAGAAGTATCAAGTATCATCGTTCAGCGGTATCAAGTTGCATAGCCTAGCACATTATTACCCACAAATGCATAACCCAGGTTGAACAAGAAAGTAAGTTTCAAGAATACTAGGGATAACCTAAATAGATTAACTCATGCATGAATGTAAGTGATTATTAATGTGTATAGGTATCAAGGAATTCTCGTGTTATACTTGCCTTCCTCAAAGTATTGCCATTAATCCTCTTCTTCAGAATCTTGCTCTCCTTCAACGTCGAACAGCTCACCGAAGCACGATCAACACCAGCACACAAGATACATCTAACAAAGCAATACACCAATCAATACAACAGTTTTGAAAAGCGACTACTAGAAAACACTAACTGCTACGAACTCGGGAGCGCAAGAAACACTAGGACAGAGCTAAGGTTGGAAATGGTATGGGCAATTGTCGGGGATAGACCCCCAGGGGTACCCAGAAGGCGGATTGGCCCAACAAGCAGGGGGCGGCCTAATCCTTGTATTCCAGGTAGGTTATGATCTCTAGCCGACTTGTAACTCAAGGCAACCGGACTATATAAGGTGCCTTGGGACCCCCCTCCGAAACACGAGCATTCATTCAACCTAGGACAGAACCAACTACAGAGATCCTTCAGGAACTTCATACACAGCAACCCAAACACCCAACACAGGACGTAGGGTATTACGTCATCTCGACGGCCCGAACCTATTCAATCCTTGCGTCTTGTGTTACCATCGACTTGTGATCCTCGATCTGTCCCTCAACAAATCAACCACGTGGGCTACCCTGTGTGGACTGCCGGGCTCATAAATCCGACAACAATTGAAAGGTCAAGGGCATACTGGTGCAAAGAACATAAGCTGGGATTATTTTGGTTAAGGACAAATAGGCTGTGACATCATCAAGGCATGAACATGATGTCATCAGGGAATATTGGAGTAAAGCTTCAATGGAATTTTATATAAATGGATCAACAAACTTTAGTATATGCACATACAACTCAACATACTATTTTAATATCTAGATTTCACATATGTGGCCACCATATATGAATTCAGTATTAAAATAATAAGCTGGGATTATAGTGGTTCATATACTAAATATTTATTAAGCCATACAACAAAATAACATAAGATGGATATACAAGGTATGGGCTAATTATGTGGCAACAAAAGGGATGAAATTTGGATAGGTTATGATCGCCATGAAAGGTGGGCTCTGCTGAAGCTATGGGCAAGACACAAGGCGGGTGTAAAAGCTAATCATCTTTAATTTGGAAAGCTAGTTTAAATTGACCATTAATCAAAATAACTACTAATTAAATTCCAAAAACAAGTTTTATGGAAAACAGTACCACTAACGTGTATTAAACGAACCTAACGCAACTTGAACGGATCATATCGGAGCTAAAACGTGCAATCTAGGGGCTAAACAGGGTCTAGGGACTTATCTGCGAAAAACCAGGGACCCAAACATAATTAACCTTAGACTTCAGGGGCTAGCTGGTAAGTTTTCAAGACAGGGCTGAACTGCGGGTTAATTTCGGGCTTCTTCAGGGTCTCTTTAACAAAAGGGCGAAGGGGTATTTTGGGTTATGATCTCGGCCGCTCGCGGATGATCGGACGGCCCGGATCGATCCGCTCGGCTTAAGGCCGCCGGCGAACAGGAGGGGGCGGCGGCGCTGGTGCCAGGCGGCGGCGGCTCGCCGGAGAGGAGCAGCGTAGGAGCTATGGGGCTTCACGTTTCGCGCGCGGATTGAACCAGGAGAAAGAGGGAGCGATGGCGGTCCTCACCGGGGGTTCGGGGTCGTCGATTGGCTGGCACAGGAGCGGGTACACCGGTGCGGCGGGCGGTCCGATGGAACTCCGGTGGTGGCGGCGCCGGGAGGTGGTCGGGCGGCACAAACGGCAGGCGGACGCGCTGCTCAGCGTCGGGGAGCTCGTGGTGGCGTCGGCTTTCTCCAAGGGCCTCCACGCGCGATGATTTTTTGCGAGCAGAGCTCGCGGCGGTGCTCGGCTTCAGCTGCTCCGGCGGCTGGTGGTGGCGGCGCGTGCGAAAAGGGCAGGGTAGGGCTCGGTTCGGTGGCGGCGCTGCTCTTTATAGGGCCAAGGCCGCTCCGTGGCGTGCGGAAGGGGTCGCGGCCTTCTCGCGCGCGCGGCAGTTGCAGAGACGAGGCCAAGGGGAGCAGGCGCGCTCGGGGAGGGGCCATGGGCAGACGGAGAAAGGAGGGAGGAAGGGGACGACGTGCGGGCCCGGCGTGGTAGTGGGAGAAGGGGAGACGGGCCGGCCTGGTGGTGCTTGGTGCTGGGCCGATCTGCAGGCTGGGCCTGAACCGGGCCTCACGGGCTCGGCCCGATGGGGAAGGAGGGACAACACCAAACTTTGCGAAAGTTTAGGGCTGGAAAGAGGACTTCGACGGTTGAGTTTAAATGGGCTCGGCCCAATAAGGCAGATTGGTTTTTCTCCTTTTTCTTATTTCGGGGAAATATTTTCAGTTCAAAAGATAATCCAGAAGAGTCTAGATATTTCCGTTTAAACCATGAAAAATATCCCGGGATGTCCAAAAATTCCGAGAAAAATCCCAGAGATATAGTTGACACGATGAACCCAAATAAAATATTTGAAGCTCATGAAAAAGGTCCTAGTAGCTTCCAAAAATATGATCTAGCTCTAGAAAAATAGGAATAAATTCCCGAAAAATCCCCAGAGAAACCTATTCGAGAACCTAATCGGGTTTTTAGAAACAAATACACAAAACCCTATGCATCTCACTTTATATTTAATTCTAACCAGATCTTGGGATTTACTGGAAACTCCGAGAAGGCCGAAAACCAGGGTGTGACAGGTTTGTAATATTTAAAACTTGTGCACTACTTTTGTATAATTAAGCATGTGAACCCTGTGCTGTAAAATTTGTGATGAGTTGTGACATTTGAGCTTGTTGGCGATTCTTAATGACAACTTATTACTGCCAACAAAGATATAAAATATGATAAAACAAATAGACATAGGGTTGATTACTAATGAATTCCATGAGTTTTGGTGTATATGTGCTTACAGGAATAAAGTGGCAAAAGTAGAGCCAAAGTGGGCCCAGGGCCAGGTCGCCCGACCTACCTTGGTCGGCCGACATGGGTCCAGGCCCAGTGAGGTCCATTTTCAGCCCAACAACAACAAGCACACTCAGGAGTGATTAGGCACGTTGAAATCAAGACGGTGGAAATGAAGAGTTGGGATTGGGCCACGTGGCAAACACATGGATTCATGGGCCCACATTTCTAACTTAACCGACACATCTTCGCCATTACCCACCGGAAACCGACTACAGGACCCACTGACAAGAGACACTGACGAAGTGGGGCCGAGGGGCCACAGCCCTGGGTCGGCCGACCTCGCCCTGGGTCGGCCGACCTCCTCAGGTCGGCCGACCTGGCCACACGCCCAAATCGGCACCGCCTTCACCAGCAACCGTCAACCGTCTCCAGCAGTTCATCTGTGCCGTGGATCATCAAAGACGGTGGATCTGATGGTCGGCCGACCTGGGCCCACCTCCGGACCGCCTCAACCGCTGCGAACCGACTCTTAACCGCCTCTCCAAGCTATAAGTAGCTGAACTCGGGGCAGGGCTAATCATCATCGAGCAGAAGTGAAGATCTAAGGCGAAGCCCTCCTCATATCCAGAGTAGAAATAGGGAGAGAGTGAGGGAGAGTCTGGAGGAGTCCCGGCCTGTCGGCGACCCTCCACCTGTACCTCGACGGATGCGAGCTACTCAGTAAGTATCCGGGATTCAACTAGTAATTAAGTCTGAGTTATAGATAAGTTATGTCTCTATTGTGCTTGTGGATTCGTTGCTTTATTCATAAAGTATTCTAATCTTTGATCAAGGTTAGGATAGCTGATATTATCTTAGGCGTGATACTTAGGTGTATATCTACCCTCGTTTGCCTCGTAGCCCCACGGATTAGTAGAGGTAGGCGGCAGGTGGTGACAGTCCTGTCCGTCCTTTGTAATCCTCCACGTACGGGTACGGCGTAGAGCTGTTGGCCGGCAATTTCCTAGAGGCCTAGGATACCCCGGTGCCTAAAGCAAGCATAGGAGAATTCTCTTAACTATCATCAGAGCCTTAGTGCTAAGTTATCCTCTCTACCCAGCCTTTATATACACTCGATCGATCTGGCTCAGCTTTAGTGATTAGATATACTTTTACGTTTCCTGTGGATTCGATACCTGGTTTACTCACGGGTGAAAGCTACTTCGATAACCGTGCGCTTGCGGACTTTCTGTTTGCCACCGCTGGTGTCAACAAGCTTTCTGGCGCCGTTGCCGGGGAACGGTAGCAGTTATCTAAGATCTAAGGTTGCCCGTATATCTTTTATTTTATATTTCTTTTCCATTTCCTTTTTATCAACCATGAATTCCACCCAAATTCATGAGTTCTCTGCTCCAAAGGGCGAATTATTGGAGCCGCACCCCTCGTCAAATCCTATTTTAACCGATAGCTATGAACTTTGCCCTGCCTTCATAGCTATGGTCCAGGACATATCCTTCTCTGGAGGTGATGGTGAAAACCCATACCGTCACTTGCACGAATTCGAGTTGCTTTGCTCGTGTCTGGTCATATCAGGCATGACGCAGGCAACGATTAGATGGAAGCTCTTCCCGTTCTCTCTCAAAGAGAGAGCGAGGAAGTGGTACGATCACACCGTTGCACTAACGAACGGTGAATGGGAAAAGTTACGGGACAAGTTTTGTCTTGAATACTTTCCTGTTCATCGGATCTGTGCACTTCGGAAGGAGATCATCAACTTCCAGCAACGAGAGAAGGAAACGATCGCTAAAGCATGGGACTGGTTTCAGGACTCATGTCTAACCGGAACAGATCTAGGCTTCCCAGACTATATGCTCATGCAGCATTTTCGGTCTGGGTTGAATAGTGAAGATGCCCGGTACATAGACATAGCAGCCGGAGGTTCATTCCTACACATAACCCCGGCCAGAGCAAAAGAAGTCCTAGCGGCCATCCGAGAAAACTCTCCTGCGGACGCAACCGAGACTGAGCAAGAAGACTCACAGATAGAACCCATAGTCTTGCCTAGTCCAATTCCTGAGACCCCATCCGTCGAGGAAGAGGAAACTCAACCTCTCGGATTACCATTTGAGTTCGAGAAAGATCTTTTTGAAGACTTTGGGAATACCTTGAACTACTCAATACAGAAGAAGCCTACGGTAAAGACCCCCTCCATCTATATGGAGAAAGAAATTTTGAACGAAACCGTGAGGGAGCTGATCGCCATCCTAAACACGGAATGGTCGAACAAATCTGAGACTTCTTCTGAAGTTATTCGGATTAACTCATCTTCGCTGACCATTCGAGATTTCATAAGCAAGGTGGCCGTATACATTCTGTACAACCCGACCGTTGGGGCAAACATCATGTCCAGTTCTTTCGCGTACATCCTTGGACGTCGTAAAAAGATGACCCCAACGTCAAAACTTCTAAGAACACCCTCAGGTCGTATTCTCAAGAGTCTCGGCCTAGTACGAGATTTTCTCCTTTCTCACCACGGGATTGAGATGCCTCTAGACTTTTATGTCTTTGAGACATCAGATTTCGACCTCCTTATAGGACATCCTATCGAGGGCCTGCTTCAGGATGTAACCTCGGAAGGAAACCTCCTAGCTAAAGTAGGAAGGAATCTACTCACTATACCTTTAGCTAGGGTTAAGAACTCCATAGTTGAACCTTTGACAGAACCTAACCCGGCTGAGGAAGTGAAATCCCTACAACATAGTGACCCATTTGAGTCATTCCTCGAAGAGAATGTTCACAACTTTATAGAGGAAGAGGATGACGCTTCTGAGCCGCTTGAGACCGAGGAGCCACCTAAGACACACGCAGAGCTAAAACCCTTGCCTGCTGGCCTTCGCTATGTCTTCTTAAATGAAGACCGGGACACCCCCGTCATCATTAGTGACAAGCTATCGCAGGATGAGAGTGATAGACTCATAAAGGTGCTTGAGAAACACCGCTCGGCGTTCGGGTACTCCCTCAAGGACTTGAAGGGAGTAAGCCCTGCACTCTGTACCCATCGCATTCCCATAGACCCAGCTTCTACACCTTCTAGGGAGCCTCAGCGTAGGCTAAATAATGCAATGAGGGAAGTCGTAAAGAAGGAAGTTTTGAAACTTCTACACGCCGGGGTCATCTATCCCGTCCCTCATAGTGAATGGGTCAGCCCTGTCCAAGTAGTGCCCAAGAAGGGAGGTATGACCGTCGTAAGTAACGAGAAAAATGAGCTGATTCCTCAGCGTACCGTTACTGGGTGGCGGATGTGTATTGACTACCGCCGACTTAACAAGGCAACAAAGAAGGATCACTTCCCGCTCCCCTTCATCGATGAGATGTTGGGGAGACTCGCTAACCACTCCTTCTGTTTTCTTGACGGGTATTCCGGCTATCACCAGATTCCCATCCACGCCGATGATCAAGAAAAGACCACCTTCACTTGCCCCTATGGAACGTATGCATATCGTAGGATGTCGTTCGGATTATGCAATGCGCCAGCATCGTTCCAAAGGTGCATGATGTCCATTTTCTCAGACATGATTGAAGAAATCATGGAAGTTTTCATGGATGATTTTTTAGTCTATGGAAAGACTTTCGATCATTGTCTACAGAACTTGGACAAGGTACTACAAAGATGCCGAGACAAGGACCTGGTGCTAAACTGGGAAAGTGCCATTTCATGGTCCGAGAGGGAATAGTGTTGGGACACTTAGTGTCCAAACGGGGAATAGAGGTGGATAGAGCAAAAATAGAAGTCATAGAAAAGCTTCCACCTCCCACCAATGTTAAAGGGATCCGCAGCTTCTTAGGTCATGCGGGGTTTTACCGGCACTTTATCAGAGATTTTTCCCAGATAGCCAGGCCCCTCACTAGCCTTTTAGCCAAGGACGTGCCCTTTGACTTCGATGATGAGTGTTTACATGCTTTCACCATTTTAAAGAACGCTCTCATCTCAGCACCAGTCATTCAACCCCCTGACTGGACGCTACCCTTTGAGATTATGTGTGATGCCAGTGATTATGCTGTCGGTGTTGTCCTTGGACAGACCAAAAATAAGAATCATCATGCTATCTCATATGCTAGTAAAACTTTGACAGGAGCTCAACTTAACTATGCTACCACTGAAAAAGAGCTCTTGGCAGTAGTTTTTGCTATAGACAAGTTTAGATCTTACTTGGTAGGAGCTAAGGTGATTGTCTACACCGATCACGCTGCTTTGAAATATTTGCTTACCAAGAAAGATGCTAAACCATGCCTTATCCGCTGGATTCTCTTACTCCAAGAATTTGATTTAGAAATTAATGATAAAAAGGGAGTAGAGAATTCAGTAGCAGATCATTTGTCGCGTATGCAGTTTACTGACATGCAGGATCTACCGATAAATGATTTTCTACACGACGACACCCTACTCAAGGTGACCGCCTCCGACCCCTGGTATGCAAATATTGTGAACTTTATGGTTGCAGGATATGTACCACCAGGGGAGAACAAGAGAAGGCTGATCTATGAGAGTAGACTCCATCTATGGGACGAACCATACCTGTATAGGGTATGTTCAGATGGCATGCTCAGGCGATGTGTACCAACAAATAAAGCAAGGAAGATCCTTGAGCAGTGCCATGCAGCCCCATATGGAGGTCACTACGGGGCGTTCAGGACAAGGTCAAAGATCTGGCAGAGTGGATTCTACTGGCCCACAATGTATGAGGATACAAAAGAGTTCATTCGACGATGCCAGCAGTGCCAGAAACATGGAGGGATCACCGCAAGAGATGCTATGCCACTCACAAATAACTTACAAGTTGAGCTGTTTGATGTGTGGGGCATTGATTTCATGGGACCCTTTGTCAAATCCTATGACAGTGAGTACATCCTGGTGGCAGTGGACTATGTCTCGAAGTGGGTTGAAGCAATGCCATGTCGAGCCGCTGACTCCAAACACGCGCGAAAGATGTTCCATGAGATCATCTTTCCATGTTTTGGAACTCCCAGGATGGTGATCAGTGATGGAGGGTCGCACTTCATCGACAAGACCTTCCAGAAATTTCTGGCAGAACTGGGGGCAAAGCATAACATAGCTACACCGTACCACCCCCAGACAAGCGGTCAAGCAGAAACATCGAACAAACAGATCAAGAACATTCTGCAGAAGACCGTGACAGAAATGGGCAAAGGATGGAAGAGCAAGTTACCAGATGCTCTATGGGCCTACCGAACGGCGTACAAAACGCCGATCGGGATGTCCATACCAGCTGGTTTA
>CM014272.1:38146142-38312555 GCA_004135705.1 Alloteropsis semialata | reverse complement strand
AGCGCGGGAAGGGGCCGACCCCTGGGACGCGTGGCGCGGCCTGTTGGCCTGGCGGCAGCGCTGCCGAGCGCTCTGGCGCGGGAGGACCAGGCCAGGACAGGTGGCGCGCAGGGGTTGGCTCGCGCGCGGTTTTGCGGGTGGGAGAAGGAAAACCGACCGGTTTTGGCGGAGGTTCTCCGGTTTTATTTCTGAAGAGCGGTTTTCCTACGGTTTTGCGCTGGTTTTCTCTCCACCGACGTACAGAAAGGCTACAGAAGCGCGGTTTTCTCTGTTTGGATCCGGTTTTTGACCCTGCACTGCCGGTTCTACGTGGTTTTTCTCCGGTTTTCACCCCCACCGACTCCAGAACGTCGGTGGGAGCTATTCTGGCGCCCCAACTGACCCTGAGTACGTCGGTTTGCTGCCAGATGTCGCGAGGGAAGGAGGGGTACCCCCTAGTTTCTAGTGGGGATTCTCCACATACCCAAGTTTGCTTCTCCTATAAATAGAGACCCCCCTCCTTCACTTCAAAACACACAGAGAAGGCACAAGATCAAGCGAAGCTCTATCCAGTTAGTAGAAATAGGTGAGAGTTGAGGTGCGAGCCGGGGAGAAGCCGGAGCTGTCGGCTTCCTCCCTTCTTCTTGTACTTCGGCGGATGCGGCTCAGGTTCGAGTAACATCCGGGTATTTTCTCTTGTATTTTTGGATTAACATTTATTTAATATAGTTCAAGCTTTACTTTATACTTGTGGGCTCCTTGCTGTGATAAGTGTCTTAGTAATTATAAAGCTAAGATAGTATTTAATTGAGTATACGTGGTGTATAGTCTTTTGAATACCTTGGAGTGCGCCTAGTGCTACGGATTTGTAGTGGTAGCCCCAGGTGGTGACAGCCCTGACGGCCTACGTAGTCCACCACGTGAGAAGCACTAGAGTTCAGTAGGACCATTGCTTGGCTTGCTTAGTCCCCTTCGCATCCCTTTCCGACTAGGACGGTTGGGCGTCCCGAAACAAGTAAATCGTAAACAACTTGAGCTCATCCTTAATTATCCAGAATACATAGAAATAACCCTCTCTACCTTCTACATAATTATCCCTTCTCTTGTCCTCGGTCGTTCTTAATTCTTAACTAATACACACACGTTCCCTGTGGATTCGATACCCTGGAATACTCTCGGGTGAAAGCTACAACGGTATCTGTACGCTTGTGGATTCATCTGTAATCGTTAAAAATACCAACAATGTCCGTTTTGATTTATAATAGATTATGTGCTAGTGAAGTTAGGAAATGCAAAATAAATCACCTGCTCATGCTAAAAAGTGCAAAACTGCTTCTGTTGATGTTCCTTGTTCAGTAGAGTTGATTAGAGTAGCTTGTTGCATTTCTGTACATATACTTTTGAGAGGTGTAGCACATGCATGCTAATAGATAGGATAAATGTGAAAAATAGTTAACATGCTTAATAAAGGCTGTAGATTTTTCTGCACCTTCCTGTGATAAATAGTAATCCTCATAAAAATTCAGGTTATCATAATATGTCTCTAGATTTACTTATGGTTTAATCTTGTTTCTACCTAGTTTAGTATAGATAAATCACCAGATATTCTGTATAGATCAGAAAAATATGAAAATGTCACGATAGAGTTCTTTGGTAGAATGTTTCCAGTAAAATTTGCAGTTCCAGAAAATGTTTGTAGATTTTTTTATGATTTTCTGACTACTAGCAACTGTTCGCTAATAAAAGAAATAGAAAACAGATAAGTAAATTGTTGGAACATTCCTGTAAATTATGATTTACTGTTGTAAACATAGAAACATGCTCACTAGAATTTATGTTCACAAAAATTTATTTTCTATGCTTTAATGACTAAAACTGGCTAGAAAAAAGGTTTATTTATAAATAAGTTTCTGGCTGTAATATTAATCTTAAAAATGTGTATAGCAACATGGTCTGTTGAATGTTCAGATTCAGCCTTAGGATCCTTTTTACTACCTATACCTACTTATAGATGTTTTATGTTGCTATGTAAAGTAGTTTAAGTTATTTATTGTCATGTAGTAATTTTGGAAACTTTAAAAATGTGTTTAATCAAAACTGAAACACTATTTGATCAGCACCCAAAAACTCCACCCCAACTTTCTTAATGAGTTTCATAAATGTTAATACTCAGTAAATGATTGCCCCATAATACTGTATAATTGAGTTGCTGCAGATGTATAGTTGAGTTGCTACAGATAGACCTATGATAGTTTACTTATGCATTCATGCCTCTCATGCATTTGCATCTCATGTAGAGCGCACCATCACTGATGTCGTGTACGAGATTGAGATCTAGCTAGTAGCTGCGGAGCTGAACCAAGCTACTGAGGAAGACCCGGACCAAAGTACAGAAGGGCCCATGGCCGGCCAGTGGTGATCAAGAAGGCAAGCCCCGGAGCATGACTTATGATTTTAAAACTAACATGGTTTAATTTATTTATGCTTTACTTTGTGCATTTAAGTTTTGAGGAGTTGAATGAAACCTTAGTTGCATGATCCCTAGGTACCCATGCCCAAATACTAGCATGTGTAGGTCGTTTGTACTGCCATGCTTAATTAGGACCCGGTAGAAGTCGAGTGATTGCCTTGTCACTCACGAGATATAGGTTTTTACCTTATGTTTGAATCATGAGGATCGGCAGGCGGGGCCTTTGCGATATTCCTGTTTGGTTGATCGCCCTGTTTGCACACTTGAATTGTGGCTAAGGCATTGATTGTGTGGTGATGTTGGTCAAGCATTTGAAAGTACTAATCGTATGCTGGAAAATATGGTAAACTGGTAAACCTATGTACCTGATTCAATCTGACGTCTGATGGGTTTTCCTACTCCTTTGGGCGAGGGAAGATGGGGAGTGTAGCAGTGGCCGCGGCACAGGGTTGCTTTGTGCACCTGGGGTCCGTTGGGGCGTGCACTCGATTGGAATGGGCCCTGAAAGCAGATGGCAGGGAGAGATGGGAACGGTAGCTTTGTGAGGTCCTGGGTCTCGCTCACTGGGGTGCGATTAGGTTGTACCATGCATGGTTAAAATCAACTCAAGTTGTCCGTCCTTCGCGGTTACATGAAGCTGCTTGATCTCTTGTCACACATTAGTAAGAATGAGGATTGATGGTGTTGTTGATTAAGTTTGTTAATCTATTAATTAATTGTTTTCCATATTGATTGCTATTGGATAGTCTTGCAAATTTAGTAAATGGTTAGCCTCACATAAACTTGTGCTAAAATATTGAAAGTAGGGTTCAACTTGTAGTTGCTTTTTGGCACAACAATCCCCTTCAGCCAAAAGTCTTGTATGTCTAGATGTTTTCTCTTGTCGCGTAAGTCTTGCTGAGTATTAGTATGCTCAGCCTTGCTTGTGGCTTATTTTTCATATAATGATGATGGCTATGACCCTGTGGCTGCTTTGACTTGGCCTTGTGTGTTGCCTGCTGGTTGGTTTGTGGAGCGTGTGCCGCTTGAGTCGGATTCAGGCCATGGGGAGTGATGTCTTGTGAGAGCTCCACATGATGTTTTTTATTTCGCTAACTAGACTTATCGCTTTGTTTCCGCTGTGTTGAACTCTAGTTTGTAATAATTAAAACTTGTGCACTACTTTTGTATAATTATTTATGTGAACCCTGTGCTTTAAAATTTGTGATGAGTTGTGCCATCTAAGCTCACCTTCGATTGGGACTTGCTACTATTTTGTTTTGGTCGAAAACTGGTGGTTAAATCAGGACGCTACCCGACAGGTTGCACGATTAGTTCGGTTGAGGTGCGTGAGGCCCATTTAAGTCATGCAGTTGGTATGGTCTTCCACATTGATCTATCCTCGGAAGGGGATACTCGTCCTTCGGGCATGCTTTATTTAGGTCAGTCTAGTCCACGCACTTCCCCCACATCCCATTTGGCTTTTTCACCATGACAGGGTTGGCCAACCACTCTGGGAAAGGGACTTATCGCACGAAGTGGGCTTTGAGCTGTCGATTGATATCCTCGCTAATGGCGTCTCTCTTCTCCGGGGTGTACCTTCTCTGCTTTTGCTTGACTGGTCAGACGCCAGTTTTAATACCAAGCTTGTGCTCCCAAGAGTGTCAGATGGTTCCCTAGCAAACACATCAGTATTTGCCTGGAGGAAAGCAATGAGCTTGACTTCCTATTTCTCCCCCAATTTAGTCCCGGTCAGAGTGGTTCTGTTCGGGTCATCGGGGCTGATTTGGACCGGCTTTGTCTTGGTTTGGTGGGAGCCGCTGTAGAAAGAGCTGGTTGAGCCTCTGGAGGCATAGCCGCAGCTAGCTGCGCCGATGTGTCTTGCACCCGTACCATGTGTGTATGGGGGAAGGAGCCACTTGCTCATCAGGGGCTTGGCTGCCCTCTCTTCGGCCTCCCAGGATGGCTCGAGATCATGCACCACTAGAGGTGGCGGCATCTTACGCTACCTTTTGTTGGGTTTAGCTGCTGTTGCAGCAACCTCTCTGGCTTCATTAATCATGTCGAGTGTTTTGAGATTACACTTGGCAGCACCAACCTTGTCCCCTTCGACAACAAGTGGTCCCTTGGGACCTAGGATCTTGAGCATCCCATAGGCAAAGTGTGTGACGGCCATGCATTTCATCAAAAATAGCCGCCCCAAGATGCAGTTGTACGCGAAGTCGATGTCAGCCACCTCGAAGGTTAGGAACTCCTATTGGACGTTCGGTCCTTCTGTGAAGGTAACCTGCAAGTTGACCCTACCAATGGGGTATGCTTCTACCCAGGGAACGACCCTATAGAACAGTTGACTGACAGGAGTCAATGCCTTCCTTCAGAAACCAAGGCCATCGTAGGTCTTGTGAATATTAGATTCTGTTGACGCTCGTTATACGTACACTTTTAGTGCCATTTAAGTGGTGTTTTGGGACCAATTCATATACTAACCCACCACTTGGCACATGAAATAACCCCATTTTCGCATATGCATGTATTTTTGGAGGATTTTGGTTTACACAGGTTTTTAAGCTATAAATGAGCACTTTTGGACAAAGACCAAGATCATGCATAGAGCGGAGGAATGAAGGCCATATGAGTCGGATTTCATTCGCTCTCATCTATGGTGAACCAACCTCCAAGAATGAGGAAGGGCAAAGACTTGAAGATAAGGTCGGATGACTTCGGGATCAAGGCAAATCAGGCAGACATATGGAAAGATATCAAGACCCAATTCTATCCCGAAGCAACCGACGTCAAATACCCACATGCATTGGCAAATCAACTCATGGAGGATCTAGAAGCTTCCACGTGAAAGATAGGGCCAAGGGGCTGCAAAAAAGCCCTTGGCCGGCCGGCCCAGAGGGGCCCAAGCCGGCCGGCCTGGCATGTTTTTGCACCTCGACCTCCCCTTCGAGCTAGGGTTTCCTCGGACTATTTATAGCCCCTGTACCCCGAGGGCTCGCATATCCATCCACCAAAACTCGGCGAAACCTAGGGCATACACCAAAGGAGACGACGGCCGCCGCAAGTCCTCGAAGTTGTCTAGGGATGGCTTAGGCCTACCCTAGCCGTCATGGCCTCCCTGCGTGGTTGTACTATGGTGGAGTTCATAAGCAAGTTGGAGTCATCAATGGTATGTATTCGGTGGTGATGATCCAAACACATCTATTGCATGAGTAATGTTCTTCATGTCATCCGATCTCTTAGCGACTTGATGCCTCTTTCTATGCTTTCTACCTATCATGAATATGTTTGTTCCTTAGTCTAATACATGTTTAGACTATATAGCATACTTTATGTAATCGTGGCGATTAGATCTAGTATGTCGACCCTTCATGATATCTAGACACGTTCACTTATGGACATGCCCTTGTACTAACCACGCCAAAAGGGAGCATCGTGACAGGGTGTGATCCCGTGTAAGGTGGCATTCTCGGGAGGTTGACCGGAGGTAAGGGTTTAAAGACGGCTTTAGATGAGATGCATGATGCGCTTACCCTTATTTGCTAGAACTACAACTAGAAGACGATAGGCCCGTTTATCCTTTGGTTGCTCTTTACCTTTGCCTACATTTATGGATGAGATCAACCTATACACCTCACTCAAATCATATAGGTTTACCCCTTTATATGCAATCAATGCCTAATGCTAGGAATAGATCCGTTAGATTAGATAGAAAACCCTAGGTAGTTCATTGTCGATCCACGGATTGACAAACCTTGGATGGAATACTCTAAGAGAAAAGCTACGATGATCCATGCGCTTGTGGTTCACAATTGGCGCGTCTATGGACCGTCAACAAGCTTTTCTGGCGCCTTTGCCAGGGATCGGCAACTCGAACCCTAGGGTGATCTATCTAATTTTTCAGACTAACCCTAATTTTTATTATTGCATATACCCTGTGTTTCTTATTTGTGTCCTTGAATGCAGGTAAAACCCTAGACACAAAGCGATCGAGAAGTACTCGACATCCGGACTTTGACAAGTCCAAAACTCGCTCTCACAAGTTGATGGCTACGTGAAGATCTACTCTTTAGTGGTAGGTGCTAACTTTTGTTAGTGGCCCATCATCAACTATCGAGCCCACACACAAAATAAATAAAGATAAACAAGGTATGCCGCCGTGTCAATTGAATTTTTAAGACTAATGTTTTTTGGAGATTTGTTTGTCCAAGCTATAGGAGATGAATCATGCCCCGACGAAGTCGTGAGACCCGATCATCAACATCTCTGAAAGGTTGCAGTTGAGACCAGTTTTTTGCCCTTGATCAGAGAAGTACTATAGAAGAAAATTAGAAAATATGAAGCTCCATCAAGTCTTCTTTCCAATGCATAAAGAATCGTAATTTTTGGAGATCGGTGCAAGGAGTTATGGTAAAATTTTTCAACACTACGCGTTCTGAAATCTGTTCAGAACAGAACGTAGTGCCAGAGTAAAACAAGCATAACTCTTTCATCCGGAGTCCATTTAAAGTGAATGAGCACTCATTGGAAAGGGAATTTGATGCACATTGCAATGGAGAAGAAGTATGGTACATATTCCACACTGGGTGAAGAGAAATTCAATGAAGAAGAGACAGCAGCAAACAACGGAGAAGCTGATGATGATGTCAAGGGATGATTGGACGTCCTTGAGCACAAAAGATGATGATTTAAAGTTGACCAAGACTAGAGGCAATAATATTAGAAGCACCATGACACCACCAATCTTCTCCAGTAGGATGCTCAAGAAGCTTCTAATTGAGTGATGCGACCAACAAAGGAAACCGCTCAAATCATTGACATAAAGAGCAAGAGCTCCCTACGATCCCGACACCTTGGGTAAAGCAAGAACAATGGAGAAGACTCATCATTGGAGCTATGCTACTCGCTGGTGAATCAATGGTGATGACCTTGAGTTCTAAGGATGGACAACACGATGCTCCAAAGACCACAAGATCATCAACATCTCCGGATCAATTCACAAGAAGGTACTGTTCACATCAAAGTCTGCGCAACCTCTGAAGAAAATAATAGAATATTTTTGGATATTTAAAAGCCCCATGAAGTTCTGGTTCCAACGAATCAAGAATCAAGTCAATCGGAGATTTCTACAAGCGGTTATGATCAAAACATCGAAGGTCATGCATTCTGAAATTTTCTGGACAGCACGCAGCGCTGAAGTAAAATTGGCATAACTCTCTTATTTGAACTCCGTTTAAGATGAATAACTACTCGTTGGAAAGGTAATTTCATAAAATTTTCAATAGAGTTATATGTTGGTATATATTCTGTTCTGTATAGAGGGGAAAATCCACAAAGAAGAGGCAGGCGCAATGTGATGAGAACAAGATAGAGGAGATAACGATGACAACAATGAAGAGGAGCTTGTGCAATGCTTTCATCGAGCGTACATGATCAAATTTAGAAGCTAAGAACAAAATGAAGACCCCCAAGAACATTGGCATATGAAGACACAAGCCGGCTACGTTCAATCCATGAAGATGTCGGAAGCAAATCACAATGGATTACAAAAGGCAACATCAAGCTGCATGGACACTTCGGATTCTCGCACTAAGGACCATGGCTTCGTATGAACATACTCGAGGTGAGAAGTCTAGCTCGATGACTTTAAATAAAATGCTTTACGGGAGGCAACCCGATCTTTTGTTTATTATCTATATAAGATGATGGTCTATATTGTGCTCTTTAATCGAATCATCAAGTAACATTGTACCATTACTCTAATAAATGCCACAACTTTATGTTATATGATCTAAATGTTATTGAGGGAGCACTTTGTTACTTGATCTTGGAAAACTTGTAGACCCTTTTTTGTGTCTATTAGTGTTTAGAGTCTTTTTCTTTTGAGTTTTTTTAGAGAGAATATGAAGTATGACACCACCCTTAGACTCTAAACTTGTGGCTAGTTCATCTAGGCTAACTTTTGTTTTGTTTTTAGACCACCACATCATGTCATGTCATGTTGTTCATCCACCTCGTGTTGCACTTCATGCCATGTCGTTCACATGCTTGCATTGCATATTTGTTTTGATCTAACCTTTTGTCAAACCCACCTAAGCCTTCCTATAACCCCCGCCAAAAACCGGAGCCAACAAGGGTAGGATTGACTTGTGTTGATTTGCTTGCTGCACCATTCGTATTAGCCAAGTCAATCTCTATTCCTTGTTCTAACTGAAAACTTTGACTAGCATCCCCACGAGATCTTAAACCCTTAGGAAAATCTCTCATACCTATAGCCATCCTAAAACCATAGGTTTTGTTTTCCACCCAATAAAACAACCTTTATTTTTTTTGTTTTCAACCACCTTAGGTAGATTTTCTAAGCTTGACTTCTCTCTTCAAAATTCTTTTTTTAAGCCAGAAATTTAGGGTACCCATGAACCTTCCCCTAAACCTCGTTAGCTAGATTGTTCGGTTCTTTTCGATGAATGATTTTCTTGTTGACAATGCTTCACTTCTTATGAAGTGGCCGGCCAAGCTTCGTCGCTCTAAGCAATTCTTTTTGAACGAAGTGATTGCAGAACAACATTGAAAGACCTTTCAAATATTGCTAACACTTGTTTTCGCTAACTATTTGTATGAGCATTCACTCCATCGTTCCATCATGCATTTGTTAGCTTGGCCCTCTCACAAAACTTTATGATGAATGCTTTCATATCCATGTTAATGCTCCATGGGCATTTTCCATTTCCAATCTTGTGTAGACATGGTGTTTAGACATGATCGTGGACCATCATCATTTAGTTTTGAGAACCATGTTAACATTTGCATTGCATCGGTTGGTTTATAAGCTTTGCAATGCGCTTTATTTTTCTTGCGCTATAAGGAATTATTGACATTGGGATAGACATGGTGTTTTGACCTTGGTTAACAAATCTTTTTGACTATGGAGAAATTCGGCAATCTAGTTGTAAACATGGTGTTTAGAACTAGGTGTAAACATTGTCTTTGTTTATATGCCTTCCTCTCATTTGCATACTCACTTTGCACACACGCACACCCATTAGGATTTTATTTTTCTCTTTTACTAGGTTAATTATGCCACAAGTTAAGTTCTTAGGGATGTCATTGGTTGTTGGTATTTGCTTATACCCTCGACCGTCACACCGGGAGTAGTGTGTGCGTTTCAAGTGTTTTGCAGGCATGACGAAGGAATCCCATGAATTCGTGATCAGAGATACAACTAAGACCGTTAACAACTCCGAAGATTGAAAGGGATGCTGCTGTTTTCATCAAAAATATGCACATGTTCAGAGATGTACAAGAAAGGAAAAGTTGATATTCAGAAGCTCCATCAAATTCTCGTTCCAACGCATCCAAGATCAATCAATTTGAAGACACATACAAGGAGATACGACAAAAACATTGGGCGCTGCGCGTTCTGAAATCAGCTCGGGACAGATTGCAGTGCTGGACTAAAAAAGGCATAACTCTTTTGTTCGGAATCCGTTTTGGGCAAATGATGGCTCGTTGGAAAGAGAAATTTGTGAACTTTGCAATGGAGCAAGGGTTCAGTACATGTTCTGTTCTGGAAATAAAAGAAAAATTTGTGGAAGATGAAGCAGCAATGAGAACAACAAGCAAGGAGGTGATAACGGTGCGAAGAATGATTGGGACCATGGCTTAGTAACAATGGGAAGTGATTGAAGAAAAGTTAAGGCAACAAAGGTGAAGAAGCATAAAGATAATCTTCAAACACATGGCGGAAGGACTTCAAGAATCAAATGACGGTTCACCATCTTTTTTCACGCTTAGCAATATGCTAAGCATGGGGGAGGACTTGTTGGACGAGAAGAAAAAGGCCATATGGAGTACAATGATTGTGTTCACCACAAGATGCTCAAGATTCTTCTTCCATGCTAAGCACAATGCTTAAGCATGGGGGAAGCCGCGCTACACTCCACTACAAGCATCGAAAGACGGTAACTCTCCCTCAACCTTCTCTTTGTTTATCCACTTCTTAATGCTTGTATATATGTATGCCATCGACCATAGGTTAGAAACCTTTGTATATCTCTCTTGTTAATAACATGGATACTAGGAGGACAACCTAGTTTTGTTTTTGTTTTTAATAAATAATGACCACCATCACTTTGTGCTCACCACGATGCAATATTTTGAATGCTTTTCTTATGAAAAAGTGATGAAAGTTGCCACCTTATTTTGCCTACATGGTGTTGTATATGACTTGACTATTTTCTCTCTATAAAATGAACTTAAATGGATATAAATACCGACTCTTTTATTTGTGGAAGTTAAATGACTAAATTCTAGACCCACATATTCCTTATGTTGCTTTTTGATTTAAGTTTATCGATGACCTTATGCCTTGTATTGTTTTATTTAAAACTTGATTCTTATGTTATCTACATTCGTGAATCTCTTGCAAAGTTCTACCTACCAAAGCCTTTACATATACATGATCTTTCATGATGAAACCTTTAGATTTGCAAACTTATATTTTGATGAGTTGGATTAAGATTGATTTCTATGGTTCGAGACTAAGAAGCTGGCCATTCCAATTTTACGTACCTTCCTTTTGCTAGCCTTTCTATCCATGCATTGTGAGTTTCTATACCGGAAACTTCACAAACTTCGCTGGATATCCACCCTAAACCCAAATATCTTTTTGTGATTACCCTCCTTGACCACAACCCACAATTGAGTATGGATCATTTTCTCGATGGAAATCCACAAGAATTGAGAGCTTAATTTAGAGAACATCAATTTGGGAGGCATCGAAGAAACTCCCTGAAGATTCAAGTGCCTTTCTACAAGATCAAGATGGACTTTGTGTACTTAGTTCAGCAATTATCAACCCTCACTTCTATACTCGAGGACGAGCAATCGTTTAAGCATGGGGGAGGATGCTGAGTAAGTACTATGTTGCCAAAGG
Source organism: Alloteropsis semialata (assembly GCA_004135705.1). Classification (NCBI taxonomy): domain Eukaryota; kingdom Viridiplantae; phylum Streptophyta; class Magnoliopsida; order Poales; family Poaceae; genus Alloteropsis; species Alloteropsis semialata. Next base: position 38,301,189 of record CM014272.1, on the reverse strand, counting down.
TTCTAAGGAGCAAAAAGAAAGAAAAATGTAGAAAAAGAAAAAAAGAAAGAAAAGAAACAAAGATGAAAGGAAAAATGAAAGAAAGAAAAGAAAAAAAGAGAAATAATGCTCCTCAGTTCTTTTAGCTTCATCAAATTTCAAGTGCTTTCAAGACAATTCCATACTCAATTTTCCAACCATGTGCAATCCGATAACGAGGACTTCATTTGTGCCTCGGGATCATCCACTTGCCATTTGCACATGTCCACCTATCTAAATGTGTGTGTTTCATCCCTCTCTCTTTTCAACATTTATCTTCCACGGCCTTTTTGACTAGTCTCGGTAATTCCAATAGATCTCTCTCTTAGTTTGACAATATTTCATATATAATGTTTTGCTAGGATTGTTTTTACCTACCAAGCTCCACTTAAGCCTTCCACTTTCATATATGAGTAGAATAGGATGAAAATAATCTAGTATAGGCTTGAGCGACTTGATGAGATGTGTTCCCATGAGCTTTTCCAAGAGAATCTCACTTATGTTAGATATGCATCTTTTTGAAAACTCTTCACGATGGAACAAGGTAAAGGTCTAAAGTTCGCTTAAGTTCAAGAGCATTGCATTTATTATTATTGTGGCTTATTCTTTATTGCTAGTCTATCTTCCATGATGAAAAGTAGCCGGTCACAACTTGAACTTTAAATGCTAAACACTTGAGAGCAATGTGTCTTGTTGTGTATAACTAAGTATAGGGAAGACATTGAAGGGCAACGCTGATTTTCTTATTAAGCAAAGATCTTGGACTTACTCGAGGACGAGCAAGGTTTAAGCATGGGGGGATTGTTGACGCTCGTTATACGTATACTTTTAGTGCCATTTAAGTGGTGTTTTGGGACCAATTCATATACTAACCCGCCACTTGGCACTTGAAATAACCCCATTTTCGCATATGCATGTCTTTTGGAGGATTTCGGTTTACGCAGGTTTTTGAGCTATAAATGAGCACTTTTGGACAAAGACCAAGATCATGCATAGAGCGGAGGAATTAAGGCCATATGACTCGGATTTCGTTCGCTCTCATCTATGGAGAACCAACCTCCAAGAATGAGAAAGGGCAAAGACTTAAAGATAAGGTCAGATGACTTCGGGATCAAGGCAAATCAGGCAGACATATGGAAAAATATCAAGACCCAATCCTATCCCGAAGCAACCGACGTCAAATACCCACATGCATTAGCAAATAAACTCATGGAGGATCTAGAAGTTTCCACGTGAAAGATGGGGCCGAGGGGCTGCAAAAAAGCCCTGGGCTGGCTGGCCCAGAGGGGCCCAGGCCGACCGGCCTGGCATGTTTTTGCGCCGCCTCGACCTCCCCTTCGAGCTAGGGTTTCCTTGGACTATTTATAGCCCCTGTACCCTAAGGGCTCGCATATCCATCCACCAGAACTCGGCGAAACCTAGGGCATACACCAAAAGGAGACGACGGCCGCCGCAAGTTCTCGAAGTTGTCTAGGGATGGCTTAGGCCTACCCTAGCCGCCATGGCCTCCCTGCGTGGTTGTGCTATGGCGGAGTTCATGAGCAAGTTGGAGTCATCAATGGTATGTATTCGGTGGTGATGATCCAAACACATCTATTATATGAGTAATGTTCTTCTTGTCATCCGATCTCTTAGCGCCTTGATGCCTCTTTCTATGCTTTCTACCTATCATAAATACATTTGTTCCTTAGTCTAATACATGTTTAGACTATATAGCATACTTTATGTAATTATGGCGATTAGATCTAGTATGTCGACCCTTCATGATATCTAGACACGTTCACTTGTGGACGTACCCTTGTACTAACCACGCCAAAAGGGAGCATCGTGACAGGGTGTGATCCCGTGTAAGGTGGCGTTCTTGGGAGGTTGACCGGAGGTAAGGGTTTAAAGACGGCTTTAGATGAGATGCATGATGCGCTTACCCTTATTTGCTAGAACTACAACTAAAAGACGATAGGCCGGTTTATCCTTTAGTTGCTCTTTACCTTTGCCTACATTTATGGATGAGATCAACCTATACACCTCACTCAAATCATATAGGTTTACCCCTTTATATGCAATCAATGCCTAATGCTAGGAACAGATCCGTTAGATTAGATAGAAAACCCTAGGTAGTTCATTGTCGATCCACGGATTGATAAACCTTAGATGGAATACTCTAAGGGAAAAGCTACGATGATCCGTGCGCTTGCGGTTCACAATTGGCGCGTCTATGGACCGTCAACAGATTCAAAGCACTGCCACAATCAACTAGGGTTCGCCCAACCTTGTATGGGCCAATGTATTGCTTGATGATCAATGGCAAGAGCGGTCCCGAGTATAGATTGATCTGGTGATCTTTGATGTTAAACGTGATCGGCACGTCTGACCATCGTAATCTCTGAGTTGATGGTTCTGCACTCATGACCTGCCTCTCGAGCAGTTTCGCCTGGATTTTGGAGGTTGGTGCCGTGCTTCCGCCGTACATGGTCAAGATCTCCATGTTCGGCAGGTTGAGCTCTCCATCATCCTTAGTAACATGTGTTTTGCATAGGTGTTGGTCTGTGCAATTCTGGTCGACCACCAACTTCAGTTGGTCCTCTTCCCGTCTTTGCTTCTTATACACCGAACAGTCCGCAAAGCTATGCTTGGTAGAATGGTGTATCGGGTAATATACATGGGGGTCCTTAGGATTACCTTGCCAGTGGTATGGCAACTTCTTTTCTGCGGCCAACACCTCTTGCCCCTCTGTCTGGCGCTTCTTGTCCTTGTGCTTGGTTTTCTTGCCTTCCTTCTTCGGCTTCGGCTGTTCGGGGTTTCCACATACCCGTGCTCGGGCGTCTGCCATCTTGGCGGTCTTGTCGTGGATTTTGTACAGCTCAGCCACCATCTTGGGGTTTCATTTGGGTAGTTTTTCCACGGTGCGTTCGTCTCGGCAGCCCTGACTGAAGGCCACAATGCCGTCCACCATGTCGAGGATAGTGTTGCGGGTGTCGCTGAAACACCGGATGAAGTCCTGAAGAGTCTCATCGAGCTTCTGCACACAGCTGAATAGGTCTCTCTCTTGTCAAGGACGTTTGTATGTCCCTTGGAAATTGGCCTCGAAAGTCTCCAAGAGATGCTTCCAAGACCTAATGCTTGCCTCGGCTAGGTTCATCAGCCAAGTCTTGGCCGAACCCTGCAGGGCAGTTGGTAGTTAATTTGCTTTGACATAGTCGTAGCCACCCACGGCGTCGACCATTGTCGAGTAGATCTGTATCCACTCTCGTGGATTAGTTGTCCCGTCGTATTTTTCAATACTGGTAGGGCAAAATTTGTATGGCCACCAAACCTTCCTCAGGTCAGGGGCGTATGCGAGGCACCCCTCGTAGGCGTCCGCTAGTTGGTTCTTGGTGGACTGTGATGGGAACGGTGGTAGATCTCGCAGGCTCGGTTTTCCCTATTGTAGTTAAGGATTCCTTCTGCTTCGCTCTAGTTGAGGCATGATGTCACACCCTTCACGGGGTCGGCCAAAGCTAAGCTCCTTTGCTTTGTCAGCAGCCTCCACTGCCTTCTTGACTATGGTCTCCATATGTGTTCCAGCTGCCATAACCTCCATAGTGTCAAGGAGGGTACGGATCTGGATGTTGTCTTCCTCCATTGCTGTCGGGGTTCTCTACCGCCGACTAGTAAATTTCCTACGATCGCGTGTCAGGATCCGGACGGTGACTCGAGAGACAGGGGGTTTATACTGGTTCGGGCCTCCGGAGAGTAATACCCTACGTCCAGTGAGCGTCGCTGTTCTCAAGTCCAAGTCTGTAGTAGGGGTGTACAAACTGGTCGGGAGAGGGAGAGGGTCCCAAGTCCCTGCGTGGAGCGAGTGAGTGAGCTGTGTGTGTGCTGTGTCCGAGTGTTCGAAAGTGGTGTTCGAATTGCCCCGCGCTGATGTCCCCTCGTCCCCTTTTATAGCTTCAAGGAGAGAAGGGAGCGGGGGGTAAGAAAGGAGAAAATTACAACGGGAGTTACTGCCCCCGAGAGCTTCGTCCAGTGTCGTCTGCCGAGCCGTACGGGGAGCAGGTGTTGACGGAGTGGGCGCCCCGCCGGACCCGGGATCGTACATCCCGGGTGGTTGACGCCGATGCCTTCTCGGGTAAGCTCCCGGGTAGTTCCGGGTCGTGGTTGACTTGCCCGAGGTCCTTGGGTGCTCCAGGTGTCCTGCTCGGGTTCCAGATGTCGTCCGGGGCGCCTGGAGTGGTACTGGAGTGCCTGGTGTAGCGCATGCATCCTTCTCCGGACTGTAGCGCTCCTGTTCGGACGAGACGGGCGCTACTGTGGCTGCCGTGGCAAAGGACGGACGCCCATCCTGTTCTGACGCAGCGGGTACCAAGTGGGTACGGCGCCGGATGGGCCGGGGCGCGGCCGGGTATTTTCACCCGGGGCGTCGGAGACCACTCGGGAGCGGAGAACCCCTCGGGCGAACCGGGAGGCCACTCGGAGGCGGAGAACCTCTCGGGCGAATCGGGGAACCGCTCGGGCGATCCAAGTAGTCGGGGTACGGGGTGTGCGCCTTGCTTTGGGTCTCCGATTTCTGTTTTTGGAGGGGCGGATTATCGTGAGCTCCTGGGTTAAGAGGTTGGATTGGGCACCCCTAATTCGGATCCTCGTCAATCGCTCAGAAATCGCAATCAAGGTTTCGTGGCGCGAGAGAAGAAGGTGTTTTCATAGTACGCTCGTTTGGCATGTTCAAGGTAGCCCTGCTACTCAACGGCGAGGGAGGTCTTAAAGTCATGGACTCTGCCACATCTTCTGATCCAATTAGAATGTTCATGCAGCGATCTTGTTTGGCCTCTCCGCTGGATCCACTGTACTCGAGGTCGAGCTGCGCGGTGACGTCTGCGAGCTCCTGTGTAGTTGGCTCCGTGAACAGGGTAAATAATTCCTGATCCGATCAGGTCAGGTCCGGGTCATAGATCCTAGTAAGCTTGAGCTCATAATCGCCCTGGTGCTCAAAAACCATATCATCAAAGTGAATCATGGTTGGTGGCATGTGGTGGCGTGGAGTGTAGATGGATGAAGCAGGAATCGAGCTTCCGATGGCTTCGGATTTAATGGCGCTCCAGATCGGCGAGGTTGTCAGAGTCGCCGAATCTGGAAACTAAACTCGATTGATGATCTTCACGCAAGGGCCCCTACCTGGCGCGCCTCTGTCGGTGTTTTAGACCGGTAGATATATGGTTCCTTAGGCACCCAACTTCTTCGTCTAGATTAATCACAGTCGATGAGACGAGACACGAGATTTATCCGGGTTGAGGCCCTCGAGATCGAGTAAAAGCCCTACGTCCAGCTGTTGTTGTATTGATTCGGCGAGTACAAAATACAAAAGCGTATCCAGTACCCTCTAGTGGATGCTTCTAGGTTGGGATCCTCCCTCTACAAACAGGACCCCCCATTATATATGCTGGGAGACTTGGCTCACAAGACACAAAATACCAAAGCAAACTAGGACTCTGTCTCCTAATCGGTCTTTCCTTCCTTGAACAGGCATCCATGTCCTCCTTGGAGTCTTCTGATCCTAGGAGTCCATGGTCGGTAATCCTCGTGGTCAGGTACCCTAGTATTATGGCCCCAACGGGATTGTCCATGGATGATTTATTAATGTTGGTAAACAATTTGGAGACAGATGATGCAACAAAATTTCTTTTACTCCTATGGCACACATGGCATATTTGAAACAACATTACACATGGTGAAGGTAAATTGTCCTATATAGCTTCAGTGAAATTCTTATGCAAGTACTGGGAGGAACTATGTACAATTAGGAATAATAGTTCTTTTGATCCAAAGGGGAAGCAACTAGTCAGTACTTCATAGCAAGGTAAGAAACCAGAACCGACAGTTAAATGGAAGATGCCAGCTAGTGATTGGATCAAAGTAAATGTGGACGGCGCCTTTGATGAAAGTTCAGGAAAAGCAGGAATTGGAATAGTTATTCGCAATGACCAGGGTGCAGTAGAACTCTCCGCCTCGCAATAACGATGCAGAGGAAATTGAAGCACTAGCATGTAGGGAGGGGCTCAAGTTGGCAGCTGAATGGTGCAACAAGAAGGCGATATTGGAGACTGACTGTAAGTCTCTGGTGGCGATGCTCCGCAACAAAGAAGGTTGCAAGTCTCGTCTTCACTTTATTACAAGAGAAGCACAAGTAGGAGGAAATACTATACCTGTATGGAAGGTCAAACATGTAAAGAGAGAGCAAAATAGGGCGGTGCATGAACTTGCTCAACTGGCAAAGCAAACAAAGCATTTGGCAGTGTGGTGTTTGCGTAGCCCATGTGTATTGAGCAAATTGTTGCTCAGGAATGTAATAACTCTATTTCTGAGATTTAATTGAAGGCTCTCTCTTTTTCGCAAAAAAAAAGTTAGAGCCATGCCTTGTTGGCAATACTGCAGGGTGACTGTTGGGTCGTGCCATTTCCACCCCACGGAGCACATATTTCCCATGCATTTTAGTAGTCTCCCACACTTAAAAAAAGAAATTGAATCAGATAACACTGTTTAAGAACAAGTTTACATATCTCATAGTTCATGGGCCTAAATGTCACTCCACCATATGCTTCAACAATCTACAAGTTCTTAGATCTAGATGGCACATACCAACAAAATGAAAAAAAAACAGCAACAACAGAGTAAAAAGAAGAACAACAAATGAAAAAGAATAGCATCTCGAATTCAGTTCACTCTTGTCGTATTTGACTGTTTGTTTCCTGCAGGTGGCACGAGTCCTGAAGGTCTTCTTGACCCGTGCGATGACTTCAGGAGTCACGGTCGAAGAGATCAAAGGGCACCAGTAATGTGAGAAAAAAATAGTCTATAGGCAATAAATGACTCGCTACTGGCTACCCATAAACATTGCAAGACCGGTCTATAGGAAAGAATCTCTTGCGGTCACCCATAGCGCTATGGGCAGGTAGCAAGTAATAAACAATGATTATCTCTCTCCCTTCTCTCGTTCGATGCATACGGTTGCTGCTGCGGCCACCAATGGAAAAAGAAAGACATAGATTTTCACTGTACATATAACATATAGGGTCCACATCTGAACTATTTTTGCCATATACATTGTGAAAACTGTCATAGTTGTAGACTACTTAACTTGGGCCCACCCATACTGACCAGCTGATCTACAAACATTGCTGCTGCCCTAAGGGGATGGTTCCATGTGCAGATCGGACATGCAAGGTGGGCCATCCCCATAGATGATGTCAGCAAAGTGCCAAATGCCATCCGAGATAGAGACACTCGAAAGAGGAGCGTGAAGTTACATTTGGAGCCACTCCCGATTATGTAAAAGTAACCGTTGTGGAGGCAACTATGTAACTGTATGTAAAGGGCTTGGCTATAAATAGAGCCAGAGTTGTAATTGGAGGGGACATTTTTTTTCATTCCCGGGCGATTACGCTGGCTGTAATACAACGCGCACTCCGTGCTCTATATCATCGAAGTGGCTCGTTGTAATGCAACGCTCACTTCGTGCTCTGTCATCGAAGTGCTATTGGTTGAAGTGAGTTTCCCTCGTCCCAACACAATCCCTAGGAGAAAGGAAAGCACCACTCTGGCTCTATTTCATTTTTTTTCTCAAGACAGTAATAATTTATCTCTAACAAATCTCACCTGATTTCATTATGTTTTAATGTAAACATCATGGTCATTAAATTTTGAAATGAAACTGCGCCGTGGCTATATATATTAGTAGTTAGGTACACCAATCTGCTAAGAGTTTCTCCACAGCTACCTCACACGTTCGCTCGGAGGGGAATTGAGGGGACTCAGACAGATTAAATACCCAACAAGTCAAAATTCCCCACAACCCCTCAATCCACTTCAAATCCACAGAGATTTTAATTAACCGAACAAGGCTAAATTATCCACAGCAATTTTCTTCCAGCTTCATTGAAGTACAAACCTTTAGGAGAGCTGCTACTTTTTATTTTTCGGGTGAGGAGAGCTGCTACTTGATGCAAGGGGCAACTGTAAACACAATTTGCACCCTCATTGGAAAACAGATTCTAACCGAAATGATATCCAAGCAGATAACCATAATCAGAACCAGAACCAAAATCACGTCCCACCATAATATGTATTTTAATCTAATTTCAGGGTTGAATTCAACTATTGTCTATTGGTAGCCAAACGGGACGCAAATGTTGCACAGTCAAACTTCTCCATAACTTCCAATGAGAGGCATGCTCTCATTCGTAGCTGTAGTAGTACACTTTTCTTTTCTGGTATAGAATTAGGCATTCATCAGTGGGCAAAATGGCCGTAACCATGCGCACACAGTACATATCTTGCTCACAGAAAGTGAAGAGTTATGTGTATGTATCACCAGAACCCTGCGATTCGAAAACTGGATCACAGTCGATAAAGAACTGGTTACAACACTGTGTGGGACTTCAAATGCAGGCATCAGCCCTCGCCGCGTCATATTAAGACAAGCGTCATCCCATGGTGGGCACGGCTGGCTCTACAACCGGTGGCACAACATCCACCTTGTACCGGAGGTTCTGTCAAGAGGCAAAATTAGATGAATCGTCACTATAACAGAAGTGATAACATTACTATGTTGAATGAGGGAACCACAGCATCCATTGGTGTTCACTGCAGCCACGACACGTGATGCTTGATTTTGTGGTTATTAACAAGGAAATGCCCGAGTTTGCTTATCAACTCAGGCACAGAAACTAGGAAGCCTTGGAGATGAACTATCATAGGAGATCGGAGATGATTCCAGTGCGAGGGAAGGGGTGGGGGGGTGTCATTAAGAATTAACCTAGTAGATTTGAAACACATTGCAGAAAATATGAAAATAGCTTAAACCCACATATCCAATGGAAACATGACGCTAACAAAAGCAATGATATAAGCAGGGCATCATTTGTGGTATACCTTTTTGAAGAATGATGAATATGAGTTGTCCCATACAAGTTTGTATGATCCCACTGAAACAGTGCAAAAATTACCCTGTGTAGGACAAACCAAATGCATATGGAACATTAGAAGAAGCGCAGAGGTGTCAAACTATGGGCTGATCAAGAGTAATCTTGAGTGGAGGGATTTTCACTTTTGTGGAACTTAAAACAATACAATCGTTTGGAATCACTGGCAACTAGCGTAGGCATCAATAATGAGACAAACATAATGATGTTAAACTCATTGTGTCCTTCTCCGCTATTTGGACAACTCAAACATACTCAACGGACCAAACATATTGTAAAAAAAAAACAGACCAAACATTTCAGAATTTGAATATGTAATATTATTTATAGGCAGCATCTTGGATGTATGTATGACAACCGTCTAGTCATGAAAATGCTGAGGCTCAGAATGCATGATATGGCTATATTGTTGATGATGACACAAAGAGTAGAGGAGGTCTTGCCCTCATGCTGGAGGCTCTTGAGATTTCTCAATCTACATCTGACTTGCGTTACACGAGTTCTGCCCAGGCTAATAACAAGAACCCGGCCCCTGTAAATCTTCCTAAAAAAATCCTAAACTGACTCCACCTATAGCTCTAAACAAAATATCTAAGAAACTAACACAGATAAGTCTGCATCTTAGCCACTTGTAGACGCAACCGTGGACTTCTTTCTTCGCTGAAAATTGGCACTGAAGAATTTGCCCACAACAGTAATGCCGTCCAAGGAAAATAGCTCGTCCCCTAGCTGAAAATTTGGATAGCACTCCTTGAACTGGGCCAATGACTCCCATGTAGCATTAGCTGGTCCCTGACCAACCCACTGGACAAGCAGCTCCCAGGAATCCTTGGAAGGTCTAGGGCGCACCACTGCCCGGCAATGGAACAATGGCATCCGGTAGTGCACCATGGAACATCTTGAGGAACACCACATGGAATACATCATGAATTCGAGCCTTAGGAGGAAGCTGCAGACGATAAGCCACCTCACCAATGCGTTCCAGAACCTGGAATGAACCATAATACCTGGGCGCTAACTTTGCATTAACATGATCAGTGACGGCGACAGCAGAACGTTGCTGAAGCCGCAACCAAGCCCACTCACCAACTGCAAACTCCACATCACGATGAGCTCTGTCATGTGTCCGCTTCATACAATCTTGAACCTGAAGGAGACGTTCCCTAATGTCAGCCAGAAGCTCATCTCAATCTTGGAGTGGTCGACCAAGCACTGCCACACGGGCAGGGGCGGAGCCACATTGATGCATGTGCATGCATGGGAATACCCAACAAATTTGGTACAAAAATCTTGCATACTTATGATATATGCATATGCATAGTTTATGTTGAGCCGAATCTATCCATTCTTTGCTTCTTGCCCCAGTAAACTTGTAGCAAACCGAGCTACAAGCAAATAGACTCGGCTGTCTATGGCATTTGTGTGTGTCTCATATCGATCTCTCTTTAGGCAATGCGAAGACAAGCCATCGTCTGATGCGGGCACACACAGCACGCAGTATGCAAGGGAGCCAGCCAATCGGCGCTGGCACCATATAGCGTCCAGTAGGTTGGCAACGCCATACTAGAACAGGCAAGCACCACCGTTGAAGCCCCAGATCGAGGAACACCAATTTGAATGAAGTTATATTTTTTCTTTATTTGGTGGACCTTCTTTAGTTTGAGCAAACTATACCTTCTAATTTTTGATACTCTGGAGCTTTCATTTTTCTTTAAATTAACACTTCTTTTGGCTTGGGAATACCCAACTTCCAATTCCTGGCTCCGCCACTGCACACGGGCTAGACCAGGCTGATAAGATATCAGAGACGGAGGCTCGTGGCCATACACCACCTGAAACGGGGTGGCCTGCAGCGAAGTCTGAAAAGAAGAGTTGTAGCAAAATTCAGCCCAACGCAACCACCGAAGCCAATTCATGGGACGATCACCAGCCAAACAACGCAGATATACCCCAAGGACCCTGTTTGTCACCTCAGATTGGCCATCAGTTTGAGGATAGAACACCGAGCTGAGACGAAGCTTGACGCCCGATAGGAAAAACAACTCAGTCCAAAGCTGACTAGTATATACCGGGTCTCGATCACTGACAATGGAGCACGGCAATCTGGTCGAAGAAAGCCCAAGCAACCATCAGTGCTGTATATGAATGTCCCAAGGCTATGAAGTGAACATACTTTGAGAAGCGACCAACAACGGTAAGGACCACTGACTTGCCCCCAACTCGAGGAAACCCTTCAATGAAATCCATAGCAATGTCGCTCCAAACCGAAGGTGGTACGTCCAATGGCTGCAGTAAACCAGCAGGCTGAAGATGTAGATGTTTGGTCTTATTTTGCTGGCAGACCAAGCATCCCATGATGTACTGACGTACGAGGCGCGCTGCATTTGGAGTGTAAAAGGACACCCAAAGTCGTTGCAGTGTCTTCGGTACTCCTTCAGGACCAACACCATGCGCTGTTTCCAGCAGCTGAGGCCACAAACGTGAAGCTGCAGGCATGGATACCCGGACCCGATGCATGACAAAACCATCAACCAAGGACCAGGAGGAGCCTGACATGCCATCAGCTATCTCTCGGCGTTTAGCCATGATCTTCTCAAGGGATTCAGCTTCCTTCCTGAAATCCTCAAACAGCAAGAATTCCGGCTGAGAGATGGCAAATTCCTGCAGCACCAATGTCTCCACGTCGCGTCAGGACAGCGCATCGGCAGAGGCATTCTGCTTGCCTGGGCGGTACTCAACATGAAACTCTTGCTCATCCAGGTATGCTGTGGTATGGTGGAGAGACTTGGTCCAGAAGATACTTCAAGCTGCAGTGATCAGTGCGGACTTTAAAAGCACGCGTCCAAAGGTAGGACCGTCAATGACGCACAGCCTCAACAAGCCCAATTAGCTCACACTCATAAGCAGCGAGCTTGCGGTGATGTGGTGCAACAGTTCTGCTGAAAAATGCTATAGGTCCCTTTCCTTGATGAAGGGCTCCACCAAAACTAGAACTGATGCAGCGCAATCAACAACAAAATCTTGCTCAAAATCTGGCAGCTGCAACACAGGTCCAGTAGTGAGAGCTATCTTGAGGCTGGAAAACGCGTCCGTGGCAAACTGCATCCACTGAAATGCTTCTTTTTTCAAAAGGGCAGAGCAGCAATGACACCATAGTTATGGATGAACTTCCGGTAGTTCTCGTGAGGCCGAGGAAACCCTGAAGTGCCCGAACAGATTTGGGCACTGGCCATGCCTGCACTGCTGCGTGTAAGATTGTGTATAATGCATGGGATGTATTGCTTGAGCCCCTTGGGCTGATTATATAGGAGTACATGGCTTGGAGGGCAAGTAGCCTCTCCTAGAGATAAGGAAGGTTATCCCGGGATTACAATCAATCCTAAACTAACAATATCCGGAGTTGCCTAATATACTCTAATATCCCCCCGCAGTCATAACGGGAGCGTGCAAACGATGAGACTGGAGAATAAGCTGAAGAGCTGATAGCCCACCGCAGTCGCAACCATCGCCGCATCGCAGATCTTGTGGCTGGAGCCGAGGTCGCGGTGGACCTGGTCGAAGTTGTGGAGGAGGGCGTAGGTCCGAAGCGTCAGCGAGGCGCCTGAGTACACAAAATCGGCAGCTTCTTGCCGACAACAGCAGCAGGACAGTGAGCAGCGGATGGCGATGATAGACGAGGCAGCTGAAAAGCGCTCGTGCGTCTTCCTTTAGCAACATCGACAGCGGTGTCCGCATGAAAATGACAATAGGCGTGGACTCGAACCGAGAGCTAGCTTGACGAGGACCAGCAGAATGGGTGGCACCACCGCCTAAAAAAGGCGGTGACACGGCGATGATGGCTTGACCATGAGCGTCGCCGCCGCAGCCTGGAGGGGCGCAACGACAACCTCGTCCTTGGGAGTGTCGACGATGAAGCGACGGCGGTAGGATGACGCAAACCGATCTCTGATCGGGAAAAGAGAACACCAGCAGCAGCAGGGTAGACCTCCGGGTAACCTCGGGTGCACCTGGTTGGGTGCGCCCTGAGCGGCTCCTCCGCTCCAGCTACACGGCAGGCTGGTAGCCCTATAAGGCGCCCCCGCAGCTGCGTCCTCACGCTAGGGGCGGAAGGGGAAGGTGCCCGACGGTGCGGAGGGAATAGTCGGTGAGGGAGGGCGGGGCAGAGCCCCACGGTACTGCGGCCCGATGGCGATGTCTACCGGCGGTGCGGTGACCCGATGGCCCTAACGGCACGGTGCACTGGCATCCCCGCGGGCATCCATCCTTCGCACCCGCGCACTCACGCTCAAGAGCAGCGGTGCATCGGTGCAGGTACGAGGGGGGTGCCTGGGCTGATGCACGGAGGAAGCGGTGGATCCAGATGCGAACCGGAGGAAGCGACGACGCAGAGGCATGGCAAGCCTGATGGCGGCCCCATGGTGGTGCGGGGCCCAACGAGGACTACGGGCAGCACCGCCATGGTTCCGGTCAACGATGGGTGGAGGTAGGCTCCTCTGCTGCTTGCTGACCACCACGGCGTGACGGATCATATGGATCGGTCGCGCATCCTACAAGGGCGGCACGAGGGCAGCGGAAGCCGAAGGCCTAGGTCAAAATCTAGACTCGTGATACCATGTAAGATTGTATATAATGAATGGGATATATTGCTTGAGCCCCTTGGGCTGATTATATAGGAGTACATGGCTTGGACGGCAAGTAGCCTCTCCTAGAGATAGGGAAGGTTATCCCAGGATTACCATCAATCCTAAACTAAATATATCCGGAGTTGCCTAATATACTTACTGCGATCTTTTCTGGATCCATGGCAACGACGCATTCACTGATAACATGGCCAAGGTATGCAACTGATCGCTCGCCAAACATGCACTTGGCACACTTGAGGACCAACCTGTGCTAATGCAGGATTGACAATACAGCACGTGGGTGTTGCAAGTGCTCCGCCCAAGTTGCACTGTAGATCAAAGTATCGTAAAAAATTACGAGAACAAAGCGGCAGAGAAAAGGCCGAAGAACCTCGTTCATAATGGCTTGGAATGTAGACAGTGCATTAGTGAGGCTGAATGGCATCACCAAGAACTCTAAGTGGCCGCGATGCGTTCGGAATGCTGTCTTAGCGATGTCATCAGGGTGCATGTGTACCTGGTGGTAGCCACTCCGAAGATCAAGCTTGGAGAAGAACTTGGCCCCACGAAGTTCACAGAGCAACTACTCGACGATGGGGATGGGAAATACGTCGCACACTGTCTTGGCGTTGAGGGCCCGGTAGTCAACACAAAAACGCCATGCACCATCTTTCTTGCGTACCAAAGGGACGTGTGACGAGAAGGTTGACGTAATGGCGAGTATGATTCCCTGCAGCAGCATCTCCTCGCACTGCCTTTCAATTTCATCCTTGAGAAGCTGTGGGTAGCGATATGGCCGGAGCACAACAGGCAGCGCTTCGGGCAGCAGGTGAATGCGATGATCAAGATGGCGCCATGGCGGTAGACCCACCGAAGGTTCAAACACATCACTGAACTCCAACAGCAGCGACAAGAGGTCATATGTAGCGGCCAGGCACAGACGGGGTGCCGGATCTGCGCCCACCCCGAACCACTTGATCCTGTTGTCCAACCACCAAAAGGTCATCGACTGTGACAGATAAGCGGTAGCTCCTGAGGCGCATCAACACCATAGATATAAGGAGTGCATTAGCATCCATCAGCATATTCCGTAGGATATGCCACATGTATTAGCAGTCTAATTGTGTCTTAGTGTCGTCTGGCTATAGCATATTTACTGGAATATGGTTGTATCTTAGAGTAGGTCTTTTTAGGGATTCCCTGGAATATGCCCTTTGGGCTATATATGTACCATGGGTGCCCTTTGGGCCTCTTGAGAGAGTAATGGAAATCCTTTTTGGGCCAACAGACTGCACATTGAAATCAAATCAGTGAGGATAGGACCCAAAGTGTGCAGCCATTGGCACCCGAGCACCATCTTATAACCATCTAATGGAATTCCGCAGAGGATTATCAGCCCCATCGTATTTGGGAAAACGAAGTTTGTAGACGTGCAGCGGTTGTCCTACAGATCCATCGTCGAACCTGCCCTTCTCCAGAAGTTGCATTTGCACATTGTTGATGGAGGTCGACAAGCATCCTTGTTCCAGGCAGATGGTGCCCCAGCTCCGTCTCGAGTTTCTTGCCAAGGTCGCCGATCTTGGACACGATTTTGTCAATGGCTTCTTGAAAGTCGGTCTTCTGGACGAAATTATCGTCGCCCATGGTGCGTGGAAGGAATGGGTTTAGCGGCAACGAGGTGGAACAAGATGTTGATGATCGGCCGAGGAAATTCCCAGATGATACCAAAGATGATATGGCTATATTGTTGATGATGTCACAGGAGTAGAGGAGGTCTCACCCTCACGCTGGAGGTTCTGAGATTTCTCAATCTACTCCTGACTTGCCTTACACAAGTTCTGCCCAGACTAATAAAAGGAACCCAACCCCTGTAATCCTCCTAACGAACTCCTAAATTGACTCCACGTATATCTCTAAACAAAATAAGTAAGAAACTAAAACAGATACGTCTGCCTCTTAGCCACTTTTAGATGCAACCATGGACTTCTTTCTTCGCTGAAACTTGGCACCAAAGAATTTGTCCACAACAATGCATCTACTAGTTTCAGTGAAAAGCTCTCAATCCAACCTATGTAAACGTTATCCATTAAACTCATTTTGTATGTCTGATAATATGTAACACTCGATCCATAAATATGAAACCTTGCTTGTAGAACCTTTCTTGTACCTGGGAACAAAGTAAAGCCGCAACCAGGAAAGACAACTTACTTGGTCAGCTTCATACCGTCGATAGGGAAGAATTAGCTGCAATGCATACAGTTTCCATTAGACAACATTGACAAACAAAATACCTTTTGAGAAGGAGCAATCAAAAAAGAAGAGATCACGCCAACTTAGGAACGGTAGATACCTGATATAATAATAAGACAATATATTTATGTAAAACCAGAGGAAACAACACAGGCCAGAGGGTAAACAGAATGTTTGTCCAAGTAAAACATAGTCCAACACAAAGAGGTTTCAAATGATTTTGTGTGGAATAACATCAGGAATGCTCAGAATGTTTAGTTTTTTTTTTCTACTAACACATGGTCTCTTTTAGTCGATACTAGGTAAAGTTTAGGTCCCCAG
Source organism: Alloteropsis semialata (assembly GCA_004135705.1). Lineage (NCBI taxonomy): Eukaryota > Viridiplantae > Streptophyta > Magnoliopsida > Poales > Poaceae > Alloteropsis > Alloteropsis semialata. Next base: position 38,285,021 of record CM014272.1, on the reverse strand, counting down.
GTGAGGGAGCTGCCAGCCCTTGATTGACGAGGTTGCTGGCAAAATCTATCAGGATGGAAGGCCCCTCTTATGAACAGGGCCGGTAGACTTCCAGGTGGTCCTAATGATCATCCCCATCCATCTCATGGCAATCTATGTGTGTGTGTGTGTGTGTGTGGGAGGGGGGGAGGGGAGGGGTGTGTTTGGTAAGGCTATTTTGTCAGGCAAGGAAGCAACTATGTTATATCCGTATAACTCGTGCAAATGTCGTAGACATACTGGTGCTCTAACGGATTCTGGATCCGCGGAGGGGGCGATTATTACTCTGACATTAGGGGCCAGAAGGACGACCTGGGCTTCATTCTCATCCTCCGGGTCGAGAAGGACGACCGGTGCCTCATCATGAGGGTCGGGAGGGCCCATCGCAGCTTCATTTGAGGGAAGCGGTCTGTCGCTCTCGTCGGGGATACGAGGTGCTACAAATAGCACGATGCTAGTTTGCGCCTCCGCATGTTTTTCCTCTTATGTTAACGCAATGATACGCAGTTCTCCTGCATATTCGAGAAAAAAAAATCTCATGATTGCCATGGACTTGCCCAAGTGGGCGATCAAGGCTATCGATAAGCGATGTCATGGTTTTCTGCGAAGGTCGGGAGAAAACGTCAATGGTGGCAATGTCTAGTTTCTTGAGAGAAAGTACAATGGCCATTTCACTATAGTGGTTGTAGGGAATTAGGGAAACACCACACACCCAATGAGGAGGAGTGACCTTTTCATTATATAGGCCGTATAAGTTTGGGGTACAAGAAATACAATACAAGCACATATACAACACTATATGTCTAACACCCGCCAGCAGTCGTAGGTGGATCCTCAAAAACACCAAGACTGAGCCTAAAATCAGTAAACAACTGTACAGGTAGACCCTTAGTCATAATGTCAGCAAACTGACGCGACGAAGAAACATGGAGAACACGAACTTGGCCCAAAGCCACCTTCTCGCGGACGAAATGAATGTCAATCTCGATATGCTTCGTTCGTCGATGATGGACAGGATTTGCAGCCATATAGACAGCGCTAACATTGTCACAAAAGACGAGCGTAGCCTTAGGGAGAGGAATATGAAGTTCCTGAAGAAGTTGCCGCGGCCAACAACACTCAGCCACAGCTTGGGCGACCGCCCCATATTTTGCCTCAGCGCTAGATCGTGAGACTGTAGTCTGTCGCTTAGACGACCAGGAGACTAGAGTGTCGCCGAGGAAGACATACTAACCTGAGGTGGAACGTCTGGAGTCAGGGCAACCAGCCCCATCAGCATCAGAATAAGATGTAAGAGAGTCAACAGGACCAGTGCCAATGTGAAGACCATATGACAAAGTACCCTTCACATAGCGCAGGATGCGCTTCAGAAGCGCTAGATGTGACTCGCATGGATCATGAAGAGCAAACCTGCTGGACATCATATGCAAGATCAGGGCGAGTGAGAGTGCGGTACTGCAGAGCGCCAACAAAACTCCTGTACGCAGAGGCATCAGCAACACGCAGGCCATCGGTAGCAAACAACTTAGCTTTAGTATCAACAAACTCCTGTACGCAGAGGCATCAGCAACACGCAGGCCATCGGTAGCAAACAACTTAGCTTTAGTATCAACTGGTGTCGTCGTAGAGTGACAGTCACTCATGCCGGCGCGCTGAAGGATATCCAAAGCATACTGTCGCCGAGAAAGGAACAACCCGTCTGAAGAGCGTGTGACTGATATGTGCAAGAAGTGATGAAGAACTCCAAGATCTGTCATAGGAAACTCACTGTGAAGCCGAACAATGATGTCTTGAAGCAGCGTGGTAGAAGAAGCGGTCAAATCAATGTCATCGACGAATAAAGAGGTGTCGGAAACTGATGGAACAAAACCAAATTGTCGAATATAGGTGGCAAACCATTGGTACCATGCACGAGGAGCCTGCTTCAAGCCATACAGTGATTTCTAAAGAAGACAAACATAATCGGGATGAGCTGGATCAACAAAACTAGGAGGCTGCTGGCAGTAGACGATTTCGTCGAGATGTCCATGAAGAAATGCATTCTTGATGTCCAACTGATGAATCGGCCACTGACAAGAGGCTGCAATACTCAAAACAGTCTAAATAGTCCCAGGTTTGACAACCGGACTGAAGGTCTCCTCATAGTCAATGTCATACTGCTGGGAGAAGCCATAAACAACCCAACGGGCCGTATGACGCATAAGAGAACCATCCGAATTGAATTTATGCTTATAAATCCACTTCCCTGTCACAGCGTTAGCGCCAGGAGGACGAGGAACTAATCTCCAAGTATCATTATCCATAAAAGCCTGAAACTCATGAGCCATTGCAGCTCGCCAATTGGGATCAGCAAGAGCACTGCGATAATTAGTCGGAACAGGAGAAGAACCAAATGATTAGCAGTTAAATTCCGATAGTTAACAGGTTGAATGGTACCGGACTGGAGACGAGTGATCCGTCGCAAAGCCGGAGGTATTGGAGAATCACTGCGCATGGGTCGACGAGGAGGTGACGGTGACCGAAGGGAGCGGCAGAGTCTCCAAAATGTCGGATAGGTATGGGACCGTGCACGTGATGGCCAGACACTAGTGCAGAGCCAGCAAGAGGATCATTAGCCGAAGGACGACGACCGTAGACCTAGCCGAACCGCCCAGGTGCTGGAGGCGGTGCGGCCAGGCCACCAGGTGCTGCAACCTAGCCACCAAGTGCTTGAGGCGTTGCGGCCAGGCCACCAGGTGCTATAGCAGAGCCACCAGCCGCAGCCGAGCCAGCAGGCGCAGTCAATCCACCAGCCTTGGGTGGACGGCCTGCAGCCGGCGCTGTCAGGCTGCCAGCTGCGGTGGATGCAGCTGGTGCGCCAGCGAGATCGCTGACATCAGCAGCAGATGATGAGGAGCCGGACGGGGGTACAAAACCATGCCCGCTCGGGCTAGTAGAGGGGGGTCGAACTGGGGTATAGAACCACGCCCGCTCGAGCTAGGAGGGCCTGATGGGGGTATGGAACCGCGCCCACCAGGTGCAGATCACGGTCGCTCAACGTCCATGGAGGACGGAGCAGCCGCAGGAGAGCCACCCGCTGCATGATTAGTAGAACAAGGAGCAATATCCGAGTCGTCACCGAGTAAGAAATCAAAAGAGCTGGTGGGAGGAACAGGGGGCTCGCAAGCGAAGGGAAAACTAAACTCATCGAAAACAACATGTCGAGAGATAAGAATCCGTCGTATAGCGAGATCGAGGCAACGATACCCCTTGTGAGAAGAAAGGTACCCCAAGGACATTATTCAAAACGAATTGAGACATATCGGTGGTAAGAACTGAGGAACCTCAAGACGTGACAGGGATACGTGCACCATTGCCTACAATAATCGAAGAATGATAAGCTGGGAGGCGAGAGAGGAGTATACCATCCGAGGAGTGCATGTGTGTGGAGGCGCCAGTGTCCATCACCCATGCATTGCCTTGAAGCGCCATCTGCTAAAGAGTCGCCACCAGACCGGCCTGATCCCAGGAAGGGGATGGGGCCGCCACTTGAGGAAGAGTGCCGAGGGCGGCGTGAGCCTGCAGGGAGGGGCCGAGGATGCCCTGACCGCCACGCCAGGGCCGCCCGCCCATAGACCAGGCCATGCCTGAGCCCGAGCCGCCGACCTGCGTCCCATGCTGGACGGCCAATGCATTGAAGCAGATCCATGGGCTACCTGGGAAGGGAACGCGAGGCTACTGCTAACCGCCGCCGTTGCCACTGCCGCCGTTCCGCTTGCCGAAGTTCTTCTTGCGCTTTTGCTGGCCGCCGCCGGAACCCTGCTGCAGCGGCTGGGATGCAGGCGAGGACGAGGAGCGGCAATCGAAACAGTGGAGGCCGCAACTTTGGCCTCATTGGCCAGGCGCAACTCTTTCAGAGACAGTTGATCGAGTCCCTTGGTGAAGGTTATGTTGGTGGTGGAGGCGATGATGTCGGCGGTGGTGCTGTAGCGAGGATGACGCCGCGGAGGAGGTTGAGGACGAGGGTGGCGTTGTCAACAGGCTGACCGACATCGCGGAGTGCACCGGCAGCCTGCTTCATCACCTTCCCATAGTCTTCGACGGACATGTCGCCTTGATTGAGGTTGTGGAAGGCATGACTCAGGAAGATGGCGCGAGGTTCCTTGTTTGCCTCGAAGTGGGCAGCGATGGCAACCCAGAGTTGGTGCGCTGTTTGATCAGCTTCCATGGCGAAGTCGAGGACGGCGTCAGAGACGGAGCCGTACAGCCAGCTGCGGACGCAGCAATCTGCCTGAGTCCAAGCATCAGTGCGCAAGGTTGGGGGGAAGGGATCCGTCGATGTGCGCGAGAAGGCCGAACTTCCCGCACATCGCCTCGAAGGAGCGTCACTTGGTGCAGTTGGAGGAGGGAAGCTCCAGCTTCAAGGGTACGTGGGACTGAACAGCGACGGTGGTGTACGGAGCTGCCATGGGGACGTCGATCTGGTCAGGAAGGTTGTCGCCGGAGAGGTGGGGATCACCGATGGCGGAGTCGCTGTCACCGGCGGAGGAGGAGGCGCTGGTGACAGAGGACATCAACAGATGGGATATGCTGAGGGGTGCGGCCGTCCAGGAGGGGCAGCGCGCAGGAGAGGAGGGCACACGGCCGGCCCTAGGGTTTGTCCCGGACTCGTGATACCATGTAGAGAATTATGGAAACACCACACACCCAATGAGGGGAGGTGACCTTTCATTATATAGGCCGTATAGGATTTGGGGTACAAGAAATACAATACAAGCACATATACAACACTATATGTCTAACAGTGGTCTTGGTATCCATAATAGTTTATTGGATGTGCTTTGCGTGTTCAGTGGTTATGGTTGCAAAAAACAGACTCCTTGAGGCCTTGTGCTGGTCTACCAGTTCAAGTTCCGCGAAATGCCCACGCTCTCTTTGGAGATGCAATAGAATCTATGGTCGGCAATGGAGAACCAAATTCTGGACAAACTGGTGGCTTCAACGCAAAATGGTCATAGAATTGGCTCCTACTTTATCCAAACTGATCTCTAAAAGAGTAAGAAAGCAAGGGACATTGGAGGACACTCTAATTAGGGATGGCAACAAGAACAAATTACCAGCATGCCAAACCAGTTAGGATGTGGATATTGGCGACTCTAGTCATTAGAAGATGGGTGTCTGATATAAAGGGGGCACTAACAGTCCAGGTGTTAATCAAGTACATGTGCATTTGGGACTTTGGTTGATAATCTGGTTCTAGACCCCAGCAATCCTTCATCAACACATTTGGAGACTTACAAGGTCAGGGACATACAAATGCAAATCTGCATTTGATACCTAGTTCACTGGTACCATCAGGTTTGAACCCTGAAAGCCCATCTGGAGAAGTTCACTGTTACTATCAGGTTTGATACCTAGTTCACTTGTACTATCGGACTTGCTGTCAATAACAAATGTTGGACGGCTGATCGCCTCGCTAAGCGTGTTTCATCACACCTGACCGCTTGTCCCATTTATGAGCAGGCTGCACCTCAATCTTCTGTCTCGTTTCTCCTGCTGGTAGTGCAATGACATAAAGGGGCTGTCCAAGGACTTAAGACTCAATACTTTGATCATATTGATAGCTTTGGAAACATAGGAACTCGTGTGTGTTTGAAGGAGGACAGCCCAAGTGTTCAGGTGATGATGTGCAATAAAATGACGAGAGACCCCTCATAACTGTTGGTGAGCAAGTCTAGGCCCGCACAACCAGGCAGGTGATTAGCTAGCTAGTGATGAGTCTAACTTGTAAACCATGTTCCTAGATTATCTGGTCATGATCCTTGCATGTAGAATGTACCAACCAGTTCAACCCAAAAGCTTAAGTTGATGAGAAAAGGTGGGCAATTCACTTATATTCCAACACTCCGCCTCACGCGCAGGCTCTCTTAGACCGCATACGTGGAAATTGAAGTGGGCTGCAATTATTCTATTTAATCACGTCCTCCAGGATTTGACTCGAGACCTCTAGCTCTGATACCATATTGAGTTGCATGCACCAACCAGTTTAACCTAAAAGCTTAAGCTGATAAAAAAGATGGGCAATTCACTTATACTCCAACACCTACTGTTACATGGTATCAGGAAAACTCGATCCAATTCTCCTCCTTCAGCTGCTTTTGAGTTTGCAATGGCACACTCCCCGTCCTCCCCTTCATCCGGCAATTCCATAGCCAGCACCAACTCCTTTGCTTCCTCTCCCTCCCAGGCGCCGCCACCATTGCCATGATTAACATCTATAGCCATGTCCGTCACCCTTAGCATGGATGTCTCCAACTTCCGGAAGTGACGCAACTAATTCGCACTGACATTCCAGAAGTTTGCGTTAGTGAACCCCATCGAAGGCACGCTCGACGCGCCCTCCCTCATGCATCATGATCCAGAGTGGCTTCAGATCAATTCATGCATTGTCTCGCCTCTACTCCACCAGTGTTAAGGACATCATGGACAATGTGTACAACGGCCCCACCACGGCGTCCGACACCTGGACGGCCATCAGCAGGCTCTTTCTCGACAACAACTTGCAGCGCTCCATCTACACATTCATCAGCGAGTGCAGTGGGCACCTCGAGCGATCAGGCTCTAGTCATCAACAATATGCGTGGCTTGAATTCTTAGATCAATTCTGCCATTACCTAGTTGGGCTCCTAGAATCCTTCGGCGACATTCCTCTACACCAAGTCCTACCTTCTCCGCAAGGAAACCCAGGTGCACAACACCGTTAAGATGGAGGTGCTCGCAGAGCTTATAGTGGCTGGACCTTCCGCCCCCAACACCGCCTCGTTGGGTCTACCATCGCCAAATGTGCCGACGCCACCGTCCCTTCGCAGTCTCGACCGGTGCAAGAAGCACAAGTCTTCCGGCAAGGGTTCCGATTTTGCATCTACTCCACACGTCCGCACCTTCTCCGACGCTTGTTGTGCCCCAAGACCGAGGTTGTCCAGGAAGGCTCGCTGAACATCACGCCTAGCACCCTCGGTCCATGTCCCAGCATCACGCTGCCCTAGGCCAAGACAACGTTCAAGGCACCCGTCGTACTACACTGACGTCACCACCGCTCCATCGAGCCTCTACTCTGTCCTCCATGGGATGTCCTCGTAGGCACAAGTCGGCGGCGACGACTAGTTTTTGGACACAGGCGCAACCACCCATATGGCTTCGAATGTCAATATCTCTTTATACACCACCCCTACCGTTTCCCAACAATTTGTTGGCAATAGGCATCATCTTCCCGTTTTGCATATTGGTCATGTTCTACTCCTCAAGTGCAACTACACAATATTCTGATTTCACCTCACCTATTTAAGAATCTAATATTTGTTCGTGCCCTCACCCATGACAACTCCATTACAGATGAATTTGATCCATTTTGTTTTTCTATCAAGGATCTTCGAACACAAACAATTATGCTTCGATGTGTCTCTTCGGCGAGCTCTACCCCCTACTATTCGTCTGCTCTGTCAGCTCCAGAGACCCTCCATGCTGCGCATGACACATCCCTATGGTGTGCTCGGCTTGGATATCCTGGCTAAGCTTCATTGAATAAATTGCTTCGTTTACTAACTCCCGTACCAAGTCTTGACACTTATACGTGCCATGCCTGCCGCTTGGGCAAGCACGTATGGCTGCCGTTCTCGGCCTTGCAGCATGTTTTCTTCTTGTCCCTTTCAACAGTTACATTGTGACGTTTCGATATCCCCAATAATAAATAATTCAAGTTACAAGTTTCACCTTGCTAACTTTGATGATTACTCCCATTTTGCCTGCACATTCTAGTTAAACCACAAGTCCAATGTGCTACCAACTCTCATTTCTTTCAGTGATTTCGTCCGCACTCAGTTTCAGCTACCAATCTATGTTTGCAGATGAACAACGGGAAAGAGTTTGACAATGTAGCGCCTCAAACGTTCTTTGCTGCCCACGGCATCGCTATCTGCCTCACTTGTCCTTATGCATCACAACAAAACGCCATCTGCCTCACTTGTCCTTATGCATCACAACAAAACGGCCAAGCCAAACGCCTACTTTGCACCATCAACAATAGTGTGCGCATGCTTCTTTTCCATGCCTCCATCCCTGCCTCCTTCAAGCTAGGTGCGCTCGCCACCTCCACGAATCTTCTAAATCGTCACCCTTGACGTCCACGAGATAACCATACACCCTAGGATCTCCTGTTTGGCGTGGCACTAGACTTCGTTGACCTTCGCACGTTTGGGTGCCTCTGCTACCCGAACACCGCCGCCACTACGCCGCATAAGCTGGCACTACGTTCTGTTGCATGCGTATTCCTAGGTTTCCCGGCTGATCAAAAGGGATAAAAGTTTTAAAACCTAGAAACCAGGCGTATTATAATCTCTCGACAAGTCCAATTCAACGAGTCGGTGTTCCCTTTCTCATAGGTCTCGACACCAAGCACCGCACTACACGTGTCGCCGCCCATACCAGATCTCCGTTTAGTTCCTGCTCTGCAACGTCGTTGGTCTGTGAGTCATTCACGGGTTGCCCTGGGTATGCCAACTTCTCAGCACTAGCGGCCTAGATCAGCCGCTTCTCCATGCCCAGGCGCGCTACCTCTTGACCACCGGCGCTTGGGCCCACCGCCCCATCGCTTTCTCGATGCCTGCGGCAACCTGGACGCCACAACTGTTTTAGATTCGTGGCCTGGTGACCATGACTCAGTTCCATGCACGGCGACAGCACCATCAACCACACCAAATCCGAACCCCCTGTCCGCTAGTCCGCCAACAATGTCCCCGCCACTTATTGTGCTACCACGACATCCAATGGTCACGCAGCAAGAGACAACATTACCATCCCTGATCCAAAGCATGCCAACGTCGTCGTCTCAGGTACACAGACTCCACAACTGACATCCATTCACGCGGCAATGCGTGATCCGGCATGGCTTGCTGCCATGCAAGACGAGTTTGATGTGTTTATGGCGAGTCGGATTTGGACATTGGTGCCGCGGCCATCGGGCGCCGAGATCATCACCGGCAAATGGTTCTTCAAGAACAAGCTCCATGCGAACGGTTCTCTCAAGCCGCGCAAGGCACCATGGGACGGTTCCCTCCACCCGGACCACATTTGCTTCCTCACCAAGCGCCATATGGTCTCAAACAGGAGCCGCGCGCCTGGTTTGATCGTTTCTTCGGCCACTTGCACAACCTTGGCTTTGTGTTCGTCGGCTCCGACTCATCACTCTTCATGTTCAAATCCGGCACCGACATGGCATACTTCTCTTGTACTTCGATGATATTGTCCTGACGGCTTCCTCAACCACGCTCCTTGAACACATCATTGACGAGTTAGGCATTGAGTTCGCAGCGAAGGAACTTGGTCCTCTTTACTTCTTCCTCTGCATCCAAGTACACCACAACACCAACGGCCAATAGACAACAGGCCGAAGCTCTCGTCCACGGCTGGTGATCTGGTCAACGATGGCACGTTCCATTGCAACATCACCAACTCAACTCCCCTTAAAACCTGACCATCACTTGACCGAAAATGGCATATGTTGCGAACCAAGTGTGTTTGCACATGCATGCTCCACATAATGCTCATTGGCAGTTTTTCAAGCGTCTTCTCCGATATCTACGCAGCACCCTCACCCACGACATCCACATCAACACCTCCTCCAAGCATAAACTCATGGCATACTGTGATGCGGATTGGGCCGAATGCCCGAACACTCGACGCTCCACGTCCGGCTACCGTGTGTTCCTCGGAAAATCGTTGGTTTCATGGTCGCCCAAGCAACAAACGACAGCATCACGGTCCAGTGCTGGGGCGGAATATTGGGTGGTGGCCAACGCCACCGCAGAATGCTGCTGATTGCAGAGTCTGCCTCACGAGCTTCATGTTGTCAGTGAGAAAGCTATGATAATCTACTGTGATAATGCTTCTTTTGTCTTTTGTTTCTCAATGAAAACCCGGTACGACCTCGATGAACTAAGCATGTGGAGGTTGACATACATTTTGTACGACAGAAGGTAGCCCTTGGCCACTTCTGTGTTCCAAAAGGTCCCTCGCAGCATCAATTTGCAGAATTCATGACAAAATTACCATCACCTCTGTTCAACGACTTCATGTCCAAATAGTGCATAGCTCCTAGATCAAAAGAGGGGTGGTGTTGGCAACCAGGTCTAGGCCCGCACAACCCGGCAGGTGGTTGGTTAGCTAGTGATGACTCTAATGTGTAAACCATGTACTCCTAGATTCTCTGGTTATGATGTAGGATGGTCGGTTGCACACAATCAGCCTCCTGCTCCTGTACATGTACTGCATTCTAAGATGAATACAACTGAGCACTTCGACATATCCTATTATTACAATAACAATCAAACCATTTTCGTAAAACCACAAAAATATACACAGTGCTACTAAAATGGTTTAATCCTATCAACATTCATGAACAAAGAAGATGTTGTATCCAATCATCCTAATGAACAAGAAACTTACAGTTTTCTCCCCTGAAGGGCTAATGTATTCCACATGAAATCCAATGTCCTGCCAACATCAAATCTGTCTCTTAAGGAATTATGAAAAAAATTGATTAACTACTAAAGCATTACAAAAGCTGCACAATCCTTGTCAAAATTTCAGGTATTGCTGCTTCTTTTATTCAAGAAATATGAAGCATTAATCAGCACTTTATTTTGACACTAGTACGAAACATTCTTTTTTTAGTAGCTAGAGACACTATCATGTATTATCATCAGTTATCACAATATCACAGTGATAAAATTGTTCCACAGCCTTCTAGGCTTTAGCATTTCTTTTCATTCAGCTGAATATCCGATTCCATCTTTTATTAAAGTAATCTCTAACCTAAACCACAAATAAGCAACACTGAAGCCTTCTTAACAATAGAAATGTTGTTTGCATAGTTAGAAAAATAAAATAACAATAATTATCTTCTGTTCCATAGAGTAGGGAATCAGCATATACCAATACCATGTTGAGGGCCCCTTGTTGCAAGGAGAAGTCCCATGCAATGTATGAGTTTATGGCTTCAACACCCAAAATGACCTGAACAATGTGAATGACAAAACTTAAGCAAATTGAGACCATCCAAGCAATAAAGCATTAATTATTTAACATTCCACACGATTAGACCAAGACTTAATAACAGATTGAACATGGAAATGTCAGCAAGGGGCAAGAAGCAAAAGGTATCTTATTTACCGATAAATAAAGCAAATAACTGAGGTCAACTAGATATGTACCTCATGCGTCTTTCCAGCTGGAATAATAGTTTCTTTGTACTCATCACTTTTCCTACCAAAAGAATAAGGGGGATTGGTATTTCAGTTCTACAAACCTGTCTAGTACTTCTTAGTACTAAGCTAAAGTGCATGAGATTACTGCTAAATGGAGATATTACCTTGCATCCAGAGCACCTGCATCCTCAGCGGATATAAAGAATGGTGCATTCAAAAAAACCTCACTACAGAGTGTTGAGTCATTAGTTGGAAAAAAGATCATGAAAATAATTTATAAAAGTTTATACACAACAAAAACATTTAAAGCTTGTTAGCATGCAGAACTCGCATCACATTGGCATCTTATTACCTAACAAAGTAATTGCAAACAACAAAATGAAGGTTAGATATGGTATGCTATTAACAGGTTACCTTTGGTTACCAGGTCGAAACCGTAATGAACTCTATTAAATAACATTGTCTAACTACAAAAATAGAAATAATAGCCAAGATTTTAAATATAAAGAGTAACGATAAATTGTCAAGAAATTATCTGATGACTCTACTCAAAATGGCATGAAGGTTGCCCTAAAAAATGGCATGAAGTTAGACAACAGCTCAAGTTGAAAAGCTAAAAAAAAAGAGAAAATAAGCACGATAATTAATAAACAATTAATGCAAAACCAAGAGAAAGAAAGACAAGAACTTCATCTTTTTTTTCTTGAGGTCACAGGAACAAATTACTTCATTGAAAAGTTTAAGCCCTGCTTGACTTGTGCACTCTAGAATACAATCTACTATTTTCAGATCTACTAGTTTTTAAAAATATATATATAATGAGAGACTTTTCTTTGCCACTACTTCGAGGTCTAATCATCTTTCTATGACAAAATGCCCCTTCACGAAATGTATTTTGATCAAAACAAAGTTCCAAAACAAGAAAGAAAATATGTTGTCAATTTTAATGGTCATCTTTGAAAAATAATTCTAAAATTCTCAATAATACAAAATCGATGAGGACAGTACATGGAAAAAACATTTCAGTCCTCAAAAACAATTTTTCAAACTACGCAGGAGAGCTGCGTGTCATTTCATCAAAGTAGAAAAAAGAGTACATGAGTCTGGACTGACCCTAACCGAGTAGGGAGCACCATACCCACACACATGTTTAAATAAGTATATTATTTTGGTAAAATAAGACACTTATTTCAGTCCTAGAATAATTTGAGCAAAGTCTTCTTCAAATACAAATTTATGTTCGTATTTATATAAAACAAACAACATTTTGGTGGGGGTAAGAGCTGCCATATGGCCTTTTTAGAAGAAAGAAGCTCAACCTTCTCCGGGATGAGAAATTCCCTGAACCCTGGCTTTGTCAATAAGGGGGATTTTTTTAACCAGCCCAAAAATTTGCTCCCACAGGGAGCCGTACCTAGGACATGAAGTTGCTACTAAAGCATTGCAACCACTAGGATCCAAGCTTGCTCACTTATGTTTGTATTTATGCCCTAAATGTGCTGATTTAATGACCCTTCTCTTTAACCCTTTACAAAATCCACAATTGTATGATATGTTCCTTGATACTCATGGACTTTCCAAGTTTCTATTCAGTTTCCTCAATTCTCTATAGTAAACAAAGTGGTAAAGAAATAGACATTGCAGAATACTATAAAATGAGAAAAGGGTGTTTTGCAATCATACAAAATGGGGATATTACCAGGATAGAGCTCCAGGAAGTGGCAAAAGAAAAGTAATGGATGGGGTATATGATATTACATAGTTCTTCTCTACCAGCTAAACATTAGCACTGAAGTTTCAACTGTATAATTTGTGAAGCCCTAGAGCATCAATGATAGGAAAAGTGCATATCGGTATGCTGCTAATGTAGAACTGAACTGTTCATTTAATGCTGAAACTATAATTACCCTATGAATTCAGTGAACTTCACAAACTCCTCGGTGTAGATAATTACAGCTTGCTGCAGCACAGCAATGTCATCCTGCCCTCTGTTAAGTTTAGTGGCAGATAGATAAAAATTAGAAGGATCAAGATGCAGCTGAAAAAGAGCAAGTCCCTATGGCTTTTCTATCGCAATAAAGAAATAGTCCAAATGAGAACTTCTCACATTTTCCTTTGTCCATATCTTGCCAAAGAGACATGCAGATACAACCGAATTGCGAGCACCAGTTTTGTAAGGGTGTACAGTGCTGGGCCGTAGCGCTCTCTTTGCTCTTCCATAGGTCTGAAAAGAAATTTTAGATTGAAAGATAAGGCAATTGCATCATCAGCATTGCTAATATTGTGCATGCAGTTACTTCACATACACCATTTCAAATATGCAGGGCAAGATTTGCTAATATTCATTTTAATTTTTTGATGAAGAGACATGCATACATACCCATTGTCATCATTTATTTGTCGAATAAAATCCAATAAAACCTGAGGTAGAAGAAACTAAATGTCAAATTATGTCACTGTTTAACACAGAATGCTGAAAGGCATAGTAAACATTTAAATAAGTATCTTATTTTGGTAAGGATATAAAAAAATAAAGATGTTTGCAGCAATCCAAGAATCTAACCTAATAAAAGAACATCAATATTTAGCAAATAAAATTGCATGAATGACATGGTGAGGTCAACTCTTATTTCACTAACCTGTGGAACACCAACCAGATACCTAACAAGAGTCTTATATACACCCGTTGCGGAACCAAGCTGTGCTAATTGCACCCTCCTAGAGATTAAAATTATGAAAAAAGAAAAATGTCACAAATTATTGATAACAAATGTATGTTATGAGTGAAAATATAGCAGGCAGGCTACCTTTCCATTTGCTGTTTCCACAACAACGCATATCGATCACGAATGCTTCCACCAGCACTGACTAAAGCGCCTACCTCTGCTTGCTTATTCCTCTCTGAGCGTTCTCTCTGTTGTCTGATTAGAGTACCCCGAAAATCTTGGGGCATGTATGTCATAACTGCATAATATTATGATCAAATGATTGAATGTCAATTACTGAGAAGCTGTAATTGTACTCAAATGTAGAACTAAGGGATGAACTATCTAGCGCTAAGCAGAAATGTTGTTATTACCATCAAATTTCCGGTCCTGATACAAAAAGAAAATCCAATATTTTCAAATAATCAGCATTAAGTGGCACGGCAAGGACTCATTTCATGTTTTTTATGAGGTATTCAGTATATTATGGAAGTATGAAACATATCATATTATTATGATTTGCATTGAGTACATCTGGGAACATCAACCCTAAGAATCAAATAATAAATTGCAGAATTAATGTGGATCAGTCCAGCAATCTATCAGAAGATATCCATATCTATACCATAAGTGAAAGAGTAAAACGCAAAAAACCATCAACTGCTTAATTGTATACAATATCTAATGGCTTAGTCACAGTATAAGAATTAAGATTCAACAATATGTATTCACATTTAGTTTCCTATTAATGAATTGCATCACGGGAAAATAAAATAAAAAAGTAAAAAATATCAACCTGTATTGAAAACATTGTCAGCATTTTTCAATTGAAATTGTTCTAACTTCTTCAACATTTCCTTCAATTTCGCTTCAATATCATCAAGTTTAGAAACTATCTCAGCATCTTCTGGAGTGGACATCTGTTGAAGCTGCTTACATGTAAATGATAAACGTTGCCTACCAACAAAGCAAAGGCAGAACTCATACTTTGATGTAGCCAAAAGGCTAAACTTACTGCCACAGGACGACGGGACGTATTGAGCAAAAACAGAATTTCTTCCATTTGTTCTCTGTTCTTCCACAAATTCTCATCAATTTTGTGAGCAGGTATGCCAGCTGCTTCTTGTTCTAAGAGTTCCTCATCTTTCACATGCAAGATGGATGAAATAATTATATTATAAACGTGTTTTTTTTCTAAACAAGATGACAGAATATTTAAAGGTCCAGACCAGAGAGCTGGCTTTTGTTACTTATGCTGTCAGGCATCTTTGTAATATCTAGAAATGTAAGCTCATGAGTGGTCATGTAATTCCTGCTCCCAGTACAGTCTTCTTATTATTCATGAAACGATTATTTGTCAGGCATTTTCTTGTCATCAATTTCATTTGTTTATTTTTACCAAAATTGAAAAGTATATGAGCACTTTTGAAGTATCCCTTGTATCTTCTGGCAAGCCCTATTTTCCCATCAGTAAACTTTTGGTTTCATAGAAGCACAATACCCTAAGAAATTGGGGGATTTGTCTACGAGACTAGGACAAACTAAATTTCCGTTTGTAGGACATTAAATAAAATGTTTTTGTCTCTAGGAAGTAGGACATGCATTTTTGCCTGAAAACAAAATATTTTACAGTATCTAATAGGTTGGTCTTGGTGTTATTTAGTGGCCTGCAGATAAATTTTCCAAATTGCATACAGTTTTAAGACAACCATCATGGCAGTTAGCTTCTCCACTGGGAACAGGCAAAACTTCAATAATATACTGGTTAATTGACTATTGTTGTATAATGTAGTTTCATTATGTGGCGCAGACAAAGCCTCTTAAAATCATTCTGGACCTAGTTACAATTCCATCTTTTAAGCAGTTCCAGGAAGCATATAGTTTTCAACATGTGCACACAACCCATGAGAAAGCCCCTTTTTTCCAAAATTCAGTAATAGTGATTAATAAGTACAAGCTAAAAAATGTGCTATTGAAATACCATTCTACCTATCAAATTTAATCAATGCAGGGCTGAAAAAGTTTCTAGATTGAGTATTTAGCTGCGAAGGTAACAAGCATTTAGTGGAAGACTAGAAAGCACAAGAAGAAGCTCTGCCAGCAATGGATGGTAGCCGAGGGCGGCAGGCATATCAAGGACAATGTGGAGTATGGCAGTTAACATGTAAACTCAGCCCTGAGTAGTCCAATAGATATAAGGAATACATTATAATTTCATCAGCACTTGATAAAGGAAAGCTGGCAACAGTAGCGTCCCATGATCAAAATCAACAAACTTGATACACCCTCTAATTCATTTGATGGGTCATGGCAGAGTTTGCATGTTTAAATTGAGAATGTTGTTCAGACCAGTTAAGTGCAAGCTGAAACCATCCTGCAACTGCAACCATGTAGCCATAAGGATGCCATGACTTCATATGCATCTCTGCTTTAGAACAATGACAACAGACAGCAGTACAAATAGTGTGATCAACCAAGCCACAACCTTACCAAAGCTGTGTCACTTGTACATGTCTAGCAACTGGTGGATCTGAAATAGTGGTATAGCACTATGGATCAAATGGGTTGGTCGTGCAAAGAATGAACTCACTAAATATTAGTTAAACAGGATCATATCTTGTTGACTGTTTTAGCTTGAAAAGCCTTTTATTTTACCCAAGCTGTATCACTTGTACATGTCTAGCAACTGATGGATCTGAAATAGTGGTATAGCACTATGGATCAAATGGGTTGGTCGTGCAAAGAATGAACTCACTAAATATTAGGTAAACAGGATCTGTTTTAGCTTGAAAAGCCTTTTTATTTTCTATAAGTCATCCATTAATAATCAACTGAACCAAAGCTACAGTTTCATTAATCTAGACTGGAGTGTACAGAAATACCTAAATTGAAAGAAAAAGCAAACTCATCAAACTACTGGGATGAGCTTTTCCGCATCCTTATGCTTCATCAAGAAGCAATCTTGAGCTCTCCAGCAACGCGAGCTAATAGCCACCAGCTTACTTAGAAGCAAATACTAAGTCAAAGTAACAACATCCAGACAGGAGAGACGGAAACACCGTTCGAACAGTAAAAAATGCCGAAACAGATCGGGATTATGCGCCGCCAAAGGGAAGGAAGCAGTGGATCGCGGGTGAGATCAGCAAGAAAGGGCGCAGGCGCTCACCGGGGTCGATGGGAGCAACGGCAGTGAGGTCGGCAGAGAGGGCGCGGAGTCGGGCGGCGAGGTCCGTGGCAGCGTCGGGCAGCCGGGCCAGCGGGTACTTGTCGTAGTAGCGCGCGAGGTAGGCCCGCGTGATGGGCACGAGCCCCTCTGTCGTTGCCATCGCCGGCGCGGCGGGCGAGCTGGTCGGCCGGCGGCGGCGGGCGAGCTGGTCGGCCGGCGGCGGCGAACGGAGGAGGAGCTGAGGTGGCGTGGGGGAAGGCACCTGAAATGGACGTGCTGCTGTTTGTGGATTCAGTGACTCAGCTCAGCATTCTAACCAACTAGAACTTTCGTCGCGCTTTGCGCGTCCTATCGCAGAGTACATAGATTAAGGGTATGTGCCATGGTATCCTCTTATACCGTCCTCTAAAATAATATTTAAAGAATTTTATAAAAATTTTTACCTTCTAAACAACAATGTGCTGCAATAATGTCCTCTATTTCCATCCCTATCGTGGGTCCCACCTCTCATTTATTTCTTTTATTTTTTCCCCCACCCCCATCCTCGCCATTCGCTCCCACCGCCTCGCGCGCCTCGCCTCCGCGCCTCGCCGCCGCGTCCATCTCGTGCCTCCGGCCAAGACAAGAGAGAAGAGATCACCCCCGGCCGAAGAGATCACCCCCGGCCCAACCCCACCACCGCCTCGTGCCGTCCGCCGCCATGGGCGACCCGCCGGCTCTCAAGAGGCCCAAGCTCGAGAAGGACGACTCCGACTCCCCCCACTGGCCTCGCCCCTCCGCCAATGGCGCCACGCCCGTCCCCCCGGTCGCCCCCGCCTCCACCTCCACCGGCCATGACGAAGACGACGTCGAGGCCCTGGCGGAGGAGGCGGTCGTCGCCCTCATCGCCCACCGCGAGCGCGACGTCGAGCGCTGCAAGCTCAAGCTCCTCCACTACCAGTCCCTGGTACGCCCTCGCCCGTCTCCCCCCTTTCTGCGACCATGACCATCTTGCTGGGCTCTCAACTTCCCATGCCCGCCGCCGCAGTTGGACACCGCCGAGATGAAGCTGGCCGAGGCGCAGGAGCGGCTCGCCCGCTACCGAGACCGCAAGAAGCCGCCGCCGCCGACCCAGACGGAACCCAAGCCACCGCCGCCGCCAATCAAAAAGGAACCCAATCCCTCGCTGCCGCCGCCAATCAAAAAGGAACCCGATCCCTCGCCGCCGCCGCTAATCCGGAGGGACCCCAAGCCGACACCGCCGCCGCTAGAGAGGAAGGCTCTCGCTCCCGCGCCCGCGCCGCAGCAGGCGGCGAGGCCGCCGCTTGTCATCCCATCCACCAACCACCGACCGGTCCGACTCCAGCAGCGTCCGCGGCGACAGCGCCACCACCTCCTGACCTCCACATCGGGGTCTGCATGTGTGCACATCTTGGCGAGGTCGAGGAAGCCGTCGCGGTCGAGGGATGCGGGATTTCCCGGACGAGGCTTCGCCCCGGAAATTTGGGGGAGGGGAAGGGAGGACGGGATTTTGGCGGAGGGCATACGGGGCGCCGTTGCAGCAGCGATTTCGACACACCGACCGGTAAAGTAGCGGCTCTGGATGGTTTACAGTGCTCCATTGCAAATAGCCTAACATTACGGTAATGCTACGATACTTACGTCCGATAGGACTGTAAATCTCGGACGCTGCTACGTGGAGCGTTCTCCACCACGATCTGCACATGCACCATTTCTTTTCACCGCATCATTCTCTCTCTGCTGTAGCAACGGACGAGTGGGGCTGCTGCGTCGCGCCGCTGATTGCCCGACCTGCCGGCCAGGAAGCAGCTACCGGGCGCTTCGTCGGGCGTGGCCGGGTGTCGGTGGCCGGTCCCCCGCGGCTGCGGACGAGCTGCGCCGGCCACCACTCCCGTGCGGCCGGGGGCGAGGTGCGCCGAGGAGGAGCTGCCCCTACGGCCGACTGCTCGAGCGCCGCCCCTCCCCCTCCTTCCTCCGTCGGCGAGATGCGCCGCTCCCTCCACTGGTAGAGGCGCAGCAGGGCGCAGATAGCAGATCTCGCCGGCGGCCAGGTGCGCGGTTGGCCAGGCGCGCGCACCGCATCTTGCCGGTGGCCAGGTGTGCGATCGGCAGCGGGCTGCCGTTTACCGCGGCCAGAGGCGCTACTCCCTCCGGGGGCGGCCGGGGCGCGAGGGCGGCGGAGCTCGCCGATGAGCCAGGGGCGGAGCTCCTCGCGACATGGGGTGGAGCTCGCTCCGCGGCAAGGGGCGAGCTTCCCGGCCAGGGGTGGAGCTCGCCGGTTGCGGGCTGCCGCTTCCCACGGCTTCCCCCGCGCCGGCCACTGGAAAAGCTCCGGGCGGCGTCCATGGCTGCAGCAAGCAGGTTTCGGTGCATGTTGCAAGTGTATGTTTAACGTGTTCAAGATGTTTCAGAAAAATGTTACAAGTGTTTTATGTGGATGTTGCAAAGTAGATTCAGATGTTGCTATGTTGCAAAGTGTTCTTGTCATATTGCAAGTATTTCATCTGAATGTTGCAAAAAGAAGATCTGATGTTGCACAACCACATGTTGCATATATTTCGCTCACACGTTGCAAGTGTTTAATCCAGATGTTGCATTTTCATTGAGATGTTTCATGTGGATTTTGAATGTTTCATGAAACATGAGATAGATGTTGCGGCGGGTTTTTTTATCATCAATTCGTCATCAACGGATGGCTAACAACAAATTTTTCAACATGTTTTGATGTTGATTGTTTGATGTTGTGAATGTTGATTTTCTATGTTGCTGATGTTATTTTCGGATGTTGCAACGGGTTACTGCAGTGTCCGATGGGAACGTCCAAATGATGTCATCAATAACATCATTCTCAAAAACTATGACATGGGTCCCATATATGCAACATCCTTGCAAGCATTTTGAAACATCAATAACTATGCAATGCAACATCTACATAAAGGGCTGATTACGAGCTGTTGAAGACGCTCCACCATTGGAATATAAGCACCACCCTGTTCATGGGTATACTTTCTGATTTTCATGGAGGGTTTAGGAAACATGACTTTCACTAGTAAAGATTTATCAAACATGAGGACGCACCTAAGAGGAGGGCTCAACTATAGAGATATGGACGCGACACTTGAGTATTTCCAGCGGCAGCAGGCTGAGTGTCCTTCGTTCTACTATGCAACGATGGTTGACCGCGGCAATGCGGTCAGGGGCCTTTTCTGGGTGGGCGGAAGGACGAGGGACCTGTACAAGAGCTTTTGCGATTGTGTATTCTTCCACACAACCTACTGTACCAACAGGTACGACATGTCGTTTGCGTTAAGTTATGGGAATGAAACATTGGGTTCTCTCTATTGAAACATGATGTTTGCTTGTTGATGTACAAATGTTGATTTTCTTTATGATGTTACGTCTATGTTTGCATTAAGTTCTCATGGATATCGCAGTGCAAATGTTTGATTAACGTACTCGGCATTTTATTGGTCATTTGTGTACTGCAACATTTCTATTGTATTACTGCAACAATTAAAATGATTTCCTGAAACATATGAATTATTCAAAATGTTTTAAATATGTTGATCGTACAAAATATCTTCTGCATATATGTAAAATTGGATGAAAGTCAGGGGGATATGGTCTGCCGGAACATCATTGCCCTGCAAGTGGTACTTTAGCTCCAAGCTCTCCCACTCCATCTCGAACTCATCCGGTGTTTCGGTCCGGTTCACACAATGGTCAAACTCACCGGCAAAGTCCTCTTCTTCGCTAATTAGCCAGGCAAGCTTGTCCTTTGCCTCAGTGGTCACATGCCACTTGCAACATCTGTGAGTTGCGTTGGGGAACACTATCTCGATGGCCGCTTTCATTGCCTTATCCTGGTCTGTCATTATGTTGATCGGTTCCTGCCCGTCCATGGCCTCCTTGAGCCTTTGCAACACCCAAACAAATGTCTCTATTGTCTCGTCAGGCAACAACGCACATCCCAGGAGTATGCTTTGAAGAGGGTTGTTTATACCGACTATTGGCGCGAACAGCATGTCGTACCTGTTGGTACAGTAGGTTGTGTGGAAGAATACACAATCGCAAAAGCTCTTGTACAGCTCCCTCGTCCTTCCGCCCACCCAGAAAAGGCCCCTGACCGCATTGCCGCGGTCAATCATCGTTGCATAGTAGAACGAAGGACACTCAGCCTGCTGCCGCTGGAAATACTCAAGTGTCGCGTCCATATCTCTATAGTTGAGCCCTCCTCTTAGGTGCGTCCTCATGTTTGATACATCTTTACTAGTGAAAGTCATGTTTCCTAACCCCTCCATGAAAATCAGAAAGTATACCCATGAACAGGGTGGTGCTTATATTCCGATGGTGGAGCGTCTTCAACAGCTCGTAATCAGCCCAACTGATGTTGCGGTGAGATCTTAAGTGTTTTCTCAGTGCAACCGATTTCACCAAAGGATGGGTATGCTCAGGCTGCATTACAATCACTCTCAATTGCCATCGCGCTTGCCAACTGCCATGTGAGCCTTGCAGTCAAATTTTTTGATGGTTTTGCGCTTCCTAGTTGACGTTGTCATTACAATTGCTGCACTTCTCTTCTTCGACATCTTTTGTGTTGTGGTGTCATTTTTTGATGTGCTGGCTGAATTTTTCTCTTCATTCACTTCCTCTACATTAGGGACCTTCTTGCATGTGAAGATTCCCACTCTTTTCTTATCAATTCTTTACTGATAGTGCTGGTCCTTGATGATGCCACTCTTATGCTAAATCCCAGCTTGTAAGCATAGTCATTGTACACCTTTTTTGCCTCTTCTAATGTGAAGAACTCCATCCCAACACATGAAACCACTGGCTGTGAACATACAACATCCTCATCTTAGAAATACACCTCTTGATCAGACCCAAGCTCTACTTGCACAAACTCACTTCAATTTACTAACAAGCTTGCATCAGCAGCACCTGAACCTTCATGTACCTATACATCAAATTTTGAACCGGTTTTACAAATCATATAATCCGTTGCAAACATAAAGCAAAGAGCACAAGGCAAGGGCCAAGTATTACTTACTTGTGTTGGAACTTCATGTTCACTTGCAACATCATGTGTGCTGACAAAGTAATTGCTTGATCTCGCTTCACTCTGTGGCTGTTGCAGGGAACCACGAAGCTGCAGAATCAATGTTGCAAAAGTATTATCAGATGTTGCAAATGATATAACAAAATGTTGCAATAGTAAAAACACAAATTTCATCTACTGTGCAAGCCCAAAGGATTGAAAAAAGCACGGAATTATCCTCATATATTCATTGCGCACATCAGTGAAGAACAAATCCATCCAAATTCAAATATTCGAGGTGCAGATCTAACCTGAGGTTCAGATGTGCGAATAGTGTGCTCCCCCAACATGCACTGCAACATGGCGATTTCCACCCCTTGATGCAGACCCCAAGCTTCCTTGCAAAGCGTTGGATTCACCGGATCTTATGGGGAGAGGAAGAAGAACGGGATCCGAAGGATTTCTTGCAACAATTGGCGGTGGATGGTCGGCGTTTGCTTCATCCGATGGGGGAACTCGATTCGCTGTAGTATATGCGACATAGCTCGAGATTTTGATGGCGGCGGAGACCTGGGCGGCGGCCTCGCCCGTGCGCTCGTGCTCGAGCAGGAAGAAGAGATAAAAAATGAAGGGTAGATTCACGATAATGTTTCATGCAACATGAGGTTGATGTTGCGGTGGGAATTTCATGCCACGAGGACCCAACGAGGTGCAGGGCGCGTGAATGTTGTGTGCAACATTAAACAGATTTACATGATGTTGCGGTGGAAATTTTCATCGCAGATGCCGAAATGATTGCGTGCAACATCAAACACAAGAATCTAATGTTGCGGCGGGAATTTGGTCTGGATGACGACCGTCCGACGCCCCCCGGACGTCGGACGTCCGGGCGCTAGCAGTGCCGTTAACATTAACATGGCCCTGTATCCACAAGGTTTTTACATACATAACACATGAAAACATCCTAATAAATCTACACAACATCCCTGTATCCACAAGGTTTTTACATACATAACACATGAAAACATCCTAATAAATCTACACATGTTTACCCATGCTGTTACAGTACATCATGACCGAAATAAACACAACAGGTGCAGCAACTTATGCAAAGAGATCAACAAATGAAAGCATACAAATAAGTATTTGATTGGTTCCATGTGCTTTTAGAAATTGGTAGATATGTAAACCATGTGCTTCTCTATATAATTTTTTTAGTGTTTGGTGTTTTTTTAATTAGATGAATCTCACTACAAGCTAAAAAACAAATTTTATGGGACACAATTTCAATGCTAAAGGAACACTTATTTTGTGACGGAGGGAGTATCACCTTAGTTACAAGTTTTTCATTTCTGAAAGATCGATAAACACTGACTCACAAATTAATAGATGTGTAAACCACATGAATCATAAATTCCCAAATTAGTAATCCATGTTATCAAATATATCAATCATGGCCATCACAATGACTTAGAATGTCAATTTACCTAAATGCATCAATGTCAAAAAAAATAAAGCTGTTTATCCTATGGAAAAAGCAATATATGGTTGCATTGTGGGACTGGATCAGCAACCATAAGACCCACCACATATTGTGCAGCACCAGCAACCGTGGTCGCTAGCTTGGCCGGAGCCTTCAGGCCACGCGTCAGACCATAGAGACAGGAGAGAGACGGTAAATGCAGAGAGAGACCTAGGACCGAGCATCCTTTAAGAAATCCGATAAGGATATTAAAATAACAACACAAACATAATACAAAGTATGAGCCAAATTTCAATTTAATTTTCACATGCCGCCAAATTAATGTATTAATTCCAAACCACCAATACATGACACTAGACAAAGTCATTAAATTTGAGCAACAAGTGCTACTCCTAAACATACATCCATTTCTAAGATTGGCCATGCCACTTGTACAATTAGCCAACAAAATACTATAGTTAGCCTGTCCAAAATACTAGAGTTAGGCCACAAAATACTATAGTCAACCCTCTAACCAACTTGTAGGCATTAATATCTTGGTCAAGATGGTTATCAACATCACAAATTTGAGCTGTCAAGATCTGGGTAAAGTTGAAAATGAAATTGTACTCTTGAAGTTCCATATTTCCTCCTTTGTTGTTGCCATCATTCTGCACTTCTACTAAAGGCTGTACATCATCATTTTTCTTTTGTTGCCGCAGCAAATTAAACTAATTAGTGTAGAAAAAAGAGACAAGAACATATGTAGATGTTCAGATTGCATTAGACATAGCTTCGCTCCTTTTTCCGTTGGTGCAACAAGTTTAGTTGCCTTGCGCTTCCCCCTCTTGTGCAACTTATCAAGCTAAGTTCTATTTTGCTGCCTTGAATTCTTTGATTGAACCTCCTTTTTCTTCAACTTTGCAGCACTAAGCAAGCTATCTCTTTGCTGCATATTTGGGTCAATATTTTCTTGGTCCTTGCGTGATTCATTCATAGCACTAGTAGATACATTTAGTTTCTCCTCTAACTGTATACCAAGGCAATCAAGTATATTTTCAAACAGCACACAACATTCTTGGGAGTTGGCTGCTTTATCAGCCAAATTGTGAAATTTATGAGAAAGAAGCTTGTTTCGAAGTTGAGCCTCCCGTTTTGGATTTTCTATCACATTTCTTCCATGCCTATCTTGTATACTTCCATTGCGTGCTTCTCTAGTCCATCTCTTCAAGATATAATGTGTGCAATATCTTTATCTCTACTAATCGTCGAAGGGGGACGTCGACACCGCGGGGTTCCGTGGCCCAACCGCGCCCCGCCGCGCCCCGCCCCGGCACCTAAGGCAGCGTTGACACACCCGTGGCTCTGCCGCCTCGCACCGATAGGTGGGCCCCACCCAAACCGCCAGAGCCACGCTGCCCGCCGCTCGCTCCATCTAGGTGAGGCGTGGAGAAGCGCCGCCTGGGCTGCATGTTAGGGAGGCACCATGCTCCATTCATCGGGGCCGGACGGGCCGCCTTGGAACCCATTCACGCCTACCGAGCCAGAGCCGTGCTGCCCGTCGGTCGCCATATCTTGGGGAGGCGCGGGAGGTGTGTTGCCTCTGCATGGCCGCCCAAGCAAGCTGCAGCTCGGTAGGCCCTGCCCCAGCCTGGATGCTCGTCGGGGTTGCGGCTCGAGGAGCGCGTGCTCCATCACGGCCGCCCACCGCTCTGGCTTGCCACCGCCGCGCTCCTTTATGGCAACAGCTCGTGGAGGCTCCACACACCGCTCGTGCTGCCACTCCTCTAGCCCGCATGCGCAGCCACTGCTCTCACGGCGCCCTGTATGGCCGCGGCTCTTGGATAACATGGATGAGGGAGGAGACATGAAGTTCAGGATAAAGGCTCTGAATCACGCCAGGCAAAAAGCATAGGTCCCAGCAGAGACCATCCGCCCCGCAGCTTCTCGCCATCCATCTGTGTAGCAGGTAGCAACTCAGGCAGGAGTTTTCGAGTCGAGACTTGAGACTAGAGGGGGGCGTCATGGAGAAAGAGAGAGATGGATTTGTGTGGACAGGGATTTGCTTGGGCTGGATCGGTCGATCCTGATCCATTCCAGAAGAGGAAGTGAAGTGGACCCTACAGACTTCGGTTGCTGTGCGCTTCCAACCTTTTCTTTCACGTGGACCGCATATGAATAGGCTGCTAGCTATTTTATTTTTTATCGTGCCAATTTTGGTCGTCAGCATATATTTTATGTAATATAAATAACAAATCTGCAATTGTTTGTTATTCTATAATTTCTATTTATTATTTTTTATTACATATGAAACCATACTATAAAATGAGAGCAAATAGAAATTGATGGTTAGAGAGGTAGCACACATTGCAAACGTTAGTCTTCTATATAAAGGCACTAATCATTGGTTAACCTATAAAAACTGTTCTGTATATTTTATTCATTTGAAATCAAAATTAATCTTATGGTAAATATGAAACTTATCTATACAACCAATCAAAGGCAAGCACATATTGGACATTTAACGTTCAAATAATAGGAGAAAACTTTCTGCTAAACATTTTACAAAACTCCATATTCCATTCTCTTTGCCCTATATTTTTCTGCCAAAATATGTGTCTTAGATAACTATCACATGATGCTTTCCTTATGAAATCATAATTTAGTGTTTATATTGTTTTCTTGGAAAGTATCCAACAACATACAACTAACACATAATTGTCTTGAATGGTTTGGAGTACACAACAATGAGGTTTAGCTGCAACGGATTAATACACAACAGATGATTAATTCAAGGCACGATGACAATTATCTTCTCAAGTATACACTTGTGCAAGATGAATTGTTTTTTGTGATGTTGTCCCACATCTTATTTTATGTTTGTATCCATCGTGGCTTGATCAACAATGTTATTTTGGATGAAATTTTTTGGAATAATTGTTATTCTATTCTAGCTTTATGTGTTCGTAGCAATGCACGAGTCTTTATATATTTTGTTTGAAATTTGTATGCCCGTAGCATCGTACGGTCCTTCACCTAGTATTTATCAAATCAAGAACTTTGAGACCATGTGCACACAATAATCTTGTCCTATTGAACATTGCACAATTACAAGAAGCTTTATAGTTGAAAGGATCACCAATCACTATGTGTTCGTCCTCATAACTTAAATCACAGTGAAGATCCCCAATAGCAATAGCATATGTATTATCTCTTTCTAAAACTCAAGCACATGCAGCCATTGATCTTCTGTATTCACTTTGGAAAGCTTCAAAGATTATAGGAGTATACACTTTGCTTGCTTGAACTAACATAGGTGTACGCATTTGTCTTCTTGGGAGCTTCTTCCTTGATTCAAATTCAGATTCCACTTCTTTACGTTTCTTTTTCTTGCACTGTCCTCTCAAAATGCTTCAAAAATCGAACAATATCAAAATCCGCTATTTTTTCATGAAAAAACTTCAGCATACTTTCAGCCTATCCAAAAGGCAACTCCCTCTATCGCTTGCTTTTCAAATAATTTTTGCGTTCATGACAAGTATAACCAAGGTTAAATGGTCCACCAACTTGACAACAAGCCATCTCATGTGCAGCTTTTGGCCTAATTCCAGAATCATCAGCAGTTTCAATTTCGAAAGCTTGTAGTTATGAAATTTTCCTTTGTGATACCATTAAGTGGCAAGTCTCTGGCAATTGAAATAGGTGGTTGTGTTCAAGCACAACATCAGTGACTTCATAATTTTCCTCTACTCGATCCAACGTTAGCGTCATCCAAGCTTTGCAGTCTGTCCTTGTTTCAGCTCTAGAACACTTCATCACATACTATTTCAGCCCTTTCCTTCGATAACCCTTATTGGCACAAACAAATCTGAATGAGGTCACCTGACATCAAATTTGCTTACATTTGAGTATCTTTTCCTCACATCAAAACTTGCACGACCACAATATACTAACCAAAACAGCCAAGCCTCTTCTGGATTTTTAAACCTCAATCCAACTTGAGGTGTGTGCTTGTCCAATTCTACCATTGCCTTTCACAAAACTCTCAATCACACTGCATTCTGGTAAAAAATCAACTAACACATGATCTCAATAACCAACCATCTTCCCCAAATAATAGAGCTTGTATTTTACCACTAACCAAGCATCTTCCCCAAATAAAAGAGCTAGTATTTTACCAATAACCAAGCATCTTTCCCAAAGAACTAATTTCAAGATCTCAATCCATAGTCACCACTCAACCAAACCGAAAATTTTATTCACAAGAAGACAACAAGATTAACGAATGTGGAAGGACAGTAGGAGACTCACACGGATTCGTAGAAGCGGCGGACTTGATGAGGACATCACCACGCTGGATATACACGAGTGGACCTCATCACCAAGCTACAAGTCGTCGCCAACTTGGACTGTGAGTTCGTTTTGGATTCAGCCGACATACCTGCACCAAAACGGCAATATCTCCCTCATACGGCGTCCAATGAAGGCGTTCTTGGATGCGTTGGATTTGCGACGACGAGATGCTTCTTTTGGTTCTGGTCCTAGCTCCAGAAGGTTTGTGGATCATTCTGTGTGACCACAACAAGGTGCTGCATCACCTATTTTGGGCCTTTTCAGGCTTTGTATCGTGTCGGGCCTTAAGCCCAAGTTGCTGGCGTCCCCCTGGTCGCCCCCAACCCTAGTTCGCCTCTTTAGGGTATAAAACTCAGCAACCACCATCACTTTAGGTTTGGGTTTTGTTTAGTCAAGTTTTCGAAGTCGAAACTGTGATAGATTCATTGTAACTATGGTGACAAGTCCGTTTACAGTGAGCTAGGGTCCCCGTTCTTGTTCTACAACCCTGTGGTGATTAGTCCTTTGTTGATTTAGAGCTTGAACTCCATATCTTTCGCTTCATATTGATCTGCAATTTCAAATTGTGTGTTTCACTTTCTTGCTTATGTTATTCGATTCGCTTGCAGGGAAAGCCTTCTCGGCGAGGTCAATCAAGTTGTGCTTTGTTTATAACCAACTGAGTAGTGGTGTAACAGTTGCAGGGTTCAAATCATGTTTGATTTGAAGCCGGATCGCTAACTTTGAGTTCTCCACCAATCAAACTTACCCTCTACCTCTCGGAAGATCGGCCAGCCCCTTATCAGGACTGGTCGTCCCTTTACTACCCGCGGAGGTAGCGACGACAACCTTTGGCTTCTCTACTGGCTCGCCACCACTGTGCCCGATGGCAGCCTGCCTCCCTCGCCTCCATCATCTCCTCCCTCTGGTGCAGCAAGGCTTGCTCCACGCGAGTGAAGGGCTCATCGCCAATGCGAGCAAGGAGGCAGCGATGCTAGGAGAGGATTTTGCGGCGTGCTGGAGAGGATTCTGACGGCCCGCACTTTTCCTCTTTTCTCCTGTGGCGCGAGCGGGGAGTCTCCCGTAGCTTGACGAGGACAAGATAAGCCTGCTTCCATGAGTCGTTCGATTCATTTGGACAATGAATATGCACAGCTAAGGCTCACAGTCACTAAATCTCGTTCTGGGTGGTGGAGGGGGGCGGTGAAACCATGAATTCAGAACATGGGCAGCAATATTATAATTAATTTGAATATGGATATGAATGTGAATTGGATGAATTTGAATCTTGTATATTATGTTAATACAAAATGAAAAGTTTGAATACGAATTCGCATTCGGATAGATAGTTTCATTGAATCTCTACTTCGCAGATATAGATAATATTGGATATTTCATTTATTTCACATTTTATTCAAATATGGATTTGATTCGGATAGAGAAAAATAAAAAGCAAATTCAGATATATCAATTTAATATCCATATTTAAGTTGGATACGAATACAAATATCTATATTGTCATTTTAGTCGAATACAAATACGAATAATTTAGATGTTGAGACATCCAATTCCACCTCTAATGGCTGTGGGCCAGTGTAGCCACATGAAAAAAACCAATGGGGTGAGGATCTGAGCATCAACTCTAACAGAGAACAATGAAATAATAAACATCAAAGTAGAGGTAGAAATTTAATTCATGTTGATGGTCTTTAATGACAAATCTGACTTGTAACTCTAACAGAAAATTGTGAAATACTCCCTCCGTCCCAAAATAAATGTCATTTTAGCTTTCTTAGATACATTCGTTTTGATATGTATCCAGACATACGCTATATCCAGATTCACATCAAAATGAGTGTATCTAGAAAAGCTAAAATGACATTTATTTTGGGATGGAGGGAGTAACAAACAACAAACTAGAGATAGCAGTTTAATGTTAACAAGTTCCATAAGTCAGAAGAAATGCAACTCTAGACCACTCTAAATAGATCGGGGATTGAAGGGCCCACGAGTCAAAACATATATGCGAAGCTGGAATCAAACTTCTCTTCCTTTCTATTAATGTGAAGCTGGATTTCTCCAGCACCCACATTAATGCGAGCATCTGTAGTGCTCAAGAAAGGTCGCCCTATGATGAGCGACGAGTTGTTGCTGACGTCCATCTCCAAGACCACAAAGTCAACAGGGACGAAGCAATCCCGGATGCGAACTAGGATGTCCTCGGCTATCCCCTCCGGGTAGCGGACCGTAGAGTCGGCTAACTGCAGTCTCATGGGAGTTGGGGACAAGGTAGTATAATTTAGGCGGTCAAAGACTACCTTTGGCATGACGCTAACACTAGCCCCAAGGTCATAGAGGGCGTGCTCGAAATGCTGGGTCCCGATGGTGCACGTGATGGTAGGGCACCTAGGGTCCTCCTTCTTTTTTGGGATTTTGTTTAGTATGTCCTTCAAGTACTTCGCGTATGTCGATACCTCGTTGGTATCCAGCAGTGGAACATGTATGTTTAGCTTTTGAATTACTTCGACAAACCTGGCAAAATGTTTGTCCGCCAATGGCTTCTTTTGGCGTTGAGGGAATGATAAGACGTTGGTGTCGTAGAACTCATGCGGTGCTATTCTTCTTGCTGGTGCTAGCTCAGCTTCTGGCTCGTCCTCCTCTGCTGGCTTCTCCTTCCTAGTTTCTGTTGCCTTTCCTGCAGGGTTAGTTGGGACCGGATCCCGAGTAGCCTTATCGCTTGTCGTGGAAATAGCTTTAACTTTTTCAAAAGAAGAATCCGGTTGCCCTAGGATTCTTCCCTTGTCACCAGAAGGAACAGCAACGGCTAATTGAGCATGCTGGGTTTCTAGCATTTTATTAAAGCTCAGCTGGCTCTGGAAGGTGGAGGACAAACTCTCAATCTTAGAGTTTATGCCCTCCAGAGCCTTGTCATTTGCAGCAAGCCTCTTGGAGATAGAGTCATTGATCTTAGCTTGACCAAGGACTAGATTTTTCAGAGAGGGTTGGTTAGAAAAAGAGTTATCATTGTTACTTTCCTGATAGAAGGGGCGTTGCTGGTTCCAGTTTCCTTGCAGCCGATACTTGTTGTTGCTGTTGACGAACTGCACCTCTTCTTGTGTCTCGGGGCAATCGTTCCCCAAGTGGCTAGTTTCTCCACAAACTTCACATGTCATGAGTGAATCTAGTGGCCCTTCACTATTGTCGGCCCCATCCTTGGTGCGGTCGTCGAGGTGCTTCATAATTAGTTTCATTTTGGCAGCCAGCATGTCCACCTCCTTCACTGTGTGCATGCCGCGCTTACGCTCTTGGAGGCATTCGTCGTTCCAAGTTTGGTTGGATACCATCTTTTCAAGAAGCAGCTTGGCGGCGACCACGGTCAATGAGAGGAATGCTCCTCCAACAGCAGCATCCATATGTTCACGGGTTGTCTGGGAGAGCCTGTGGTAGAAGTTTTGGAGCAGGAGCCACCCTTGCATGCCGTGGTGGGGGCACGCCAGGACATAGTCCTGGAAACGATCCCACACTTCCGACACTGTTTCTCTGGCCTCTTGTTGAAAGCTGGAGATCCTCCTCCTGAGGGCATTGTTTTTGCCAATGTGGAAGAACTTGGCCAAGAATGCATTGGAACACTTGGTCCACATGTTTACCGCGTCTCGGCTGGAGTAGAACCATTGCTTGGCCATTCTAAGCAGCGAGAAACGGGAATAGACAAAGCCTGATCGCCTCTTGGTTGACTCCCCTTATGGTGATAGTGCTACACACCTCCAGGAAGTGCTGTAGATGAGTATTGGCATCTTCGTTGGCCTTCCCACAGAAGGGACTGGCCAGCACCATGCTGATGAGCGCCTTGAGGTCGAACGCGTGGTCACCCACAGCTACTTCCAGGCCTATCAGGATGTGGGCAGCAGAAGGAGTAGAGTAGTTACGAATTGTCCTCTCGGCCATGGCTTCTTGAGGTGGTGATGCTTCGAGAACGGGTTGTTCTCCTTGAGCGGATGACTCTCCGATGACTTGTACAGTCTCTGACAAGAACACCTGAGGGATCACGACACGAGTGCGTACCCTCCTTCTGATAGTGTTCTAGTTCTCGACATAGTTGGATGGTAATTGGAAACCAGTCATACACTACCCTGTTCCACGTCACAGAGGAACAGAGCAAAAAGGGTAAATCTGCTAGAGTAATGGTGATTAATTATGCTATATTAAATACATGGATGAACAAAACTCTTTAACCATTGCTTTTCCCAGTAACGACGCCAGAAATGCTTGTTGGTATTTCTTAACATTTACATTATTCTGCAAGCGTGTTGACACCAGTGGTGGCAAACAGAAAGTCTGCAAGCGCACAGCTGTCGAAGTAGCTTTCACCCGAGAGTAAACCAGGTATCGAATCCACGAGGAATGTGAGGGCACTGTCTAATCGCTAAAGTTGACCGGATCGATCGAGTGTATATGAAGGCTGGGTAGAGAGGATAACTTAGCACAAAGTTGAGAATATAGCGAAGGGAGTTCTCCTATGCTTGCTTTGGGCACCGGGGTATCCTAGGCCTCTAGGAAATTGCTGGCCAACACCTCTACGCCGTACCCAAACATGGAGGATTACAATGGACGGACATGGCTGTCACCACCTACCGCCTACCTATACTAATCTGTGGGGTTACGAGACAAACGAGGGCAGATATATGCCTAAGCACCACGCTTAAGATAATATCAGCTATCCTAACCTTGATCAGAGATTAGAATACTTTACGAATAAAGCAACGAACCCACAAACAAAATAAAGAACTCACCTTTCTATAACTCAAACTTAAATACTTAGCTGAATATCTCGGATATTTACTAAGGAGCTCGTATCTGCCGAGGTATAGGTGGAGAGTCGCCAACACGCCGGGACTCCTCGAGACTCTCCCTACTTCTACTCTAATTTGAGGAGGGCTTCGCCTTGACTTCTTGCTCCAGCTCGATGATGATTAGCATTGCCCCGAGCTCAGGTATTTATAGCTCGTAGAGGCGGTTCGGAGGCGGTATGAGGAAGCTGAGGCGGTTTGGAGTTGGGGCCAGGTCGGCCGATCCCAGGGCGTTGGCCGACCCTTGGATCCACCGTCTTTCGTCGTGCACGGCCTGGATGTCTTCCTGAAGGCCAGTTGGCAGGTACTGGTCAAGGGAGGACTGATTCGGCCGTGAGCCTAGGTCGACCGACTTGGGGGATTCGGCCGACCTAGAGTTGCCACTTCTCGGGTCCAGTCTCCTCTGAGTGGCTACACGGTGGGCCCTGAGGTCGGTTCTAGGTGGGTACGCCTCAATTGCGTGAGTTTGGGTTGAGATGTGGGCCCTTCAATCCATGTGTGGCTCATCTCTTGCCCTTGGTGTAAACCATCATTGAATCAATGGTTAGGATCTTCTCTAAGTGTGCTTCTTCTGCATGGGAGGAAAGGAAGCTTGGTTGGGTCTAGGCCCAGGTCGGCCCACCTGGTGGGGTCGGGCGACCTGGCCCTGGGCCCACTTTTCCTCCCCTTTTGCCACTTTGTTCCTGCAAGCACATATACACAGAAACTCAAGGAATTCATTAGTAATCACCCCTATCTCTATTCTTTTTATCATTCTTTTTTATTAATGTTGACGATGGAAAGTTATCATTAAGGGTCGTCAACAAACTCCCCCACAATTAACCTTTGCTCGTCCTCGAGTAAAGACTAAGGGTTATCACACTAATGATTATGAACAAACATATAGGTTATTTCCAAACATTCAAGCTTAGTGGATTTATACTGGATGGCTAACATGTCTTCTTGGGTTATTGCAGAAAGGAACAACTCTTTCAAGATATGATAATTATTACCTCCAAGTACTTGGGTTTCTTCAGGATTTTGCAAAGGAAAGCTATGCCTTGCTCCTCGAAGAGTTTCTCTCTAAATCTCTCATTTTTAGTGGTTGGAACAACACTCATCCTCTCATCACGAGACTCGTGCCCCCACCATCCTATGGAGTTTTCCACGCGTAGGGGCACAAAACTAGTCAAGAACCAGATCTCAGGGTGGAAAACTGGCCTTGAACCGGGCCTCATCTGCTCCTGTACATCGGTGGGGAAGAAAATCGCAGGAAAATCGGATTCTATCTCTGTTCTGCGCATGGCGGTGGGAAGAACCGGGGCAAAACCTCACAAAATCGACCGCTTAGGAAAAACCCACGAGAAAACCCCACAAAACCGACGCTGCACCCTTCTGCTGCTGCCGCTTGGCTCGCCCGGCCGGCTCCCGCGAAACCGCCCTGCGGCCGCTCCTTGCGCGCCACGTGACCCGCCCACGTCTGCGCTCACGCGCTCGCCCGTGGAGGCTCGTTGGGCTATGGGCCACGTGGATGTGGGCCGCTGGACGGTGCTGACATCAGCGCTGCATAATAAATTGGGCTTTTCACATCTTTTTCTCCCGAGCTTCAAAATATATGAATATTATATCTATTTCGATCGTCTCGACGAGCTCTTCGCAATGGTGAACTCCAATTGGACATTTGAGATAATTTATGATAATGATATATTTGGATTCATCTCAAAGCCATAGTGTGATTTTGAGCATTTCCTGCAAGACAAGTCAAAACACCAACACTCGTGGAAATAGTTAGCAATAGACCCTACCACTACGTTTGGAGATTATATTTGATATATTTCTTGTAGGAGTCAACGGTCAAAAGTGGTACTTAACGACCGTCAACAGCCTCTAACAAGGGTCACACAACTTTGAAACAACTCAAAGCTCAAAGGTAATGTATGAATGTGGGTAGAGTTGGTTGTCACTCAAACTCATGAGGAGCATGGCAGAGATTAAAAGTTTTTAAAACTTTTTATAAATCCCAAGCACTTGATGGAGTAAGAACATCTTCCATGATAAAGCCATATCTCTAAAAGCAATAACTTAGACAACATGGATTCCTATTATATGAAGATATCCACAAGCCAGAAAGTATAGGGAATAAAGTATATGTAAGTCAAAAATATCATTCATGTAATAGGGAATTGTGAAGGGTTGATTTTATTCAAATTTTGACTCCCAGGATTGAATTTCATTGTGAATCAACTGAAACAATGATTAGGAGAGTCAAACCATCATGCAGGAGGAAGCAGAGGCCAGAAAGGGTCTAGGCCAGGTCGGCCGACCTGGTGGGGTCGGGCAACCTGGTGGTGGCCCTGCTGGTCTTGTTCTTTCGCCTGGTACTCTGTTTCGTTCTATTCAGTATTGTTCTCAGGCGCGTTACTCTGTTCTTCGTCGATCTTCTGGCAAAAAGCTCCCCCCACATTGTACCTTTATTCAAAGCCAAGTGGAAACACAAAAACACAATCCTAATATACTGAAATTTTATTTTATTCATGATAAAGTAGAGGCACATTACAGAATAATAAATGAAATAAAGAAATTAAAGGAATTAAATAAAGACTAATGTGCCTACTATGCTAAAGCCTAGTCCCTTAAAGGGCATTGAATAAACTCTCATCTCCCAAGGCTTTAGCAAAACGCTTGAGTTTGACAATCTTTGCTTTGCGCAACATATCAAAATCGTCCTGCAAACTCAAGCGTGCAAGTCGCTCTTTAGTGAACTTCTTCTTCAATATAGCATCGTCATGAGTGAGCTTTTTGATGAGCTCAAGCAACTCTACATTGGAGGGGGCCTTAGGGGTCTTCTTTTCCTCATCACTTTCACATTGACCCGCCGGCCTACGAATCGGAGGAGGAGAGATGTGTCTCTTAATCTTGCCAGCGGGAGAGGACTCCACTGACTCCTCCAATTCCTTCCTCTCTTCCGACGTGGGAGGCGAAACAACCCCTTCCCATAGCTGCCTATGGGCTTCCGCTCCCCGAAGACCCAGAATCGACGCTCAGGAGTGCTCTTGGGTGAATAAATGGAGACATCGGACATATAGTGATACACCACGACATCATCCCACTTATTTTTCACCACATCTGTGAGCTTTTCTCCTAGTTGGAGAGTTGGGAGCCCATCCTCCTTGGTGGGAATGACCCCTGTTGCCTTTTTTCGTGTCAGCTGCCCCATCGTCGGCCTTCTGTATGAGCTGGATGCCCGTGCATCACGCCTCTGAGGCCTCCTGGGTGAGTGGGAACACGCCGCCGAGCGGGGCACAGAGGGGCCTCTAGGGGCCGTCACCTGACCTGTGGGGTCGGCCGACCCCCTGGCGCGGCCTCTCGCGCTTCCTCCGGCGAGAGGCTTGCCAACGACGGGATGACTATTGCCATGGCTGCTTCGTCGTCGAACGGGACCATCAGGTTGGCCGGAGTGGGTTTGCCATCAAGATCGAATGTTGATTGAGACGCTAGGTGACTCTTTTCGGCCATTTTGTGGATGTGGGGTGTTTAGCTCAGGGATTACAGAATGTAGGCGAGGAAGAACTTAGATGAAAAAGGGAGAAGAGGATGGGTGGATTTTTAAAGAGGAACAACCCTCTTGTCGGGTCAAACAGAGGTAGAACCGCTCCTCCACCGCGGAACAGCCTCAAAGACGTTGGGGAGGAGCGTGCGCAAAAGATAGGGCTGATTGGGCTCAGGAGGCCTTCAGCCGACCTGGGCCTGAGCCTGATCACCTTCACGTTTTGTGTGCGCTACGTGACAGGTCCAAAAAGCCCCAAAGTTCTTGCTAGGGTGCTACAAGGGCTAAGGACTTCTAGTGAAGGGTATTTATAGATGGGAATCATCCATGACCAAATCGATCACATCAAATTGCTCTTCTATCTTGTTATTAGGCTCAAGGAAAACTTTTAAACGTTGACCATTTACCTTGAAGAGGTTACCTTCATCATCTTGGAGTGTGGTGGCTCCGTGTGATGAAGTCTCTGCAACAACGAACGATCCTTCCCATTTGCTTCGATGTTTCCCATGTCCAAATAGCTTCACCCTGGAATTAAAGAGAAATACCTTGTCCCCGCGGTGGAACTCCTTCACCTTGATTCTTTTATCGTGCCATCTCTTAGTCCTTTCCTTGTAGATCCTAGCACTATGGTACGCTTTGTCCATCCATTCCTCTAATTCTGACAGCCGCATCTTCCTCATCTGTTGAGTTGCTGGGAGATCCATATTCCATTTCATTATTGCCTAGTGTGCCCGATGCTCTAACTCTACTGGCAAGTGACAGGTCTTGCCGTAGACCAATTGATATGGGGACATTCCGATCGGTGTTTTATATGCCGTTCGGTATGCCCATAGAGCATCTGGTAACTTGCTCTTCCATCCTTTCCCCATCTCGGTCACAGTTTTCTGCAGAATGTTTTTGATTTGCTTATTTGATGTTTCTGCTTGACAGCTTATCTAGGGGTGGTATGGTGTTGCGATGTTATGTCTTGCCCCCAATTCTGCCAGGAATTTGCGGAAGGTTTTGTCAATGAAATGCGACCCTCCATCACTGATTACCATCCTGGGTGTTCCAAACCATGGAAAGATGATTTCATGAAACATCTTTCGCGCGCGTTTAGAGTCAGTGGCTTGACATGGCATTGCTTTAACCCACTTTGAGACATAGTCGACCGCCACTAGAATGTATTCACTGTCATAGGATTTGACAAATGGTCCTATGAAGTCAATGCCCCACACATCAAACAACTCAACTTGTAAGTTTTTTGTGAGTGACATTGCATCTCTTGATGCGATGACGAGGACATCACTCCTTCGGATGCACACAACACTCCTCCGATGGACATTTAAGGTCCAATCACTAGAGCTCGCGCGCGACAATTGAATCTAGAGGTGAGCTCGTTCCTAAGCACTTTCTTTTATGATTTTGAGAATCGATTGCTACCTAATGATCATATTGTGATTAGGAACCAAGGAGAGGATCAGGGGATGCATGGAGAGGAGCTTGGAGGCGTGGATGACCAGCAAGGGTCGACCAAGACATGTGGAGGCCCAATACAACTTGACTTAGAGTCCATCTCGGAGTCCAGGCGTAGTCTGTTTTAGATTGGACGCCCAGGCCACATACAGAGTCCGATTTTGACGTTCTATATATGGTTGGAAACATAATTTGATAGAGCTTCCAATGGCACTGGTCCCATGTCCAAATTATTTCGGAGTCAACAGAAATCATCGAAACAAATGGACGCCCATTTTGGCCTTTGGGCCGTGTATCGTGTGAGAGCCCATTAGGGGAACGACTAAGGGGTCGTCCACGACCCTAACCTCTATATTTTAGTAGCCGCCACCCAAGTTAGGGTTTGGGTTTTGCTTAGATTATTCTGTCAAGAACAGTTTCGCCGTTCGTCGGTTTGTGAGACCCCAACTCCATGAGTTTAATCATTCATCTGCAATTTGGTTGCATTCTTTCTTGTTCTTGCTTATGTTCTTTGATTAGCAGGCAAGGATTAGCCTTCTTGGTGAGGTCGAACGTGCATCGCTGGTCGATAACCTGAGGAGACATTGTGCTGCGATTGCGGGGGTTCGGACGTGATGTTTGGAAGCCGGATCGATTTGTGTAGCGACTCCACCAAATCGAGAGTTATCAGAACCTTTCGGAAGATCGGGAACCCTAGTTCACATCAACTGGTAATCAAAGCTTCACGTATATCGTCAAATTCACCCTTACCCTAGTTAGATTAAATTTCACCTTCATCCTAGAGTCCACAGAAAAGCCAAAAAACTTTTTTCCCGTCCCAAACCGTGTTTAGCCTTTTGCATGTTTCTCTTTCAGAGTCCATAGTGTTAAGTTTGTGTCCTAGTTCATGTCTTTGTTGCTGGTTTAGTTCATGTTTTAGTTCGGTTGTGTGATCCCATATTTCGCTGCCATCATCCCACAATCTTTCCCCCACCCGATTCGCATCCGCCTCCGATTCGACCATCACAAAATCTAACTCAAAGGGTCCTCCTTGCAACGGGCATAACTTTTCACTCGAAACTCTGATTGAGGCATTCTTTTTTTTCCCGGAAAGCTCTCAAAATTTTGCACATAGGATTCACCAGCTTTGCTGGTCACGCTGATTTCAAAAAATTCAAAAAAAATCAGGAATGGAATCATTTCGAGCTCCGAAGTTCCAGAACCAGTTTTTTGAGAAGGCTCGTGATTTTCTATAGATCATATCTTACATCGGTTTGAGCTGATACTTGGTGGTGTTCCTATTCTTGTGCTTCTAGCTGAGAAAAAATATCAAAAAAATAAAAGGAAAAAGAGAAAAATTCTGATTTCTACTAGTGCTAAAAGACGAAACAGCGGGAGGCCTAGAAAGGATACACTTGCTGTTTTGGTTTGTGCTACTGGATACTTGCTGATATTGTCATTGTTGCTCATCATAACCATCCTTGTTCCTTTCTTGTTGACACTACTGTTCTTAGAACACGAGTAGACCAGCAACTAAGGACAAATAGCTTTGGACATTTATTCAGCATTACTATCTGTTATTGAATTGTGTTCTACTCACATATTTTGCCTTCCTATAGCTCCACATACTACTTCTGGACAGCAGGTTTTTGACCCTTGCAATCATGGCCTACGCCTTCGGGGTGTCCTCTGCCTTGCTGGTAAGAACCTTGTAAGAGCTTGGTAAGGTATTTCCTTTTGCTGTGTTTGATTGAGAGGCACCACTAGACCTGAGTAGTACATTATTAGGGATAACCTTCATTGTTTGTTCCTATTTTGGTGCCTATAATGGCAGGTGACGATGAAAATAACACTCCCAAGGACTTCAATGAGTGTGTTGAGTCAAGGGCAACTACAAGCTGCCATCGAGGAGGGGCAGAAGGTGATGACAGAGACGATCACATAGGCAATCACTACCGCGATCAGAGACCTCAAGCTCCCTGACATCGTTGAGAGGTTGGACAAATGATTATCCACACTAACCGATAGGGTTATTGCGTTGGAAACTCGTGGATCGACCAATGACAATGAGGACGTGCTGTATGATGCCAATGGTAATTTAGATGAAGCAGCTACGCGAAAAGCACGACTACGACGTCGTCTCCGCATCAACACCATAGGTATGGGTGGTACTCATAACCGTGCTCCCGATGACCCTTATGCTAAGGTTAAATTTACTATACCTTCATTTTCTGGACATTATGATGCCGAGGGATATCTTGATTGGGAGATGACAGTTGAGCAAAAGTTTAGTGCCCACCTTGTGCCTGAGCAACATAGAGTTAGACAAGCCACTAGTGAATTTAAGGATTTTGCTATCATTTGGTGGACTGGTTTAGTTGCAGCGGGTGTTTCACGAGGGGCATGAATTGCAGGGCAAGAGCAAGGCCAGCACCACATACGCACCACGCTCGGCGCCATCTTCGGGGCTGACCAAGCCCTCCTCTTTTCGAGTGTCCCCACCAGCGAGCAAGCAATCAGTAGCCTCCGGAGTTGCTGCACCACCAAAACCAGCTGCTACATGACTTTCAGATTCAGGTAAAAATTCTTTGCAGGAACCATCGAAGAGTACCTCCTCCGTTGCCTTGACGGGACGCACTACCGGCATTCAGTGCCATCGCTGCCATGGACTTGGCCATGTGCAGAAAGATTGCCCAAGTCAGCGGGCATATATTGCTACAGAAGATCGGTACGTCAGCACAAGGATGATCAAGAAGAAGAGGCTGCTGGGGAGGGCGGTGATGTCCTTGGTACCGAAGACACGGCGTCCTTCAGGAGCATCATTGTGCAGTGCTCAGCGCACAAGTACAACAACCAGAGAAGCTTCAACGCCATAATTTGTTTCAGATTTTCTTTGTTATCAATAATCGGCGAGCACGTGTCATCATTGATGGGGGAAGCTGCAATAATTTGGTGAGTTCAGAGTTGATCAAGATGCTTTGTTTGACCACGCGACCACACCCCCATCCATACCATATTCAATGGTTTAATGATGCAGGGAAAGCTAAAGTAACACAAACTTGCAGTGTTTCTTTTTCCATTGGTTCATATGTTGATTCTGTTGATTGTGATGTGGTACCTATGGATGCTTGTTCACTTTTATTGGGTCATCCTTGGGAATTTGATAATGATGCTACACACCATGGTAGAAGTAATACATACACTTTTATGCACAAAGGGAAGAAAATTACTTTGTTACCTATGACCCCTGCTGAAATTGTACAAGCTGATAAAGAATGGGCTGCTAGCTTGAATGATGTTAAATCTGAAAATCAGCAAGTTGCTAATTCCATTTACCTAAAAGGAAAAGCCTGCACCTAATTCTAAGGTCGAGGGAATTAAATTGAAGGGTGGTGTTACGCTAGCAAGAAAGTGTGACCTTGCTGAAATTTCTGATGATGATATTTGCTATACTTTGGTGTGCAAACAAACCTTGTTTTCGTTTGATAATGTTGCTAATACCTCCTGCTGCCACTAACCTTTTGCAGGAGTATGAGGACCTTTTTCCAGCTGAGATACCCCTGGGGCTGCCACCTATGAGAGGAATAGAGCATCAAATTGATTTGATTCCGGGTGCAACTTTGCCAAACCATGCTGCCTATAGAACCAATCCGGAGGAGACTAAGGAAATTCAACGACAAGTCCAAGACCTTTTGGACCGCGGGTATGCACATGAAAGCCTTAGTCCTTGTGCCGTTCCTGTGCTTTTGGTTCCTAAGAAAGATGGTACTTGGCGTATGTGTGTTGATTGTAGAGCCATTAATAATATTACTATTCGATATCGTCATCCTATTCCTAGGCTAGACAACATGCTTGATGAGTTGTGTGGCTCTATAATTTTCACAAAATTGATTTGCATAGTGGTTACCACCAAATAAGAATGAAACTTGGAGATGAATGGAAAACTGCTTTTAAAACCAAATTCGGCTTGTATGAGTGGTTAGTAATGCCTTTTGGTTTAACTAATGCACCTAGTACTTTCATGCGCTTGATGAATGAGGTTTTGAGGGCTTTTATTGGTCAATTTGTGGTGGTTTACTTTGATGATATATTGATTTACAGCAAGTCTTTGGATGAACATATTGAACATTTATGTGCTGTTTTTGACGCGTTGAGAGCCGCGCGTTTGTTTGCTAACCTTGAGAAGTGCATCTTTTGCACCGATCGAGTTTCTTTCCTTGGCTATATTGTTACTCCACAGGGAATTGAGGTGGATGAGAACAAAATTAAAGCCATTGAGAGAGGTAGCCGCTGCCCCAAAACATCACACAGGTGAGGAGTTTTCTTGGTCTTGCAGGTTTCTACCGCTGCTTTGTCAAAGATTTCAGTACCATTACTGCGCCGCTGGATGAGTTGACAAAGAAAGGTGTGGTGTTTCATTGGGGAAAAGCACAAGAGGAGTCCTTTGCCACTCTGAAGGAC
Source organism: Alloteropsis semialata (assembly GCA_004135705.1). NCBI lineage: Eukaryota > Viridiplantae > Streptophyta > Magnoliopsida > Poales > Poaceae > Alloteropsis > Alloteropsis semialata. The sequence continues at coordinate 38,242,792 of CM014272.1, read as the reverse complement.
AAGTTTACACACGCACCATTGCTGCAACTTCCGAATTTTGGTAAGACTTTCGAGATTGCATGTGATGCTAGTGGAGTTGGCATTGGTGGTGTTTTGATGCAAGAAGGTAAACCTGTTGCATACTTTAGCGAAAAATTGAATGGCCCTATTCTGAATTATTCTACGTATGATAAAGAATTGTATGCTCTTGTACTTTCTTTACAGACGTGGCGTCATTATTTGTGGCCTAAAGAATTTGTGATACACTCAGATCATGAATCGCTTAAGTATCTTTGTTCTCAAACTAATCTGAACCGTAGACATGCTAAATGGGTCAAGTTTATTGAATCTTTTCCTTATATCATTAAACATAAGAAAGGGAAGGATAATGTGATTGATGATGCTTTGTCTAAACGATATGCTTTGTTGTCCCAGCTTGATTGTCGAATTTTTGGGCTAGAATCAATTAAAGAACAATATGCGATTGATCCTGATTTTGAAGATGTGTTGCTGAATTGTAAAGAGGGACGTACATGGAACAAGTTTATGATCAATGATCGATTTGTGTTTAGAGCTAACCGCCTATGCATTCCAGTTGGTTCCGTTCGTCTTCTGTTGATGCAGGAAGCGCATGGCGAAGGATTGATGGGATATTTTGGAGCTAAGAAGATGGCGGATGTTTTGGCCACACACTTCTTTTGGCCAAAGATGAGGAGAGACATTGAGCGGTTCGTTGGTCACTGCACTACATGTCAAAAAGCTAAGTCTCTCTTGAATCCACATGGTTTATACATGCCTCTTCCTGTTCCTTCTATTCCTTGGACAGATATTTCTATGGACTTTGTTTTAGGATTGCCTAGGGCTAAGAGGGGGAGGGATAGCATTTTTGTTGTTGTGGATCGTTTTTTCAAAGATGGCACATTTTATACCATGTCATAAAAGTGATGATGCTGTGCATATTGCTGACCTCTTTTTCAAAGAGATTGTATGTTTGCATGGTATGCCTGCTACTATTGTTTTAGATCGTGATGCGAAATTTTTGAGCCACTTTTGGTGTACTTTGTGGAACAAGTTGGGTACCAAATTGTTATTTTCTACCACTTGTCATCCACAAACTGATGGCCAAACGGAGGTCATGAACCGCACATTGGGAACCATGTTGAGGGCTGTTTTGAAGAAAAATTTTAAGCTGTGGGAAGAATGTTTGCCACATGTGGAGTTCGCATACAATTGTGCAACACATTCTACTACTAAGGTAAGTCCTTTTCGGGTAGTGTATGGTTTCAATCCTTGTGCTCCTATTGACATTCTACCTTTGCCTACTAGTGAAAGAATTCATAGTGATGCTAAAGAACATGCTGATTTTATTTTGAAAATGCATGAAACAACTAAGCACAACATTGAAAGGATGACTAAAAAGTATAGAATTGCTGGTAGTAAAGGTAAAAGAGAAGTTAAACTTGAAGTTGGTGATTTAGTTTGGTTGCACTTGAGAAATGATCGTTTTCCAGATTTGAGGACGTCTAAGTTAATGCCTAGAGCTGCTGGTCCTTTCAAAATAATTGAGAAAATAATTGACAATGCATATAAACTTGAGTTGCCTTCCGAGTTCGGGGTTAGTCCTACTTTTAACATTTTAGATTTGAGGCCTTACTTGGGAGAGGAAGATGAGATTGTGTCGAGGACGACTTCATTTCAAGAGGGGGAGGATGATGAGGATATCACTCCTTCGGATGCACACAACACTCCTCCGATGGACATTCAAGGTCCAATCACTAGAGCTCGCGCGCGACAATTGAATCTAGAGGTGAGCTCGTTCCTAAGCACTTTCTTTTATGATTTTGAGAATAGATTGCTACCTAATGATTATATTGTGATTAGGAACTAAGGAGAGAATTAGGGGATGCATGGAGAGGAGCTTGGAGGCGTGGATGACCAGCAAGGGTAGACCAAGACATGTGGAGGCCCAATACAACTCGACTTCGAGTCCGTCTCGGAGTCCAGGAGCAGTCTGTCTTAGATTGGATGCCTAGGCCGCATACGGAGTCCGATTTTGACATTCTATATATGGTTGGAAAGATATTTTGATAGAGCTTCCAATGGAACTAGTCCCACATCCAAATTTTTTCGGAATCAACAGGAATCTTCGAAACAAGTGGACATCCAGAATCTATCCCAGCGCTGCATCGCCGTATTTTGGCCTTTGGGCCGTGTATCATGTGAGAGCCCATTAGGGGCATGACTAGGGGGTCTTCCACCCAAGTTAGGGTTTGGGTTTTGCTTAGATTATTCTGTTAAGAACAGTTTCATCGTTCGTCGGTTTGTGAGACCCCAACTCCGTGAGTTTAATCATTCATCTGCAATTTGGTTGCATTCTTTCTTGTTCTTGCTTGTGTTCTTCGATTAGCAGGCAAGGATTAGCCTTCTTGGTGAGGTTGACCATACATCACTGGTCGATAACCTAAGGAGACGTTGTGCTGCGATTGCGGGGGTTCGGACGTGTTGTTCGGAAGCCGGATCGATTTGTGTAGTGACTCCACCAAATCGAGAGTTATCAGAACCTTTCGGAAGATTGGGAACCCTAGTTCACATCATGTGATCCCTCCGTGCTTCTGACATTGTTGGCATCGTCGAATGAATTCTTTTGTGTCTTCATACATGGTGGGCCAGTAGAATCCACTCAGCCATATTTTCGATCTTGTTCTAAATGCCCCTCCATATGGGGCTGCATGGCATTGCTCGATAATCTTTCTTGCTTCATTTGTTGGTACACAACGCCTGAGCATGCCATCCACACATACCCTATACAGGTATGGTTCATCCCACAGGTGTAGTCTACTTTCGTGGACGAGTCTCCTTTTGTTCTCCCCTGGTGGTACATACCCTGCAACCATAAAGTTCACAATGTTTGCATAACAGGGGTCGGAGGCTGTCACCTTAAGTAAAGTGTCGTCGCGCAGGAAGTCATTTATCAGCAAGTCCTGCATGTCAGTGTACTGTATACACGACAAATGATCTGCTACTGAATTTTCTACTCCTTTCTTATTTTTGATTTCTAAGTCAAATTCTTGGAGCAGAAGAATCCAGCGGATGAGACGAGGCTTAGCATCTTTCTTGGTGTGCAAGTATTTTAAAGCAGCATGATCGGTGTAAACAATAACTATAGCTCCAACCAAGTAAGATCTTTACTTGTCAATAGCAAAGACCACAACCAAGAGCTCTTTTTCAGTGGTTGCATAATTTAGCAGAGCTCCCGTCAGGGCTTTGCTAGTATAAGAGATAGCATGATGATTCTTGTTTTTGGTCTGTCCCAGGACAGCACCAACAACATAATCTCTTGCATCACACATTATTTCAAAAGGCAGTGTCCAATCAGGGGGTTGAATGACTGGTGCTGAGATGAGAGCATTTTTCAAGACTAGAAAGGCATGTAAACGTCATCAAAGTCAATGGGCACATCCTTAGCTAAAAGGCTAGTGAGGGGTCTTGTGATCTGAGAGAAGTCTTTGATGAACTGTCGGTAAAACCCCGCATGGCCTAGGAAGCTACGGACCCCCTTTGACATTGGTCGGAGGTGGAAGCTTTTCTATCACTTCAATCTTAGCTTTGTCCACCTCTATCCCTCTTTCGGACCCTAAGTATCCTAGCACTACACCTTCCCGGACCATGAAGTGACATTTTTCCTAGTTTAGCACTAGGTCCTTGTCTCGGCATCTTTGCAGTACCCTGTCTAAGTTCTGCAAACAATGATCAAAGGTTTTTCCATTGACTGAAAAGTCGTCCATGAAAACTTCCATGATTTCCTCTATCATGTCTGTGAAGATAGACATCATGCACCTTTGGAACGATGCTGGTGCATTACATAACCCAAACGACATTCTACGGTATGCATACGTTCCATAAGGGCACATGAAGGTGGTTTCTCTTGATCGTCGGGGTGGATATGGATTTGATGATAACCAGGATACCCATCAAGAAAACAAAAGGAGTGATTCGCAATTCTCTCCAACATCTCATCGATGAAGGGGAGTGGGAAATGATCCTTCTTTGTTGCCTTGTTAAGTCGACGATAGTCAATACACATTCGCCATCTAATAATGGTTCGCTGAGGGATCAGCTCATTTTTCTCGTTACTTACGATGGTCATACCTCCCTTCTTAGGTACTACTTGTACAGGGCTGACCCATTCGCTGTGAGGGACAGGATAAATGATCCTGGCATGAAGAAGTTTTAAGACTTCTTTCTTCACGACCTCCCTCATCGCATTATTCAACCCGTGTTGAGACTCCCTAGACGATGTGGATGATGGATCTATGAGAATATGATGGGTACAGAGAGCGGGGCTGACTCCCTTTAGGTCCTTGAGAGAGTACTCAAATGCCGAGCGGTGTTTCTCGAGCACCTTGATGAGTCTATCACTCTCGCCCTGCGAAAGCTTATCACTAATGATGACCGGGGAATCCCTATCATCATTGAGAAAGACATAGCGGAGGCCAGCGGGCAAGGGTTTTAGCTCTATATGGGGCTTAGGTGGATCCTCAGCTTCAAGTGGCTCAGAAGAGTCATCTTCTTCTTCGATGAAATCATGGACATGTTCTTCTAGGAATGACTCAAATGGGTCACTTGGTTGGAGAGACTTCACTGCCTCGGCTGGGTCAGGTTCTACCTTAGGTTCGGCTATGGAGTTTTTGACCCTAGCTAGAGGAATGGTGAGAAGACTTCTTCCTACTTTGGCTAGGAGATTTTCTTCCGAGATTACATCCTGAAGGAGGCCCTCAATAGGATGTCCTATCATGAGGTCGAAATCTGATGTCTCAATGATGTAAAAGTCTAGAGCCATCTCTATCCTGTTGTGCTGAAGGAGGAGATCTCGTGCTATGCTGAGACTCTCGAGAATTTGTCCAGAAGGTGTTCTTAGGAACTTGGGTGTTAGGGCCAGTTTATTCTTGCGTTCAAGAATGTACGCAAAGGAACTGGGCATCACATTAGCCCCAACCATTGGGTTGTGGAGAATCTCTATGGCCACCTTACTTACGAAACCTCGAATGGTTTGTGAAGGTGAGTTAATCCGAATGACTTCGGAAGAAGACTCAACTTCACTTAACCACTCTGTGTGTAGGATGGAAATGAGCTCCCGCACGGTTTCGTTAAGGAATTTTGTCTCCAAATGAATGGAGGGGGTCTTTACCATAGGTCTCTTTCGGACGGCATAGTTCGAGGTATTCCCATAATATTCAAAGAGATCTTCCTCAAAATCAAAGGGTAATCCGAGAGGCTGAGTTTCCTCTGCCTCAACGGATGGGGTCTCAGGAGTTGGGTTTGGACTGGGCAAGTCTATGGGTAAGATAGAGAGGTCTTCTTGCTCAGTTTCATCTGCAGCAGCAGGAGAGTTTTCCTGAATTGCTGCCAGGACCTCCTTTGCTTTAGCTAGTGTTATATGTAGGAATGATCCTCCGGTGGCTATATCAATGTACCGGGCATCTTCACTAGTCAATTCAGACCGAAAATGCTGCATGAGCATATAGTCTGGAAAGCCTAGATCCGTCTCGGTAAGGCACGAGTCTTGGAACCGGTGCCATGCTGCTGCGATCGTTTCCTTCTTCTTTTGCTGGAAGTTAATGATTTCCTTCCACTGTGCACAGATCCGATGAACGGGGAAGTACTCCAAACAACTTGTCTCGAAACTTTTCCCATTCACCGTTTGTTTGTAGCAGACCTGACCCAATTAATCCGGTTCAAGTACATGAGACCAATCCTTTTAGGTCCTCAAACACTTCAACCGTGTTAATCGTGCTAGCCTGTCGGGTAACGTCCCGATTAAACTACCGGTGATCATTGATCGAGAAACCCGATAGCAGCGAGACTCACTCGACGGTGAGCACAGATGATACAAGTCACCATTTATTACATCACAATAGTTCACATGGATAACATAAAATGAGTTTTAGTACTTCATTATTACAGACCAGAGTTCATTGCACAACGGAAATAAAATGATAACTCTAGACGACGATACTAGTGGTGCCATGATGAAGCCCGTACATGACATCACTCCTCGTTCTCCCTTCCCGGGGAGAACGACTCTAGCTCCACAGTCCAACCAGGAGGCAGGGTACACGGCCAAGTCAAAGCATCAACAGAGTTGTAGGCATTATCATCATCTGAAAGTTGAGCCACAAGCAAGGCTGAGTATACTAATACTCCGCAAGACTTACCCGACTGGAATAAGAATATTTCGACTCCTAGACATGCAAGGCTTTTTGGCTGAGGGGATTGTTTTGCCAAAAGCGACTAAGAGTTGGTCCTTGTTTTCAAGTTTTAGCACCCCTTTATTGTGGGCCTAACCATTAACTAGGTTTGCACCTGACTAATTCAATCATGGTGGTGACAAACAATTAATATCATACTTCAACCATATTCATCATTCATCTCCATAATTCCTCTTGTTTAATACAGTGTGAAAAGAGATCAAGCAGCTTCATGTAACCGCGAAGGACGGACAACTTAAGTCGATTTTACACCATGCATGGGACAACCTAATCGTACGTCACGTGAGCGACACCCCGGTCCTCACGCAACAACCTTTCCCGCCTTTTCCTGCCATTTGCGCAGAGCCCACTCCAATCGGGTGCAAAGTCCCACAACCCCAGATGCCCCAGGCAGAGCTGGCCTGCGACCACTACTACACCCGCCATCTTCGCCCTCGCCCAAAGGAGTGGGGAAAAGTCAAACGTCAGTTCCAGTTGGTACATCGGTTTACCGCTTTCCATTATTTCACGGCATACGACTAGTACTTTCAAAAGCTTGACCAACATCGCCACACATTTATCCTTAACCAAATTCAGTAGGTGGACGGGACGATCAACCACCACGGGTTATCGCATAAAAACCCGTCCACCAAATTCCTCATGATTCCAACATAAGTGGGAAACCTATATCTCGCGAGTGACAAGAAGTCACTCGACTTCTACCGAGTCCTATTTTAGCATAGCAAGCTAACGACCTTGTATTACTAGTAAGAACTTAGGTACCTATGGATCATGCATCTAAGGTTTCAAACAACTCCTGAAACTTAAATGCACAAGCAAGGTAAACATAGAAAAAGTAATGACATTTCAAAACATAAGGGTCATATGCTCCGGTGCTTGCCTTCGTCACACCGTGGGGCACTACCCGGCACTTGGTCCTGGTCTTGGGGAGTCGGAGTAGCGTCGGCTTCAAGCTGCTCACTCTCGGACCGGGCCACCAGCTCGTAGGTTCCGTCAGCTAGCGCGAAATCTACACGTATGCACATGCATAAGATTCATAGTGTTTTCACCAGCATAATCATTAGTCTTATCATTGCAGCAACTCAATTATACATGTGGCAAAAATTAACTGAGTATATTTATATGGGCATTAAGTGTTCATCGATATTACTTATTTAATTATTTCTAAGCCTTTTTCTCGCATAGCTTAGCAATTAAAGCATAGAAAACATATTTGCATGAACAAAACTTTTAGTGAGCACGGTTCTGAAGTATAAACAGTTAAAACATGTTTTCCAGGGTGTTAGACATATATTAATTTACTGTTTCACATTTATTTGGACAGCCATTAGTAGCTATTATTGGAAAAATTTAATTAAATCTACAAGCATCCAAATAAGCTGATATTTTTACTGTAGTTAGGTTTATAACAGAGGGAGCTACTGTGAATTTTTCAGATTTTTCTAAGGTGTACAGAATATTTAAAGATTTGTCTACTATAAAACAGCAAGTAAAAAGATTAAAGCATGATTAAATCTACAAATGCTTTCTGTACTTGGGATTTCTACAGAATGTTCCTACACCATAGAGGAGTATGTTATAAATATTAAAACACTTTATGAACAGCAGAGACATTAATTAGATTTTATCTTGCTTAAACAATAAGTGCACAAAAACTATAGGAAAACCTGTGTAACATATGATGGAAGACCAGTTCACCAAACTATAATGGCTAAAACCAAACTACTGCAAGTAGTTTCATATTTTTCCCATACACAGATAGATTATTATGCATTTCTTTATTTCCTTTAGCATTTTCCTTACATAAAAGAAAATAAATGCTTAAGCCAAGATTCCATGAGTTCAAGCCACACCACTACGTAGATCTACTTATAAGGAAGCTAACAAAAGTGGTTTCACATTTTTAGCATTTTTCTATGATTTTATATGCATTAAACCGTTTTCAGCCGATTTAAACAAAGGAAAAGGAAAAACATTTCGCAGATTTACTTATAGGTCCCTGAACTTTTATGGAACACCCCCTATACTTCCTAACCACTCTCAAGTAAGTCCTTCTTCTATCTTGGACACAGGCACGAGCCTGGGAGCTCGCTCGTGGCTCCTGCAGGCTGGTGGAGGCTCGGCCGGCCATTGCCCGGCCTGGGCGCGGCCAGGACCGGCGGCGTGGCCTGGGNGCCGCGGCGGCGAGCGGCCTGGGAGTGCGGCGCATAGGCACCAGGAGAAGGGGGAGAAGCTCACCGTGATGTCGTTCGTGGAGGAGGAGGCCGAGAAGGGGGTCGTCGTCGGCGAGGTGGAGCTCGGCGGCGGACAGTGGGCGGCGGCCCGGACGTTTGCCTGGTCCCGGCAGGTGATGGCCGGCTCAGGCTCGGGACGGCTCAAATGGATCGATGGCGAGGTGGGGAGGCTGTTGCTGTGGGGAATCGGGTGGTGGCACAGTGAGTGGCCGGCAATTTCGCCGAGCTCGAGTTCGTCTCAGTAGCGGCAATGGTGGAGTGGAGGGGAAGGAGAGGGCGACCGGGTACTTATAGAGCCGAGGGATAGTGGAGCGGCGTGTACAGGACGAGGGAGTGGGGTGCCTGGCAAAAGGAGGGAAGCTTCGTGGGGGTGCTCGGCCGGAGCTGCGGCGCCGTGTGGCCGACGCCGAGCGGGCGGCGTGGGCGGTAATGGACGTGGTCGGGAGCTGGTCGGGGCAAGGCGGGGCTAAGCAAGCGCGCGGGTTGGCGGTGCCGCGGCATGGCAGAGGCGAGCGCTGGTTGCGCAGCCTGGGCGGCCATGGCCGGTCGCCGGCAGCGACGTGGCGCGCCGAGCCTGTGGCCGGTCGGCCACTGAACGAGCTGAAGCTCGATTCAGTTCATGTCTGATTTAGTTTGAAGTGAAATCGGCTCGAGTTTGATCAACCACAACTCCAAAACCGTCGAGTTTTTGGCTGAGCTCCAATTATCAAAGTTGTAGAGGATACAACCAGCTCCATTTTTTGTTATATGGAAATTTTCTAACTCACAACAGATTAAGAGATATAGCTGAGCAAAGTTTGGGGAAAATATGAACTTTTCTGAATTTTCTGAATTTTGAAGCTTCCAACGTTGCATTGCAATTATGGAACAATTTTCTTAATTAAAAGTGTTCGACATCCAAATTTGAGTTGTTTGACATCATTGACATGTTTTTACACTAATTACCATAATTGGATATTTTATTTACTTTAATTGTATTTATTTGGGATTAAACACCAAAAACAGTACATAACTAGAAAAAGTGTTATTTCATGTGTATTATTGCACCCAAAAATTGGCAAATGCATATGATCATGATGTATGCATGCTAATGCTCAAGTTTATGCATAAATACAATTACGGGATGTTACAGCCCTCCCCCCTTAAAAGAATCTCGTCCCGAGATTCCAGTGCGGTATTTAGTGTGGGAAGGCTAGGTAGCTTACTTCGGAGTTGAAGAAACCAGGATACTTGGATTTCAAGTAGGACTCTTGTTCCCATGTAGCTTCTTCTTCAGAGTGCTTGCTCCACTAGATTTTATAGAATTTAATAGCCTGACGTCGGGTCACTCTCTCCCTTTGATCGAGCACTTTAACCGGATGTTCTTCATAAGTGAGATCTCGCTCGAGTTGGATTTCTTCTTGTGGTACATTTGCAGTGGGGACTCGCAGACATTTCTTAAGTTGAGACACATGAAAGGTATTGTGGATGGCTGCAAGATTAGGTGGAAGTTGAATCTTGTATGCCACTGGTCCGCAAATTTCAAGAATTGGATAGGGTCCAATATATCGAGGAGCTAGCTTCCCTTTTACTCCGAACCTTTGAACTCCTTTAGTTGGTGAGACTCGAAGATATACATGATCACCAACTTCAAAGGCTAATGGCTTTCTCCTTTTGTCATGATAGCTCTTTTGACGTGATTGAGCGGCTTTGAGATTTAATTGAATGATTCTCACTTTCTCTTCCACTTCTTGAACTAGATCGGGTCCAAATATTTTCCGTTCCCCAGTTTCTGACCAATTCAGAGGTGTGCGACACCTACGACCATACAGGGCTTCAAAGGGTGCCATTTTCAAGCTTGCTTGATAACTGTTGTTGTATGAGAACTCAGCTAGAGGTAAGCATTGGTCCCAATTTTTGTCATAATGTATGACGCAAGCTCGAAGCATGTCTTCTAAGATTTGATTTACTCTTTCAGTCTGCCCGTCTGTTTGAGGGTGATAGGTAGAACTTCGGATAAGTTTGGTGCCTAGAGATTCATGTAACTGTTCCCAAAATCTTGCTACAAACTGACTGCCTCGATCAGAGATGATAGTCTTGGGAATTCCATGAAGACAGACAATGCGCTCGAGGTATAACTCTGCATATCGCTTAGTAGTATAGTGGGTGTTAACAGGTAGGAAATGGGCAGTCTTAGTGAGTCGGTCCACGATGACCCATATGGAATCATGTTTGCGGAAAGTGGGTGGTAAGCCAACAATGAAATCCATACTTATGTCCTCCCACTTCCAAGAAGGGATCGGTAAAGGCTGAAGTGTTCCGGCTACCTTCAGATGACTAGCTTTCACTCGTTGACATGTATCACACTCGGCCACATATTTGGTGATTTTCCTTTTCATTCTGGTCCACCAAAAGTTTTCCTTGAGATCTTGATACATCTTGTTGCTACCAGGATGAATAGAAAATTTGGATAGATGACCTTCATCAAGAATTTTCCTTCTAAGATCATGATCCTTGGGAACAACTAGACGACTTTCAAACCATACTATTCCTTCCCAGTCTTGCCTAAAACATTTATATTTTGGAACTCCCTGGGCTAGTCCTTGTTTTATGTGAGCTATTCCCTGATCACTCTGTTGGGCCATGATAATTTGATCCCTCAATGTTGGTTCGACGGAAATGTGATTTAGGGTACCTTGGGGAACTATTTCTAGCTTAAGCTTGGCCATCTCATGGCAAAGGGTGTCAGCAAATGAACTGGCGGTCAAACAGTTGCACTGACCCTTGCGGCTTAAAGCATCTGCGACTACATTAGCTTTCCCTGGGTGATAATGAACTTCAAGATCATAGTCCTTGATCAACTCAAGCCATCTTCTTTGGCGCATATTTAGATCAGCTTGGGTGAAGATGTATTTGAGACTTTTGTGATCAGTATAGATGTTGCAATGTGCGCCCATAAGGTAGTGTCTCCAAATTTTCAGGGCATGCACAACGGCAGCAAGTTCTAGATCATGGGTCGGATAATTTGCTTCGTGTGGTCGGAGAGATCTAGAAGCATAGGCAATGACTCTGTTTTCTTGCATTAGAACACAACCGAGGCCGGTGCCTGAAGCGTCACAATAGACATCAAAAGGCTTGGACGTGTCTGGTTGAGCAAAGACTGGTGCTGAAGTCAGGAGTCTTCTCAAAGTGTGAAAAGCCTCTTCACACTTGTCACTCCATACAAACTTTTCTCCTTTCTTGAGTAATTCGGTCATAGGCTTAGCTATTTTGAAGAAGTCTGGAATAAAACGATGGTAATATCCTGCCAATCCTAAGAAGCTTCGGATCTGATGAACTGACTTTGGAGGTTTCCAGTCCAACACTTCTTGAACTTTCCCGGGGTCTACGGAAATTTCTTTTTTTGAGATAGTGTGACCCAAGAATTTGACACTGGATAACCAAAAGTCACACTTGCTGAACTTAGCATAAAGTTGGTGATCTCTAAGGCGCTGAAGTACTATGTGAAGATGTTGGGCGTGCTCTTCCTCATTTTTGGAGTAGATCAGGATATCATCAATGAAAACCACCACAAACTTGTCTAGCTCTGGCATGAACACCGAATTCATGAGATACATGAAATATGCTGGTGCATTCGTAAGTCCAAAGGACATCACTAAGTATTCGTAGAGTCCATAGCGAGTAGAGAAGGCCGTCTTTGGAATATCACTAGCTCGGATTTTGATTTGGTGGTATCCCGAGCAAAGATCAATCTTTGAGAATACTCGAGCTCCGGCTAATTGGTCAAAGAGTGCATCAATTCAGGGTAGAGGATATTTGTTCTTGATAGTCACCGCATTAAGAGGTCGGTAATCCACACATAACCTCAGACTATCATCCTTCTTTTTCACGAATAGGGCAGGGTATCCCCATGGTGAAGCACTTGGGCGAATGAATCCCTTATCCAATAATTCCTGAAGTTGGATCTTGAGCTCTGCTACTTTAGGTGCCATACGGTAAGGCCTTTTGGAAATGGGAGCAGTGCCTGGCTGTAGTTCAATTATAAACTCAACCTCCCGATCCGGGGGCATTCCTGGGAGATCGTCTGGGAAAACATCTAGGTACTCACATACCACAGGAATCTCTTCCAGGCTGGATTCAGTTGCGGCGTATGCACAAGAGTTGATGCAGTCTTGTTGGGGCAAGTATAGAGTGGAAGTGCCGTGACTAGGCGAGTTTATTTCCACGCTCCGAGATACTGTGTCTAAGACTATCCCATGAGCGCTCATCCAGTTCATACCCAGTATAATATCTATGCCTTGATTTCCCAACAAAATGAGATCAGTTTCAAAGATTCGGCTTCCCAATTTAAGAGGTACTCTCCAAACTATTTGGTTTGATCCCGTTTTACCACCCGGTGTGGTTACCACAAAATCTTGTTTAGTGTGAACAAATGTAAATCCTTGTTTAGCAGCATATTTTCCACTGATAAAACTATGCGATGCTCCAGAATCAAACAAAATAACTGTTGGTAGTCTTTGAACAGAGAACATACCCGTCATAACGGGAGCACCATCCGGAAGATCCTCGAGGGTGGTGAAGTTGACCCTCCCATGCTTGACTTGAACTACCGGCTTCTTGCCTTGCTTGTTGCCGGTCTGGGTCCTTTGATTATTATAACCTCCTTGTTTGGGAGGTGCCTTGCATTCACGGGCAAAGTGTCCGGGCTTGCCGCAGTTGTAACACGGGTCATTGTTGGTGCGGATCGGCGGCTGAAATGGAGCGGGAGCTCGGGGACCTTGTCCTTGCTGCTGGGGAGGCCTGACTATCCATCGCCTCTGTGGCGGGTTCTGCTGCGGAGCTTTCTGCACCAAACGATACCTCTGCGGCAGAGCGCTAGAGGGTCCAGCGGGTGCCTTCCTCTTCTTTTCTGCCCGGTGGGCGTTAATACAATCCTCCTGGGTAATGGCCATGTTGACCAGCTCATTGTAGGTGTCGGCCTTGACCGTGTTCAAGCGTTCTTTAAGCTTGGTATTAAGGCCTCTACGGAAATGATCCTTTTTCTTGACATCTGTATCAGCATGATGGCCCACATACTGGCTCAGATTGTTGAAAGACTGGGCATACTGTAGCACAGAGCGGGTTCCTTGTGTAAGTGCCAAAAACTCATTCAGCTTTCTTTCCAATAATCCCTCCGGAATATGATGAGCTCTGAAGGCAGTCTTGAATTCATCCCACGTGACTACATGGTTTGCAGGGAGCGTAGCAGCAAAGTTCTCCCACCAGAGGCGCGCTGTGCCGCGGAGCTGCTGTGCGGCGAAGCGGGCCTTGCTATCATCTGAGCAAGGTGCTGTCAGAAGGGTGAACTTGGACTCAATGGTACGGAGCCATGCATCAGCGTCCAAGGGCTCTTCTGTTTTGTTGAACAGTGGGGGCTGTGTTCCCAAGAAATCCTGGAAGCTTGCAGCTTGAGGTTGGTGAACATTGTGCCCACCACGCTGTAGTCGTTGCTGCTGCTGGAATTGCTGGAACGCTTGTTGCCCTTGAACAAGCTGGCGCAGGAGATTTGTCTGGGCAGCCATAACATCAGCCAAATTGTTCAACGGGGGCTGCGGAGGTTGTTCCGCAGATCCGCTTGGGTTTCCGCGGGTTCCTACCATCTGCACATGTATAACTTTTTCCCATTAGTTACATGGTTAATAATATCTTGCTCTAAGATAATTGCAATATGGTAGAGCATATGTGGGAGTCAAATTTTGCTCGAACACGAATTAAGAAAAATCTGGACAGACTGCGTGTATATGGAAGAAAATTCATATCTCATAAGTTCAACATCCAAAAATTCCCTTCTTTGGTCAGGGAATAGATAACTTAATACCCTATCTTTTTGGTATTCAAATCAGAGGCTAAAATGATGGTTATGCTGGGCCAAAAGTTTATTCTTTGCGTCTCTGTGTTGGCTGTTTTTCAGCAGACTGAGCCATGGTGTTTTGTCTATAACTTATGTTATAAACATGCATTCATGCTGAAATTTGGTGAGCACGCAGTTCACATCTTTCATAACAAGTTTGGTATTCATTGTTCAGCTCAGAAATTCATGGAATTAAAACTAAGGATGCAATTAAAAGATAGGACAGAACACCACATGGTCATACACCAATACTGTCAAGTCTCAACCCATCCTACTACATCAAGGGTGATTCTACCACATAATCATCACCTCAAAAGAATACTCTACTCTAAGTTAGCCTATTACATCCATGTCCAAAAGCTAGGCTACACTGAGGAGTATACACAAAAGTCATGCCACTCTCATCTAAAAGTCGTCTAGGTTGCCTACGGACGACTGGTTGCCAGAAGGGGCAGCAGGTGGTGGTAACGGGCTGCCAACCTCGGAGTCTATGTCTGACATGCCCTCTACCTCCTCGGCCTCCTCTCCGTCGGGGTCTATCTCCATCGCGGCGTTCTGAGCCGCTATCTGTTGGTGGTGAAGGTCTAAGTGGTCGTTGGCATCCTGAAGTGCCAACTGTAAGTCCTGAATCTGCCCCGCCAGGTGGTCTATAGTAGCAGCCTGGTCTGTAGTCTCCTCGTGGAGCTCGTCAACCCGGGTCTCTAAGTCGTGGATCCTCGTGTCCTGGTCAGTCATCTCCATGGTCATATCAGTGATGGAGCTGTCTCGGAGGTCCACTGTCATGTGTGCTGCCTGGGCCACGTCAGTCAGTGAGGCTATCACCTGAGCCTGTAAGTCCTGAAGCCGGTACAGTGCATTCATGCACCGTATAGAACTGAAAACTGTCTCTCTGGGGTACACCAGAGCCAAAGTGTCAGCGTGCCCCACTCTGTCGATCCACATGGGATCGTCTCCATCCTGCGCTGGAAATAAACCAATGGGTGCCATGGCTATCTCCAGTGGGTGCTGCTCGCAGAAGGTCGTCAAAGCTCGGAGTCCCGCCAGCTCCCACGTGTCGACTAGGCGGCAGCCTAGCACCTCGACCTCCAGGGGTGGCCACTCGGGGTGGGCCAGGTGAGGAAGTAGTGTCTGGCGCACACGGCACCTAGGTACTCGGTGCTCCTCGAACTCCACTCCCACGTAGCGAGGCGGGGTAGTGTAGCTGACGCTGCTCAAAACGTCCCACAACACTGAGGGAAAACCCTCCCAGTGTAGGCCATCGGTGTGGACACGTCCCTCAGCGTCCACCACTACGTGGAAAAGGTCAGCCATCTGGAAAAACAAACCAGAGTGTCAGCCAACAGAACAGTGATCGTAAAACAGATCTGTCCATTGCACAAAAAGAGCTACAACTCAAAGAGATTGTAACAAAAAATCCTAAGTTTTTGCCAGCTGAAAGATACCATATTTCTCTACAGAATTGCTATTATAAAGAAGGGCTGAAAGTGTGTCTAAGATAGGCAGATCCTTCAATTTTTAGTCAGATGGCACCCAGAAATTTCAGCAGACAGCAGGTTAGTGTTTTGGTCACAACTTCTATTCAGTTCAACCAATTTAGCTGAATTTTTGGCAGTAGATAGATGAAGAAATTTGGAACAAGTCTTTCAATTATCACATAGACAGAAAACCTCATCTAATGGGGTAAAAGACTGGAAGAACAGATATGCACAGAAAAGGCTGAAAACAGCAAGTATAGCAAAACAGTCATGACTCATATTTTACATGCTTAAAATTTGTGAGAGTTTTACAGTGGATAAGTGACTTTATTTGGAACACATTTTTGTAATTATAGGTCTAGCAATTGAGTTTGTTTGACTTGTGAAAAAGTTCAACTAGGCAGCTGAGTGCAACTTGTTTCTAAGTCAGCTTTATGTGAAGTGCAACAATTTTGAACACGAATTTTTATTCCCTTTGTGGCACATATCTTATATTTTACTTGGTGATTAACTATGATGCATGCATGAATGGTCCTATCCGTCCTCACAAAAGAAAATAATTGCCAAGTATTCTTGGACTTACGGAGTTAGTCATCGGTGGCACATATATATGCGTCTCTCCTTATAATAACTAGTCGAATTTCTAGCGAGCGCACAACCTATGATTTCGTGGTTAGTGTACCTGCAGAAAATGTTCATCACTGAACCATTTGTGCCAGCACTCACAAACAGCCCCCATGTACCTCACGCCACATGGGTGACGCATATGCGGTTGCCCACATATGATGACCACGCCTTGTTGCTTACTATAGAAGCAACAGGCAACCAGAAAATTAAAAGCATTACAGCCATTATAACATCGTGAAGATGTTATATTGGCTGCACCACCAAGTAGGCCACTGCTTGGGGAACAGCGTCCGGTATTCACACCCTCCGGCAATGGGCGACCATTACTTACCTGGAGTCGTCGGTACAGAAAAGTAATGTGCTGGAAGTTAGTTACATACATTAGCCACCTAGATTATACCCCCATAATTCCCTAGGGCTTTACGTACTAACTTTTCCTTAACGTGACTTTTCTAAGGCCATATTAATTTTTTCTCTTTAAGAAAACATTTTTAAGACTTGTCATAATATCCGTTGCATATCTTCGGCTCTGATGCCAGCTGTAGCAGACCTGCCCCAATTAATCCGGTTCAAGTACATGAGACCAATCCTTTTAGGTCCTCAAACACTTCAACCGTGTTAATCGTGCTAGCCTGTCGGGTAACGTCCCGATTAAACTACCGGTAATCATTGATCGAGAAACCCGATGGCAGCGAGACTCACTCGACGGTGAGCACAGATGATACAAGTCACCATTTATTACATCACAATAGTTCACATGGATAACATAAAATGAGTTTTAGTACTTCATTATTACAGACCAGAGTTCATTGCACAACGGAAATAAAATGATAACTCTAGACGACGATACTAGTGGTGCCATGATGAAGCCCGTACATGACATCACTCCTCGTTCTCCCTTCCCGGGGAGAACGACTCTAGCTCCACGGTCCAACCAGGAGGCAGGGTACACGGCCAAGTCAAAGCATCAACAGAGTTGTAGGCATCATCATCATCTGAAAGTTGAGCCACAAGCAAGGCTGAGTATACTAATACTCCGCAAGACTTACCCGGCTGGAATAAGAATATTTCGACTCCTAGACATGCAAGGCTTTTTGGCTGAGGGGATTGTTTTGCCAAAAGCGACTAAGAGTTGGTCCTTGTTTTCAAGTTTTAGCACCCCTTTATTGTGGGCCTAACCATTAACTAGGTTTGCACCTGACTAATTCAATCATGGTGGTGACAAACAATTAATATCATACTTCAACCATATTCATCATTCATCTCCATAATTCCTCTTGTTTAATACAGTGTGAAAAGAGATCAAGCAGCTTCATGTAACCGCGAAGGACAGACAACTTAAGTCGATTTTACACCATGCATGGGACAACCTAATCGTACGTCACGTGAGCGACACCCCGGTCCTCATGCAACAACCTTTCCCACCTTTTCCTGCCATTTGCGCAGAGCCCACTCCAATCGGGTGCAAAGTCCCACAACCCCAGATGCCCTAGGCAGAGCTGGCCTGCGACCACTACTACACCGCCATCTTCGCCCTCGCCCAAAGGAGTGGGGAAAAGTCAAACGTCAGTTCCAGTTGGTACATCGGTTTACCGCTTTCCATTATTTCACGGCATACGACTAGTACTTTCAAAAGCTTGACCAACATCGCCACACATTTATCCTTAACCAAATTCAGTAGGTGGACGGGACGATCAACCACCACGGGTTATCGCATAAAAACCCGTCCACCAAATTCCTCATGATTCCAACATAAGGGGGAAACCTATATCTCGCGAGTGACAAGAAGTCACTCGACTTCTACCGAGTCCTATTTTAGCATAGCAAGCTAACGACCTTGTATTACTAGTAAGAACTTAGGTACCTATGCATCTAAGGTTTCAAACAACTCCTGAAACTTAAATGCACAAGCAAGGTAAACATAGAAAAAGTAATGACATTTCAAAACATAAGGGTCATATGCTCTGGTGCTTGCCTTCGTCACAGCATGGGGCACTACCCGGCACTTGGTCCTGGTCTTGGGGCGGAGTAGCGTCGGCTTCAAGCTGCTCACTCTCGGACCGGGCCACCAGCTCGTAGGTTCCGTCAGCTAGCGCGAAATCTACACGTATGCACATGCATAAGGTTCATAGTGTTTTCACCAGCATAATCATTAGTCTTATCATTGCAGCAACTCAATTATACATGTGGCAAAAATTAACTGAGTATATTTATATTAGCATTAAGTGTTCATCGATATTACTTATTTAATTATTTCTAAGCCTTTTTCTCGCATAGCTTAGCAATTAAAGCATAGAAAACATATTTGCATGAACAAAACTTTTAGTGAGCACGGTTCTGAAGTATAAATAGTTAAAACATGTTTTCCAGGGTGTTAGACATATATTAATTTACTGTTTCACATTTATTTGGACAGCCATTAGTAGCTATTGTTGGAAAAATTTAATTAAATCTACAAGCATCCAAATAAGCTAATATTTTTACTGTAGTTAGGTTTATAACAGAAGGAGCTACTGTGAATTTTTTAGATTTTTCTAAGGTGTACAGAATATTTAAAGATTTGTCTACTATAAAACAGCAAGTAAAAAGATTAAAGCATGATTAAATCTACAAATGCTTTCTGTACTTGGGATTTCTACAGAATGTTCCTACGCCATAGAGGAGTATGTTATAAATATTAAAACACTTTATGAACAATAGAGACATTAATTAGATTTTATCTTGCTTAAACAATAAGTGCACAAAAACTATAGGAAAACCTGTATAACATATGATGGAAGACCAGTTCACTAAACTATAATGGCTAAAACCAAACTACTGCAAGTAGTTTCGTATTTTTCCCATACACAGATAGATTATTATGCATTTCTTTATTTCCTTTAGCATTTTCCTTACATAAAAGAAAATAAATGCTTAGGCCAAGATTCCATGAGTTCAAGCCACACCACTGCGTAGATCTATTTATAAGGAAGCTAACAAAAGTGGTTTCACATTTTTAGCATTTTTCTACGATTTTATATGCATTAAACCGTTTTCAGCCGATTTAAACAAAGGAAAAGGAAAAACATTTCACAGATTTACTTATAGGTCCCTGAACTTTTATGGAACACCCCCTATACTTCCTAACCACTCTCAAGTAAGTCCTTCTTCTATCTTGGACACAGGCACGAGCCTGGGAGCTCGCTCGTGGCTCCTGCAGGCTGGTGGAGGCTCGGTCGGCCATTGCCCGGCCTGGGCGCGGCCAGGACCGGCGGCGTGGCCTGNTTTGCCTGGTCCCGGCAAGGTGATGGCCGGCTCAGGCTCGGGACGGCTCAAATGGATCGATGGCGAGGTGGGGAGGCTGTTGCTGTGGGGAATCGGGTGGTGGCACAGTGAGTGGCCGGCAATTTCGCCGAGCTCGAGTTCGTCTCAGTAGCGGCAATGGTGGAGTGGAGGGGAAGGAGAGGGCGACCGGGTACTTATAGAGCCGAGGGATAGTGGGGAGGCGTGTTGTACAGGATGGGGGAGTGGGGCGCCCGGCAAAAGGAGGGAAGCTTCGTGGGGGTGCTTGGCCGGAGCTGCGGCGCCGTGTGGCCGACGCCGAGCGGGCGGCGTGGGCGGTAATGGACGTGGTCGGGAGCTGGTCGGGGCAAGGCGGGGCTAAGCAAGCGCGCGGGTTGGCGGTGCCGCGGCATGGCAGAGGCGAGCGCTGGTTGCGCAGCCTGGGCGGCCATGGCCGGTCGCCGGCAGCGACGTGGCGCGCCGAGCCTGTGGCCGGTCAGCCACTGAACGAGCTGAAGCTCGATTCAGTTCAGGTCTGATTTAGTTTGAAGTGAAATCGGCTCGAGTTTGATCAACCACAACTCCAAAACCGTCAAGTTTTTGGCTGAGCTCCAATTATCAAAGTTGTAGAGGATACAACCAGCTCCATTTTTCGTTATATGGAAATTTTCTAACTCACAACATATTAAGAGATATAGCTGAGCAAAGTTTGGGGAAAACATGAACTTTTCTGAATTTTCTGAATTTTGAAGCTTCCAATGTTGCATTGCAATTATGGAACAATTTTCTTAATTAAAAGTGTTCGACATCCAAATTTGAGTTGTTTGACATCATTGACATGTTTTTACACTAATTACCATAATTGGATATTTTATTTACTTTAATTGTATTTATTTGGGATTATTTGTGATTAAACACCAAAAACAGTACATAACTAGAAAAAGTGTTATTTCATGTGTATTATTGCACCCAAAAATTGGCAAATGCATATGATCATGATGTATGCATGCTAATGCTCAAGTTTATGCATAAATACAATTACGGGATGTTACATTGTTAGCCCAACGGTATGGTCATACCACTTCTTTGCCCTCTCTTTGATAGAGAACGTGATGAGCTTCCATTTAATCGTTGCCTGTTTCATGCTTGATATGACTAGACACAAACAGAGCAACTCAAATTCGTGCAAGTGACGGTATAGGTTTTCACCATCACTTCCTGAGAAGGATTTGTCCTGGACCATAGCTATGAAAGCAGGATGAAGCTCATAGCTATCTATTAAAATAGGATTTGCTGAGGGATGCGGCTCCAATAATTCGCCCTTTGGAGCTGAGAACTCATGGCTTTGGGTAGAGTCCATGGGTGCAATAATAAAAGAAAAGAAAAGATAAAATAAAGGATAAATGGACAACTGTAGTTCTTAGACAACACAGCTATCATCCCCAACAATGGTGCCAGAAAGCTTGTTGACACCAACGGTGGCAAACAGAAAGTCCGCAAGTGCACGACTGACGAAGTAGCTTTCACCCGAGAGTAAACCAGGTATCAAATCCACAGGGAACGTGAGGGCACTGTCTAATCGCTAAAGTTGACCGGATGGATCGAGTGTATATGAAGGCTGGGTAGAGAGGATAACTTAGCACTAAGCTGAGAATATAGCGAAGGGAGTTCTCCTATGCTTGCTTTGGGCACCGGGGTATCCTAGGCCTCTAGGAAATTGCCGGCCAACAGCTCTACGCCGTACCCGAATGTGGAGGATTACAATGGACAGACAGGGCTGTCACCACCTGCTGCCTACCTCTACTAATCCATGGGGTTACGAGGCAAACGAGGGCAGATATATGCCTAAGCACCACACTTAAGATAATATCGGCTATCCTAACCTTGATCAGAAATTAGAATACTTTACGAATAAAGCAACGAACCCACAAGCAAAATAAAGAACTCAGCTTTCTATAACTCAAACTTAAATACTTAGCTGAATGTCCCGGATACTTAATAAGGAGCTCATATCCGCTGAGGTACAGGTGGAGAGTCGCCGACACGCCGGGACTCCTCCAGACTCTCCCTCACTCTCTCCCTATTTCTACTCTAATTTGAGGAGAGCTTCTCTTTGACTTCTTGCTCTAGCTCGATGATGATTAGCATTACCCCGAGCTCAGGTATTTATAGCTTATAGAGGCAGTTTGGAGGTGGTATGAGGAAGCTGAGGCGGTTTGGAGGTAGGGCCAGGTCGACCGATCCCAGGGCATCTGCCGACCCTTGGATCCACCGTCTTTCATCGTGCACGGCCTGGATGTCTTCCTGAAGGCGATTGGCAGGTACTGGTCAAGGGAGGACCGATTCGGTCGTGAGCCCAGGTCCGCCGACCTGGAGTTGCCGCCTCTCGGGCCCAGTCTCCTCTGAGTGGCTGCACGGTGGGCCCTGAGGTCGGTTCCAAGTGGGTATGCCTCAATTGCGTGAGTTTGGGTTGAGATGTGGGCCCTTCAATCCATGTGTGGCTCATCTCTTGGCCTTGGTGTAAACCATCATTAAATCAATGGTTAGGATCTTCTCCAAGTGTGCTTCTTCTGCATGGGAGGAAAGGAAGCTTCGTTGGGCCTTGGCCCAGGTCGGCCGACCTGGTGGGGTCGGGCGACCTGGCCCTAGGCCCACTTTTCCTCCCTTTTTGCCACTTTGTTCCTGCAAACACATATACACCAAAACTTATGGAATTCATTAGCAATCACCCCTATCTCTATTCTTTTTATCATTCTTTTATATTAATGTTGATGGTGGAAAATTATCATTAAGGGAAGACAACAAGAGGTCTTATCATAAAGGCCTAACATCATCTCCCGAATGTGGAGGATTATAAAGGATGGACAGGGCTATCACCACCTGCCGCCTACCTCTACTAATCCGTGGGGTAGCGATACCCTCAATGGTACTTCTGATATCAAACACCATGCTTGCATAAAGAAATACGACTCTATCTATCATGTTAATAGACAGAGCAACCATAAGGCACATTGAGCCAATGTCATAACATACGTCAGCTATAATAAGGTGCAAGACATAATATGTATATGCTACGTAAATAGAATAAAATTGAGGCATACAACATAAGTATGAAGATGATTCCATTAACCTCAAAGTCTTACAAATAAGTAAAGAGATACAAAGGCTGAACTTTAGAGCTTACGAAGACTCCTCCGGAAGCCCTTCAGAAGATCAACTACTAAGACTATCACTACTAAGACTAAGACTAAGCTTGTAGCAAATGAGAGCTCTTCTTCTGGTTTTGGTCGAATGTAGAGGCTCTCGCAGTTATTTATAGCATCCATAGGCGGTGTAGAGCCGGCCAGAGGCGATTGAGGCCGTTTGGCTGTGGGCCCAGGTCGGCTGAGGGGGGAGAGGCGTCGGCCAACCCGTGGATGCACCGCCTCTAGGCATGCACGTCCCAGATATGTTCCTGAAGTCAGTCACGAGCCACCGGTCAAGGAAGGGCCTAGTCGGCCGCGCGGGCAGGTCAGCCGACCCAGCTCCACCGCCTCTCAGGCCCACCTTGCCCTGGGTGTCTGCCTGGTGAGTCCTAAGGTCGGTTCCAGATGGGTGCCATCATTTTGGGTGCACGAAGGTTCGGTTGTGGGCCCTTCAATCCATGGCTTGATCTTGTCCATTGCTTTCAACCGTCATTGAATCAGTGGCTGAGATGATCCAATATTGTGCTTCTTTGCCTGTGAGGAAAATGGGCTCAAGTGGGTGCCAGGCCAGGTGGCCCGACCTTGCCAGGTCAGGCAACCTGGGCCTAGGCCCAATCTCCTTCTTCTTTTGCTCTAATGTCCCTGTACTAAAATATATTCCAGATATGCATGCTACAATATTATTTGAATACAAATGCCTAAGTTATGCTTAGCATTTATTCATTTTCTGAGGCTATTGACGGTCGGATTTTCTGTTATAGGGACCGTCGACAATAAGCTCATGCAAAGCAGCCTCTCTGGTGGAGTTGACCGAACTGGACTTTGTGCTGATTCATCTTGTCTTTCACTCTATAGCTCATATGTATGCTTGCAGGCCATGTCAATGGAGCATGCTCTGACTGGCTCAATGCACCAGTTAGAGTACAATAGGGACATTATTTACTAAAAGAAAATTGAAAGGAAAGATGTGTTTCTTTTTTATTAGAGAACTAGAAAAAGAGCAAGGCACAAGGACTAGCATCATGTTTAAATGAAGATAAATCTTAAGACGTATGAAACATGGCATGAGGAACTTACGGACATCACCCCCACGCTATATTTCGGCGTCACTTGTTAGCCTCCTTTTGAATGTGTTCCATCATCGAATGATGTCAATGTTTTAGAGTTGATGTAGCCTTATTTTCTCGAACAGTAACCATCTATTCCCTTTTTTAGTCTAACCTGAAATGGTTGGTGATGACAAATACCCAAAGGATACTTTGTCCTAAAAATATGTCCTTGCATTTGTTTGCTAGTTCATTTTATTAGGGAAATGATTTATTATATATAGAAAAAATTAGGTTACTTCCCAGCAGTGCTTGCTTATGGTCCAAAAGCTCGACTGTGGGAAATCTTCATGTTGCAGCAGCCTTGCAATTTAGCTCCCTCCTCCATCTCCAAATTTTAGATAGATGATCAAGGTGCACGTTGCAATACTTTTGTGCCAAAAGAAATAAATATGACATTTGTAATATTTATGATAGACAAAAGGATCTACAACCATCCTTTTGAAGTTGTTGTGATCGATGGACATGAGGTGGTTGTAGCTCTCGTATCTGCCTTGAGCACAAAAGGTTGTTGAGTCTGGAGACTTGTCAGGTGAGCATGGGCTTTGCTGTTCTTCGTGAATAAAGCATCCATGCTCATAGACTAAACTGCCCTTTTCAGGCTTCATAGTTGACGGCTCAAGAATGTCCACAGGGCAGACATATTCATCTATCACTGCTTGTCTATGACATTCTAGAAGTGTATCTTGGACGTCAAGATGATATAAGTGACCCTCGCCTTCAACGAGTACACTATTGATGACATCCTCAATGGGTATCCCGATGAGAATGAAGGGTCGATTTGCTTTAGGGATCTCAAAGATATGGAAGTCCAAAAATTCCACGTACTCTCCAATCTTCGTGTGTATGGCCCTAAGGATTCCCTCAGTCTTTATAATTTGACCCGAGATCCATTTGAGACGTTTTTGAGAGAGTGAAAGAGATTCCTCGGGGAAAGACTCTACTACCATGGAATTAGGAAAGATATTAATTCTGGACATAGCGTAGATCACATCCTGGTAAGCGAGGCCTCCAAATTGACATTGGATCAATAGTTTAGGCTCGGGATATAGTTCCACAACTTGATTGTTACTTTCTAATTCTCTCGTCCATTCCCGACTCATGATGGCAGAAGAGCTTCTAATGTGTTTCCATTCCTTCCGTTGATCCTCTTGATTGGGTGTGTGGACCTTATGACACCCATACCTCTCCTCCATGGCATTGGGATCGGGTTCAGACTCTACTTGGGTATTGAGGGAATGAGAGTATGATACTGGTATATGCTCTTTCCCGATTTTGACTCCACAAGCTCACTTGTAGGTATTGTCCCCAAGATTTTCATGATAGGCCTTCCTATGATGATAGATTGGGTAGAATTTTCTGGAAGGTTAAAGATATGGAAATCTAGATAGATATTTGATTTGTCTACCTTAACTGAAGTGACACATAAGACATCCAGACATTTGAGAATTTCTATTTTTGGAGTCTTAGTCGCTTCTTCAATGGAGATAGACAAGATGAAGAGAGCTAGGATAGTACCAAGGAGCGTGAAACAACATTGATCCCAAGGCATGGATCATGTCAAATGTTGCCGTGGATGCTGTTGGCGGCAGTTAGTGTGCCATTGATCGTGTACCGCAAGCGCACAGATCATGTGTAGCTTTTCCCTTAGAGTATTCCTCCAAGGTTTATGCTGGTGCTCGTTATTGTCACCTTTTATGTGCTATTTAAGTGGAGAATTTGGACTTATATTTATACCCATCACCTGGAATTGAAATAACCCCGTTTTCATATATGCATGTATTTTTGGAAGATTTGTTTTACGCAGATATTAGAGGTACTTATGAGCATTTATGGATGAGGACCAAGATCATGTGCAACATGGAAATTATGAAGGCCAAGAACCTATTATGACTCGGGTTTCATTCATGCTCATCTATGGTGAACTAGCCTCCAAGAGTGAGTAAGGGCTAAGACATGAAGATAATGTTGGAAGACGTCAGGATCAAGGTGAACCAATTGAAGATTTGGAAATTTATCAAGTTCCAATTATATCTCGAAGCAACCGACGTGCTAGGCCCACATGCAATGGAATGGGGATTCTAGAAGGTGCAATGAGCTCACACGCGAAAGATAGAACCGAGGCAGGCCAAAAGGGGCCTAGGGACTCCTCGGACTATATATACTTCTCATACCCGGCAGCACGTGCATCCATCTATGAGAAGTCAGTGAAATCAAGGAACACACACCAAAGGGAGGCGATGGTCGTGCAAGTCTTTGAACGTGCCTCGGTATGGCCTAGCCCAACTCTAGCCGCCATGTCCTCCCTACGCGGTTGTGCCATATTAGAGTTTAGGAGTCAAACCCCAAGATTCATCAGGGTATGTACACAAATGATGGTGATATAAATCTAATCTTGTTCTAGTTGTCTCAACTTTGGTCTAGTTCATTGCATGCTTCATGTTCATATGTACGATCACCATATGTTCTTAGTCGGATTAGATCTAATCATGGTAATTAGTCTATGTCTTGTGGATACATTGAAGTAGTGTGTTCTAGCTAGTCCATCGATTAACCTCGTGTGGTGACAATATGCTGGAGGGAAAGGTTCTAGCGATGACGTGATGTGGAGTTGGATCGATGGCGAGTACCATGGGAGTTGCTGCAGCCACTACAAGAGGAGCTCGCTAAGCGATTGCCAGTCATATGGGGTAAAGCTTTGGGAAACCTTAGGCGTTAACGCGCACCTCGTGGAAGTGACCATGGGAAAGTAGGTCGCTTGTGAGTTGCCTTTCAAAGAGATGATTCCAGTACCTTTGGTAGAGATGCAATCTATGTCTTGATCACCCTTTGACTAGAACTACTCTATTGGCGGTCCTTACACGCCAGATCTTACCCTTTGACAAACTAACATATATGTTTACAAATAACTGAGTTACACTTGTATTGTAGCAATAAGTGTTTTGCACGACACAGGGCTGCAAAGAGGGGAAAACTGTGCTCAAACGACGGAGAAAGTGTAACGCTGACTCGACTCCGTGAGCACAAGGATAGAGAGGGCCCACCTGCTAGTCATACATGGGCCAACCCACAGGGAAACCGACCTCAGAGGAACCCTGGACCCACATATCAACCATAGGAGGAGGCTCTTTGGGGAATATCCCCTTGGGTTCGGTCAAACTCCAGGTTTGGCCGAACTCCAGGTTTGGCCGAACATAGACAGGGTCTGTTGGCGCCAAGTTTTGGATCCAACGCTTCCTGCATCTCCGCCTTCACGCCAGGAGCGCCGGGACCATCCTCCCCTAGTACAAATAGGGGGGTAGAGAGCCCTCTCAACACACACTCATCTATCAAGGGCCTCTCTCCCTCTCTAAGCTATTCTTGTAGTCCTTAGGCTAGTGGAGCTCAGGCTAGTGCTTTCTTTAGTAGTATTCCAGGACGCCCTTGGGACGTTCTGGGACATAACCTTCGGCCTTCGGTATCGTTGTTGACAGTCCTTAATGAAAATCCGACCGTCAATGGGCCCAGAAAACCAATAAAGATAAAGCATAATTTAGACATTTGTATTCAAATAATGTTTGTGCAAGCATATAGCAGCCACTTTGCCATGTCGTCGTCCCCGGCGCCACTATTGCGCCTGTACAGCAACATGGCAAGCACATAAGCTGCCAAATCATGCCCCGCCGCGATGGCGCGATGGAGCATGTCGAGGGACGGTGATAGCGCGGCGCGGTTCTAACGAAAGACGACGCGCATCCCAGTGAGGAAGTAGGCCTCCGGGTTGCCAATGCTGGCCAGGCTGGCGGTGAGGATGCTGCGAAATTCCACACTGTAGATGGGTTCTTGGTGCCAGTAAGCAGCTCGCTGCAGCACACACCAGAGTGCTAGTCGCCGGCTGACGTACGCGGCGCGGCAAGCACTGCGCATGTGCGAGCAGGTCAGCCGCAGGCTGCCGAGGTCGTCCAGGGGGTGCGGTGACTGTGCCGCAACGATGCCGGCGATCTTTTCGGCCACCTCCGTCGGGAGCGACTCCATTCTCGTCGAATCGGAGCACGAGATGGTCAGGGAGCTGGACGCTGGATGAGGCGCTAGTGGATGGCGAGGACGAGGGCGGCGGCGGCACACGAGGACAGAGGGGAGCAGAGCAGCACGCTGGTGGAAGGCAAGGTTTTCTTGGGGGCGAATCGGCGCGTTGGTGGAGTCGATCGGGCGAAGGGCGCGAGGTAGTTCCTATGGGATGTGATGCGTCGTCCTCTCGTTCCACGTGAATCTCTTCCACGCGAAGGAATCCCGTAACTACTCATTTGGAGGAAGACACCTCATCGCCCGAGCGTCGCGTCATCGATGGCGCCCAAATTTTCCACTATTCAGTAGTGGGTCCACATGTCAGCGACCCCGGAGAATTTGTTTCCAAAATGCATGGTTGTTCGATTTGGAGAAATTGCAGGTACAACAAAAAAATTTACAAAATGCTCACAACATTCTCCAGGCACTCCAAAACATTCTGCCAAAAAAATTTACAAAATGCTCACGACATTACAGAATGCCACCTATCTGCCAAGCAGATAGCAAAATGCTGACAACACAACATGCACCACATAATTTAACAAAAAAAGATGACAAAGTAAAATTTAGCAAAGCTAATATATAATCATTACTGTAGCACCACAGTAAGACATCAACATGTTTTCATGGTAGCACATGTCTGGCAACTTCCATTCAACTTCACATTAAACTACAGCAAAAGCAAACTGCAGAAGCTAAAGAAGTAGACATCCTAGACATCTCTACTTCTTCTGGCCTGATAGATTGAGCCTCCACCTTCATTCCTCATCTGAGTCGATGGTGTAGTACTCATTCCTCTGCAGCTTCCGCTTGATCTCAATGCGAAGATTCTCTGGCATCGCTCGGAGATGACATTTTAAATCAGGATTAGTAAGCATTTGGACATTCATGGCAATTGCAAAACAAAATTTCAGACTTAACTAAGGGCAGGAACATTGTACCTCTCTACCAGACTTGGTAGGTCCATCGTACTCATCCTTGCCACTCCCCTCATCTAGCATCATCTTGCATTGCATCTTGGGGAAGCAGATTTCATACTTCTTTCCTTTTCTCTGCATTACAAGGAAAACATGGGTCAAAAAATATAAATCATCAAGTAGAAGTCCATAAGATGCAATTTTGGTGCCAAATCTGCCTATCCTTCAGTAAAAACTGTCTATTTCACTGCGCCTATCGCATTTTCTTAAAAACACAGATTTGAGAATGCAAAATAATGCTGAACATTTAACTCACATGCCACTAGTAAAGCTCACAAATTTGATTAAGCATAATGCTAGTAGTATCCTGATAGACTACCAATCAATAGAATGCAAAATATAAGTTAGTTACCTCATTCAAGGTTGCAAGGCAATCCCGGCAGTCTGTAAACATCACGTTCGGCTGAACCTCGAACCAAGCTTCGGTGAAAATGTGCCTCTAGCGACAATCAATCTATCATTACTGAATCTTAATCAAAAGTGAATCTACCAAAAGTGAATCTAGCGAAAGTGAATCTATGATTTGTGAATCTTAATCTAATGCATGCATCCGATTCGAAAAAGCCCCACACAATACTACTCCTTCAAACTCAATTCTGCCGCCATCACCAAAATCCTAAAGTGCTCACATCGAAAGAACTAAGAATACAGAGATGCAGGATGTGTCTAGCTAACCGTCTTTTGGTGCGATGGTGAGTCTTTGGCTTCTCCCTTGTTCCGGCGGGCGGCGGTGGCGCTTGACTGCAGTTGCAGTCCTAGTCCGACGTCGGGGACTTCCGCCTATATTGTCATTGGAGGCCAACGCCTCCACGACACGTTAGGTGGACAAAACGCGGCGACGCCTGGCCAGAGGCAACGAGGTGCTTTTCGCCGGTGTCGGACTGCAGAATAAGCGCGAACCAGCGTTGCCCAGCTGCCTGCGGGGGCTCTCGTTGCTGCGCGCCGTCGGGGAGGGGTGGAAGCTAGGCGAGGCACCCGGCGAGCAGTGAGGGAGGGCGGTGCAAGGAAGGCGATGCAGGCGGCGAGCGGCGAGGAAGGCAAGAAAACCCCAATGGTAATGGGACGTATTGGGGGAGAAGGCGAAAAGGCAACTGACGGATGGGTGGGCGGTTGGGCTTCTATTAATGGAATCTAGGGATACGGCATTTTTTTCATCCTAGTGATTTTTTTTCTACATTCTTAGAACAACATAAGTTACCTAATGATTCCATTGCGTTGAGTTTCAGGAGTTTATTTGGTTCTTCATTATGAAAACCAACTTAGCATGTCATACACTAATGTCAAACTCTCCAATGAAGTTGCATTTGGCAATGCAATTAATGTGCTTTTATGGGTATGCACACCTCACAAACATTTGGTCATAGAAATATATGATGGAATGTTTAGAAGGACAAAACACTTTGACACATCCCACTCACCTTCACTTTGAAGTGTTTAGTACCATATGGTCACTTTTGATATTATGTACCCAATTCTTGTGACTCTTAGCTGATTATGTACATGGGGATGACATTTTCCTTTGAAGTGATATAATATACTTTTTCTAAGAATTTTGGGAAAAAACCACTTTATTTGCCCCAAATTTGTGAATTCTATACATGTTCAAAGTTTCAAAATAAATCAAAATAAAAAAAATCGCAAAAAGGTTGGAGGAGAAAGATCGAATATGGATCTTTAGCAACACAAAGCATAGCGCTAACCACTGAACTCTTGTTGTTTGTGTCTCTACCTCGTCTGCATTGTTTTTAAGTATTCGGTTCCAACCTGTTGTAAGTCATTTTTTTATTGTCAAAATAAATCCAAAATAGATCTAGATTTGGCCAAGAGACAAAAGAGACAAAAGATTGGAGGGGGAGAGACCCATATACTGTTTGCTCCAAAGATGGGAGGGGTGATAGACCCATTCATTACTGTCACCGCTTTCACGGGTGGGTGAGTGTATGATGGATGGGCCCAATGCCAAGGGGCCCTGGCCGTCATTGTGTCTGTGATGGAGGGTGTACACTGTGAACCGAAGGTCAAACCTCTCTGACCCCCACGTCCTGTCGTCTCTGCCTCACGCTCGTCGGTTCCCAACGTCCCGTCCCGTCGGCTCCCCACGCTCGTCCCTGAGTCTGCCAGCATTAGTCCATGATGGATGGGTCCCAATGCCAAGAGGGCCCGGCCGTTAGTGAGTTTGGGATAGACGAGAGTCCGTTGGTCTTCAGTTCGTAGGAGGCTATAAACACAACGCAGTGCGCATTCATCCTTTCGCACGCCTTCTCCTCGCTCGCTGCGCTCCGCCTTCTTGCCGCCGCACTCCGCCTTCTCGCCGCGCCTCTCGACGTCGATGGCTCCCACCGGCATGACACCATCTTCGGTAAGTCCGTACATCTCAGGGGCAAGGTGCTGCTGCTGGCAGGATCGTCGGGTTCATTAGTGTTTTTTTACTATTCATTATGGTTTTTTGTACTGTGTGTTCATCACTTGCATTGTGCTGCTGCTGGGGTTCATCTGGGGCGCGCCACCGTGGCCGATCTCCCGCCTCGCGCACGCCGCCGCCTTCTCCCGCCTCGTGCTCGCCGTCTCCCAAGAGGGCTCAGGGTGCAGTTGACCCGGCGGAGGAGTCGGGCCCGAAGTTGCCGCCGCCGCAGGCGGCGCTCCCGGAGTTGCCGCCATCGTCGTCCAAGGCTCCGCAGGCGGACTGCGACGACGACTATGACAAGCATCTGCCGGAGCTCATTGAGGCGGAACCGGCGGCGGTCGACGACGACGACGATCCTGACTGGATGCGCATCCGTGTCAGGAGCACCACCTCCGGCAAGGACTGGTTCCGCTGCCCTGTCTGCCCATTCGAGACCGATAGCTTCCCCAAGGAGCAGATCCATGTCATGGACATCACCATGAACGGGGGACCGCCTGGCTTCGAAGCCTAGGTGGAGATGCACCGCCAGTTTGCACGTCAGGAGGGCTAGATTTAATTAGTTTGTCTAGTTTGTTTGTTTAATTTTCTAGTGCTTACTTTCTGTGTCTGTGAACAATGTGCTTAATTTTCATGTATTTTGTTTGTGTTCATCTGTTGTTGTATATCTGCTGGAACGGTTGCAAGGAAACGCGCCCACGAACGTGCGCGCGAACGGTTCCAACCCAAAAAGTGGAACCCATTAGGTAGATTAAAATGTTGAGCGCAGTTAGCAAAAAAAACAACTGAATCGGACAACAAATGAGAAATCTATACACGTTTAAAATTTTCATTATCAATCAAATTGCGAAATACGAAGATCCATTAAAAACTGATGATGAACTGATGAAGCCCGGCGCCGATAGTTGTGGCCCGTTTGTCAGTCGCACATATGATAGCGCACACGAGCAATACGCCTCTTGCTAGTGCGTGTGGGCTGGGCTCGGTGGGCCCTTGCTTGTGGGCCCTATGCTTTTATGCCCCATATGTTAGTGGCTTAGGGATAGAAACAACTGCCGTAACGAAGCAAAACCGCGCCTTGCCGCTTATTACCTTTTGGCCATCTCCTTCTTCCCCCAAAACGTCCCATCAAAGGCTGGGGTTTTCTTTTTACCTCTCACCATGTCGGTCGCATCACCTTCTCCCCCACCCAAAGGCAACCGCATCCTTGTCGCCGCCGCCGCCACCTCCCCTCGCAGTGCGACGATGGACCGCCGCAACAAGCCGGTGACGCGGGCGGCCCGCGGGAAGAGGCCTCTCCGGGGCTCCGGCACCGGTGAGGACAAGACGCTGGAAACGCTCGGCCCCTCAGTGAAAAGGGCCCGCGGCGGATCCGGCTCATCCAACGGTGGCACATCCAAGAGGCCCCGATGCTCCAAGGTGGAGGCGGATGACTCTGGCGAGTACTCCGGCTCCGACGATGAGGCAAGTATCTGTGTGTAGAACCATTGAAATTGTAGTATCTGTGTACAATCATTGATTTTGTAGTATCTGTGTAGAATCTTTATGTACAATCAATGAATGTGTTTGAATTTTAGTCTGTAGTATTTGTAAAGGTGCACAAGCAATATCTCTGTGTAGAAGAAGTGTAGCAATCTGTATACTAACTCATCAATTTCTAGATGTAGAAGGTGCGGGAGCTGAAAGATGATCTTGTACAGGTGATCTCCAAGGTGGGAGATATTGAAGATATGCTGATAGGCTTTGAGTCAACTGAAGACAACAACAATGAGATGCAGAAATTGATGATGAAGAGGATGAAGGAGCTGGAAGAAGAACAGAAGATCTTTAGGAAGCAGATCAAGGATCGAGCTGCAGAACAGAAGAACAGCAGACAGCTGGCAGCGAACCTTGATAAAAAGATGAGAGAGCTTGAAGAAAGGCAGAACAAGCTCTCTAAATGAACTCTGCAGCCTGCTGTGTTCTGTTCTGTAATAGCTACGTCCTTTCTTCTTTTGGTACTGTGAAGTTGTGATGGCCATATGTGGTCTGGAAAAAACTTTTTTGCATATGTGTGTACATATGCAATGTGTGGTATCTTGTGGTGGTATGCAGTGAACCTTTGAATACTACATATGATATGTACATATTTCTGGTGTCATGCATGAAAGGATTATCACATTTCATCTTACATATTTCATAGATATTTCTGTGTAAAAAGTGTATTTAAGTAGCCTGACTCACAACAGTGTTGCAGTAATCCTAATTGAGAAATTGAACCCAATTTACACAAAAAACATCATCATCTTCAAGTGAATTGACGGGAGCAATGACTCCATCACCTATGTATGTGTCATCATCTTCATCGTCGTCTTCTGGTATGTCCACAAGATCCGGTTCAGGCATGGGTTCAGCAGGCGCCTTTTCAAGTACAGAAGCATCACCACTTACCCCTTCCACGTCTTTTCTACTCCAATTTGTCAATGCATGGCCTCCGTCGTTGACAGTAATATTTTTCACTCCAATGACAACCGAGTCCACATCGGCATCACCAACATTATTATCAGTGTCCGCTCATTCAGGCATGGCAAATATGGTCCTAGGTTTCATTCTGAGGACACTGCACCAATTAGCTTTCTTTCCACATTTCAAATAACATACTTGCTCCGCTTGATTCGCTAGTATGTATGGTTCATCTGAATTACGAAACCGAGAGGTATCAATATCGATGATCCCAAATTTATCTTTGCTGTACCCTCTGGATTGGTTCGAAGTTGGTGTCGGAACTTCATACCAGTCACACTGGAACAACGTTACTTCCTGCACGTTAGGAAAATCAAGGATGATGATTTTTTAACCACTCCGTACCATTCCATGTCATCGCCCTGGACAACAGCACCACTGTTATGTGTTGTTAGATTTTTCTCTATATGCGATGTCCGGAAGAAAAATCCATTGATGGAGCACTTGTTAATCACAGTAACTCGATGATCTAGACCGAGATAGAGCATAGATCATGTCATTTGCAGTTCCCTCAGCATGTTCCTTCCTGATCTGCACTCATATATATTCAACTGTGATGCATTAAACGGAACACAAATATAAATGACTCACCTTACGCTCGAACCACTCCACAAATTCTTTCTTATGCCTTGTTTCAACATTCTGCGGGTTCGTTTTCCTCAATTTGTCCATATGCTCACTTCAACGAAACGAAAACGAAACAATATAGTCCTTGAGGGTACGTAGGTGCC
This sequence comes from Alloteropsis semialata, assembly GCA_004135705.1. NCBI lineage: Eukaryota > Viridiplantae > Streptophyta > Magnoliopsida > Poales > Poaceae > Alloteropsis > Alloteropsis semialata. The sequence goes on along the minus strand of CM014272.1, from coordinate 38,208,132 downwards.
TCTCAACTGGATACATCCAACTATAGTTAACAGGGCCTCCGAGTTTAGCCTCCCAAGCAATATGAACTGGCAAGTGCACCATAATATGAAAAAATGCTGGAGGGAATACCATCTCAAGCCGACAAAGGGTCTCTCCAATCGAATTGTTGTTCCATCTCAGTAGGGTCAATCTCCTTTGAAGAAATGGAGTTAAAAACCTGCTGAGCTGGATCCATGGGATCACAACATCATCAGGCAATATGTGGCGCACCACCAAGGGTAAAAGTTTTTGTAATATAACATGATAGTCATGAAGTCCAGCAACCTTGCAACCACTGACATCAACACATCTTAAATTTGAGGCATAACCATTTGGCATCTTAACACCTTGAAGAAATTCGCACAAAAATTTTCATCTCAGGATCACCTAACGTGTACAACGCTGGTGGCAAAGTGTATTTTTCTTTCTCAATGAACGGATGCTGATCCTTCCTTATACCCAGTTCTTGCATATCAAGTCTAGCCTTCTCACTGTCCTTACATTTACATGCCAAACCAAGCAAAGTCCCTAGCAAGCTCTCACATATATTCTTCTCAATATGCATGACATCTAGATTATGGCGTATAACCAAGGAATCCCAGTACGGAAGATCAAAGAAAATACTCTTCTTCCTCCAGTTGTGCCATCTATTATCTTCGTCACGCTGCTTCCTCTTCCGAGAAGTAGTCGCTCCAAAAGTGACCTGCTCGAAACTCTGGTACTGCTCCAGTACTTGTGCACCACTGAGCGGCTTTGGAGCATCCCTCATTTCAACCTTGTTATTGAAGCTGACCTTGTTCCTTCGCCACCTGCGGTTTCTAGGCAAAAAACGACGATGCCCCATGTAGCAATGCTTGGAACCGAATCTTAGCCATAAGTAATCAATATCCTTGTGACAATAAGGACAAGCAAACCTCCCTTTTGTGCTCCAACCAGACAACATCGCATATACAGGAAAATTATTAATTGTCCAAAGTAGCATTGCACATAGAGTAAAATTTTTCTTCACCTTTGCATCCCAAGAAACAACTCCATTCTCCCATAGCTCTTTAAGCTCATCGATCAGAGGCTGCAAATATACGTCAATGTTAATTCCTAGTGATTTGGGCCCAGGAATCAGCATCGACATCATCCAATACGATTGTTTCAAGCACAACCAAGGAGGCAGGTTATAAGGAATTAGGATCACTGGCCATGTAGTGTAAGTCACATTCAACATCCCAAATGGATTGAAGACATCTGATGCAAGTCCCAGCCTGACATTACATGGATCCAATGCAAATGTTAGAAACCCAGTTAGCTTAGCTAGCCGTCGCTATTCCTTCCGGAGACAAGGGACGAATCCCCGGTCAACCGGATTGTTCCTTTGAGAATGTAAAGGCTGTTTCTATGAGGAGTGGTAAAGCTACTTGGGATCCAGTTGCACCTAACCATGTAGGAAAGACAGCAGCGCCGAGAAAGGAGATTCCAGCAGAGGAAGAAGAGCATGAAGCCGAGCTAGCTCCAGCAGGAAGGACTGCACCCCACGAGTTCTACGACACCAACGTTCTGCCTTTTCCTCAATGCCAAAAGAAACCTTCGGCAGACGAGCAATTCGCCAGGTTCGTAGAGGTCATTCAAAAGTTAAATATACATGTGCCACTGTTGGATGCTATACAGGTACTATCGGGGATAGATTCCCCAGTATCCGCAAGGAAGGAAGAAGGCAGACTCCTATTAGAATTCCCTTGTAATCCTACTAGGACTCATGCTGTGTAATTCTACTAGGACTCCTACCTTGTAGCCGACTAGGAACCCGCCCCCTGGACTATATAAAGGAGGGCCGAGGTACCTAGATGGGCATCAAAAAACACCTCAGCGTAGGGCGCAATACTATACTCCCCATACAGGACGTAGGGTACGCTGCCTCGGCAGCCCGAACCTGTCTATATCGTGTCTTGTGTCCCGCGTTTACCTTCATGCTTCAGGTCTGGCGATCCTCCACTGAACAAATCACTACCTTGGGGACCCCATATAGTAGGCTAGATGGCATAAAAAACCAACAGGTACCGACCTATGCCAAGTACTTGAAGGACATATGGTGGACATGCTGGCCGCCAAGATGGATCTCATCATGAAACGCCTTGACAACCGCACCAAGGATGGGGGCGCCGACAATGAAGGACCACTGGATTCACACATGATGTGTGAAGTCTGTGGAGAATTCGGCCACTCGGGGAACAACTGCCCCGAGACACAAGAGGAGGTACAGTTCATAAACGGCAACAATGGGTACTGGCCTCAAGGGAACTGGAATCAGCAATGCCTGTTCTACCAGGAAGGTAATAGCAACAACTCCTTTTCTAACCAACCGTCTCTAAAAGATCTGGTCCTTGGTCAGGCCAAGATCAACGAATCAATTTCTAAGAGGCTTGCTGCTAATGACAAGGCTCTGGAGGGCATAAACTCTAAGATAGAAAGTTTGTCGTGCACCTTCCAGAGCCAGCTGAGCTTTAACGAAGTGCTAGAAACCCAGTTAGCTTAGTTAGTCATCGCTGTTCCTTCTGGAGACAAGGGATGAATCCCCGGGCAACTGGATTCTTCCTTTGAGAATGTAAAGGCTGTTTCTATGAGGAGCGGTAAAGCTACTCGGGATCGAGTCGCACCTAACCATGCAGGAAAGAGAGCAGCACCGAGGAAGGAGATTCTAGCAGAGGAAGAAGAGCATGAAGCCGAGCTAGCTCTAGCAGGAAGGACTGCACCCCACGAGTTCTATGACACCAGCGTTCTGCCTTTTCCTCAACGCCAAAAGAAACCTTTGGCAGACGAACAATTCGCCAAGTTCATAGAGATCATTCAATAGTTAAATATACATGTGCCACTATTGGATGCTATACAGGTACCAACCTACGCCAAGTATTTGAAGGATATATTGAACAACAAACGTCCATTCCCATGTACAGAGGTCGTAAAGTTAACAGAGGAGTGCAGTGCAGCCATCTTGAACAAGGTCCCAGAAAAGAAGAAGGACCCAGGGTGTCCTACCATCATGTGCACAATCGGGACCCAGCGCTTCGAGCACGCACTCTATGACTTAGGGGCAAGCGTCAGCGTTATGCCAAAGGTAGTTTTTAACTGCCTTAACTATACTACCTTGTCCCTTACTCCAATGAGACTGCAGTTGGCCAACTCTACGGTCCGCTACCCGGAGGGGATAGCCGAGGACATTCCGGTGCGCATCCGGGATTGCTTCGTACCTGTTGACTTCGTGGTGCTGGATATGGATGTGAGCAACGACTCGTCGCTCATTCTTGGGTGACCCTTCTTGAGCACTACAGCCGCTCAAATTAGTGTGGGTGGTGGAGAAATCCAGCTCCACATTAATGGAAAGAAGGAGAAGTTTGACTTCAGGCCAAAAGTGGAGCAATGCTCCATGATCAAGATCAAGTATGGGAGGAACAGTCAAAATGTCAAGGAGGTAGAAGTCACACCTCTAGAAAAGGACAGCTTGATAAAGTTCATGAAGAAGTTCTGGGAAAAGGACTTTCCCATCCGGTATCATGCAAAGAACAAGAAGCCTATACGAGGTGCGAAAGCACAGGCAAAGAAAGCACCGGAACAAGCTGCCGACCGCCAGAAGAAGATAAAGCAGGTATGGCGGGTTAAATCATCTGTATCCTCATCTCTAGGGTCAAATGCTGCTTCATCAAGCTAATCCAGTAAAGGAAACGACATCACTCGGTGACGTAAAATACGAGTCCTGCGCCGACAGGTTCATCGGTATCAACAAAATAGCTTGGGGGAGGACCGTAAGCATTTATGAATAAAGTTTTCTTCCAAATTAAAGTTAGTAAATGAGAGCTATCTAGGTTAGTCCCTTAATGTTATAAGTTTTCGCTTAAAATCTTTATTTTGGATATGATGAATAGTTTCTCTTATTTCTCTCTTGTACCTATGTTTCAACTTGCTATTCTTCTAAGCGTTGATTTTGCTAGTTGAGCATGATTTTTTCTGTTATCCTGTCTATCTGTGGGTAGCATATGCAAGCTCTAGTCTAGGTTGTTGATGGCTATGATATGATAAGATTCAAGTTACCTTAAGTTCATACCAAGCAAGACTTGATAACCGGAGTTTTCTTTTAAAAGAAGAATAAAATAAAGAGTTGCTTATGGTGATTCAATTTCCTACCAAAGCTCATATTATTTAAACCCCTACAAAAGCTACTTGTTGTTGCTTTGAGTTTTGTCAAGATCATTGTGATTATTAGAGACTTATTTCATGCTTTTAAAACCAAGGTCACGCGCACGCCACCATATATATGTTATACTTCTACTCTGGAAGTAAGCATGACATTCATCCATCCACTAAATGAAAGCTCCACATAAAGTATGGTACCACTACAATGTTTTGGTCATGACGCAACGCCCCGTAACCGTTGCAATAGGGGTATTTTCGTTGCAATAGAGACAATTCGCGACGTTTTCTGGCTGTTGCGATACGTTTTGTGCCGTTGCATAGAAGTCCATTGCGATAAGTTATCGCAACAGTGTAGCAAGGCGTTGCACTACTTCTGCCATGTCGCAACGACGTGTGGCGCGGCAATTGCCTCAAGTCGCAACGATCATTGCCATCTAATCGCAATCGGGGGGAGGGGGCGTCGTTGCGACGGGAGATATTGCAACGATGTGGGCGTGTTGCAAGAAAACGTTATTGCAACGCAATAGATTGGTAGCAATACGCCATCTTTGTCGTTGCTATATGCTTATTGGGTAGCGCAACGATCATTTAGGCATTGCTATTTATAAGAACATATCACAATGAAGTGCTAGTTGTTGCTATATCCTTAAACCCTATTGCAACGGTCCATTTGGTACTCATTGCTATACGCTTAAGCCCTGTTGCAATGACCAGTTTGGTACCCATTGTTATACGCTTAAGCCCTGTCGCAACGTTAAAATTGGTACTCGTTGCTATACGCTTAAGCCCTGTCGCAACGTTAAAATTGGTACTCGTTGCTATATGCTTAAGCCCTGTTGCAACGGAAGAAGTGCTACTCGTTGCTATATCCTTAAATCCTGTTGCAACAGGAATATGTCGTTGCTATACGCATAGAGGTTACAACAACGGAACTGTGCGTTGCTATATGCGTCGAGGGTGGCGCAACGGATTATGGCGTTGCTTTATTCATAGAGGTTATCGCAACGTAACGAAATGTGGCTCGTGGCAATATGGTTGTACAGTAACGCAACTCAATTTGGGTCGTCGCTATATGCTCATATGATATCGCTACGGAAGATATTGCGTTGCCGTAGAGCTGGGTGATCGCCACATGCTGATTTTTAAATGGAACCGGATTTTTATAATAGAAACATATGCCACAATTCATGATAGAATTACTGTAACACAATATTCAACAAATAAATGTAACAACTCGTGTCCATTCATCCAACAGACCATCAATCAGTAATAAAGTTTATATAAATGTGCACGCATATATAATCTTGACCACCAGTCCAACCTTTTGTGATGGTCATCAAATTTGTTTGAGCTCCAAGGTTGGATGTCTTCTTGAAGCGTGGCAATCTTGAGTCTTGTTGGCCCATGGTTGCTTCAATGCCCTTCTGAATAGAAACCAATGAGAGAATTAGAGATTGTATAGATTTTTGAAGCTGATTTGTCTTGTACTGATTTAGCAGCAGAATAAAATTGGATTTGGAAAATTGTAATGGCACTATGAAAGCACACATGCAGTTCGTACCTGTTGCTGCCGTCTTATGCCTACTCGCGTCTTAGCACCTGCCTGCACTGTTGTGTAGTAATGTATGACTTTGCATTTAGATCCGCTCCTGCACCTTTCGCACGACTCCCAGTGAACAGTTTCCTTGAAAGGCTACTTGGTTGAACATTGCCAGCAGGTTTTTCATTTATTTTCTCAGTTGTGACAATGCTTGCTGGCTCAACCTGGAATGTAAAGGTGTTGGAACAATGTTAATAAGGAGCGATTAAATACACAAAGGCATAATTATTATGGGAATGATTGTTCGATGTCGCTACCTGCTGAGCTGTTTCTTGAGTACTATGCGCTGCTGGTGTAGGAGCGATGTTATGCGTAGTGATGGTCATAGATTCAACTCCCAAAGATTCATTGCTTGTTGCAGTGGTAGTCTATGCAATTTACAAGAAGGAAGGTAAGACATTAGCCACATGAATCTATTGTCAATCTCAAAGCATTTACACTGGTTACCTGGTTCGTTGTTTATTGAATCACACAGCTGCTGGTGCAGCAATATTCTCCTCAGTGGTTACATGTATTTCTGAGATTGTGAGTACGATCCAGATGAGCAAGCAGGTTACCTCATTTGGCAATGCAGGTCGATTCTGTTGTGCGATCATTGATTGGAACTCCCCCATCAATTCTTGTCTAATTGAGGCTTTAAGTGCTTCCTTTTCTGCTTCCTTTTGACCCTCATGCTGTTCAAGCTTTTCATTTAATTCATGCTCTTTTTCTTCAAGCTTCTCCAGTCTTTCCTGAATAAATTGTTCCTAAAGCAATTGGTTTTTTTCGCGATTGGACATGTATCCTTGGCCACGTGACCTCCTCGCTTTGGCTCCAGTTGTCTCCATGTACGTCTCCTAGAAAACCTGGTCTTCCGTAGCAGCAGCTGAAGTGATACTTGCTGGTTCATCTTCATCCAATCTCTTAGATGCATAATCCTGAGGGCAATAAACGATTGTATGATATCAATTTTGGTAACAAAGTGATACGTAAAAAAAATAATGCTATTGCGGAAGAATGCTTATGTTCAAAGTAGCACTCACATAAACACTCTCAGCCACCGACGTTGTCCATTTTCCTCGCTTCGTGTGGGTAGCTTTCCAAAGTGCCAACTTGTGTGGCTTGGCACCAGTTACTGGATCTCTCTAGCAAAATTACATGTCATCAATGTATCATTCTTTACTGTAGTATAAGTCGAGAATTGAGGATCGATTCTTTACATTTTCCCAACTACACTGAGAGAAAGGTTTGAAACCCGTCGTATGGTTGGTCTTCATTTCAGAGCGATTCGAAGAGTTCCTGACGCTCGACTCCTGCACGTAGTAAACAAGTAATGTACGTTCAGCAAAGAAAAATTCAACTCAAGCTTGCGTTCTTAAATTTAGTAAATAGTGTGACCTAGAAAGTTTTTTGTCCACAGTACTGGTTCAAATAGTACCACTCCACAATGTCTAAGTCTTCAGACTTATTTTTCATTCTGTCCTCATAATTGTCGTATGCCCTGAATGTAGCACTCAAGGTGGATCGCCAACCTTTGTAGCATTCTCTCGCAATCCCCCATATCTTTTTGTTGTGATCCTCAGTGGTCTCAAGCTCCCATAGATCTTGGTGCAAAACAAAACATGCTGTGTAGTATAGTACATTCATAATATTTTTGACCAAATGTACCGACTACATGTATCTAACATTATGATGAAGCATATGAGGTGGCAATTAACATACATTTACAGCCGTAGCGATATCCTCCTTGACTTCATCCTTTATATCGCTCCAAGTTTTAACTCCAATTAGTGGAGCTATTTGCCTTGTGATCGTAACAATTTCGTCCACAAAGGAACGTCGATTATTACCACAGGGACCACCTAGATGAGAAAACTAGTCTTTTAGTTTGCTGGATCCAGACTTCCTTCTCCTGGCAAGTGCAGCTATCCCTTTCAAACGGCCAGATTTCTTGCCATCTACATACACTCACAAAATACAAGCTTAGCTTAACTGCTGAAGAATAAAGAGTGAACATTCAAATTATGTGATAGCTTTTACAACCTTTTGTCTCCTTCTGTGCTTTCCTTGCAAGACATGGCCATTGTAATGACAGTTCTGCTGGCAGTGTCCTGTTACTACCATTGCTCTCATCCAGTGGTTCTGTCCCTGACCTCGAGGTCTACTATAAGCCGCTGCAAAAAGATTTAAAACTTGCACTTAAGTACATACACAAATTTGAGTATAAGTAAGATGTGCAAATCAAAAAGGATTTTCCAATTCATCTCAGAGGGCCTTCCTACCTAAGCCATTGTTTGTATGTATGTACAGTTTGATGCCTGTTCACATCGCGTAGTTCTGCAAGTTACCAACAGCATTATAGGTACATGTGGATAGTGTAGTACAAACATCATATATATTAGTTTTGCCTAGTGATTTAAGCCATATTTTGTATTCATCAATATTCTCATCGTCATCATCAGCATCATCATCATCGTCAGACTCTTCACTCTCCCGCGGACACCATCGTTTCAGGGGTGTAATGTTTGCACTAGAATTGATAGCATGTTGTTTAGACAATACCAACCTGAGTTTCCTCTCAGCCCATGAATCCAATTCTAAAACCATGGTTTCTACATCTTTTCTTGTATCAATTGCCTCAAAAGTTGTTGTATCATTTCCGCTTCTCCTGAGGTAGTAGTAGTAGTCCCGAACACCATACCCAAGCTCATCTTTGATTTCTAATAGGACAGAAAAGATTATTCGAGCCTTGTCAAGATTCAAATGGACTCTGCGATTTGGTTCTTCTCCTTCTCAGGTGCAGCATAAGACCGTAACCTTCCACATCTCACCTGTCAGCGGGGTGCTGTATATATGTGCACATAAATACCAATAAGATAGTAGCTTGAATAATTCAGATTTAGTATGTAGTACATGATAAAAGACAAAAATACCCTAACTATAATAGGTGCGCTTGTAATAAGCCAGTAGCATGAACCAATTAAAGAACGAAACGGAGGCAACATGAAATCCTTGCGAATGGTTGTCATCCTACTACTATCCCTAGGTGCAGGGAGCATATATGACTATCGAAGGCACAATAGATGCGGATTGCGGCAATCCATCTGCACAAACCCTAGAAGTAGGCCTTACATGCAGAAACATATTGCACGCTGCAGTGTTTGTGTAGAAACCCTAGATGTCGCTAGAGGCGGGATACGAATCTGAGGTGAGGGGCAAGCGCCGTTTCATCTAACTCCACCTCGGCATCTTCCTCTATGACCGGACGTCATCATCTTAGGTGCCCCTGTGCTGCATCGTCGGATCCGGAACTGGAAGGAATTGTCATGTATGGATTCGCCGGTCCGGAACTGGAAGGAGTTGTCATGGAAGGAGTCACCGGAGCCACCAGATCGTTCCCCTCGCTGCCACTCAATCTAGTTTTGGAGGAAAGTGGAAGGTGTAGGACGCAGCAGCCGGTGGCTTTGGGGGGATGTGGGGCGGAGGACGCATCTGCCGCTGGTTTAGGAGGAGTTTTGGGGTGGGGGAATTCGGATTCTGGCGTGCTGTGTCTATTTTGGTTTAGGCGGCCAGTCCAAATTTTTCGTAGTGACTAATGCGTCCCACATGTTGATGACACAGGAGAAGCCACGCAACACCGTAGTAACTATTGGTTTTGGCAGCCATTCCAAATTTTCTTATGTAATGACTAAAGCGGAGCAAAGAGCGTGTGCCAATCCCCGGACACCGTAGCAAATATTGGCTGGGGGAAGACGCCTCATCGCCCGCGCGTCGCCCGCGTCGTCGGCGGCTCCCAAATTATCTGTCATGACTAGAGGGTCCACATGTCTGCCACTCAGGATAATTCGTTTTTATGTAGAGACAACGAAATCGTGTGCCACCAGTGGGTCCCATGAGTAAGGGACATAGGAGATTATGCTTTCGTAAAGAGAAAACGTAGATTGCTTATATTTTCGATTCATAAGTGAAACCTTCGATGCAATTCAATGTGTGTCTAGGCAAATGTTTTGAGTTTCAAAATTTAAGGAATGTGATCATTGGTCATTTCCAAACTCAACCGACATACAACAAGGAGAGTGATTTGTCCATGTAAGATTACTACATGACATATGCCATATATATAGTCCTCTTCTAGTCATATCCAAGTAGAGTGGAAAGAGGTTGTATGATGAGTTGCTCCATTTCAATATTCCATCATATAATTCTATATGCACATGTGTTTGAGGATGGCCTAGTCACTAAATCTCGTTAGCAAATGCACCTTCATTGGATAGTAAGGTCTTAGTGTATGAAATGCTAAAAATTTCCAATAAGGTACAAAATCAAAGTGGAGACTGTGATCATTGATCATTTCCAAACTAAACCAACATACAAGGTTAGTGATTTGTCCATGTAAGATGACTACATAACATATGCCATATATATAGTCCTCTACTAGTCAAATCCAAGTAGAGTGGAAGAGGTTGTATGATGAGTTGCTCCATTTAAACATTCCATCATATAATTCTATATGCACATGTGTATGAGGATGGCCTAGTCACTAAATCTCGTTAGAAAATGCACCTTCATTGGATAGTAAGGTCTTAGTGTATGAAGGTACAAAATCAAAGTGGAGACACTCTGCGCAGTATAACCCATGAGATATATATATATATATATACATGTTTTGCGACCTCAGCAAAAAAAAATCAACTGAATCGGACAACAAATGAGAAATCGATACAAGTTTAAAGATTTCATTATGAATTAAATTGCAAAATACGAGGATCCATGAAGATCTGATGAAGAACTGATGATGAACTGATGATGAACTGATGAAGATGCACGGCGCTGATAGGTTGGGCCCGTGTGTCAGTCGCACATACGACAGCGCACGCGAGGAACTCTCGCAGCTTGCCAGCGCGTCACGTGCCGACTCCCGTGCGGCCTGGGTTCGATGGGTCCCACATGTCAGGGACAAAAGGGGTTCCACTTTTGGGTGGAAACAACTGCCGGTCCCTCACCATCTATCTTCCTCAAGAAGCCGAACCGGTAACCCCACCTCTCTTTCCTTCTCCCCTTCCTCCAGTTCTCCCCCAAAACGTCCCATCAAAGACTGGGGTTTTCTTCTTCTTCCTCCCATCCCTGGCCACCGCATTGCCTTCCTCCCCTCCAATAGCCCTTCCATTCCCTTAATCCCCTCCAACCACCCTCCAATCGCACATCGAGGATGCCCCAGCGCAACAACCACATCTCCCGGAGCCAGCCCCGTGATAAGGGGAGAAGGAAAAAAGGCAACTGGCGGATGGGTGGGCGGTTGGGCTTCTATTAATGGAATCTGGGGATACGACATTTTTTTCATCCTAGTCACTGACAATACTGGCGGATGGGTGGGCGGTTCGGTCGTGGGTCATCGGTCCCCGGCAAGGATGGCCCTCCTTTCCCTTTTATAGTCCAAGGGAAAGAGCCGGGTCGGATACATAGTCGAATAGAAAGAAAAGAAGATCCTGAGGAGGAAAAAGGAAAATGGGCCCAAGGGGTCGGGCAAGCCTTCACTTCCCCGCTTGTCACCGTGTCCTGTCTTGGGGATTGTAGAGGGCGCTCATGATGAGCATCCTGTGGGTGCGACAGTGATAGTTGACATTTGTGCACCGCGCGCCAGAGCTTCATTACTCGTTTAGGAGAAATGATGGGCAAGCCAGGGTTATCAGCACTCCAGCCCTTGCTTAGGGCCGGACGCGTGGTAGGTGACGTCCCGTCACTTGTTTATGATGAGGCAGGTGACGAGCATGCCACCCTATCATCATTAGTTTTAGGCTGGGTAGGCTGGCGCGTTAGGCGTGCGGCGCCCGCCCTGGCGCTTAATTCCGGCAGCGTCCGATCACGTCGCGAGCCTGCCACGTCTGACAGGCCCAGCCCCTGGGTCATGATGGCTAGTTGACCCGGAGAGGGTCGGGCGAGGCGAAGGGAGGGCCGGTGGGCCCATACCCAAAATGGGTCGGGCGAGGCAGGTGCCTCTGCCTACAGTGATCCCCTTGCCCGACCCACTCAGGGTCGGGCGAGGCGGAGTGATTCGTCCGATCCCAGTCGTCCAACCTCCGGGGGTCGGGCGACGCGGGGTATGACGTGCCAGGCCGTGGCTGGGCCGTGGCCAGACCACTGTGTAGCAGACCTGCCCCAATTAATCCGATTCAAGCACATGAGACCAATCCTTTGGGTCCTCAAACACTTCAACCGTGTTAATCGTGCTAGCCTGTCGGGTAACGTCCCGATTAAACTACCGGTAATCATTGATCGAGAAACCCGATAGCAGCGAGACTCACTCGACGGTGAGCACAGATGATACAAGTCACCATTTATTACATCACAATAGTTCACATGGATAACATAAAATGAGTTTTAGTACTTCATTATTACAGACCAGAGTTCATTGCACAGCGGAAATAAAACGATAACTCTAGACGACGATACTAGTGGTGCCATGATGAAGCCCGTACATGACATCACTCCTCGTTCTCCCTTCCCGGGGAGAACGACTCTAGCTCCACGGTCCAACCGGGAGGCAGGGTACACGGCCAAGTCAAAGCATCAACAGAGTTGTAGGCATCATCATCATCTGAAAGTTGAGCCACAAGCAAGGCTGAGTATACTAATACTCCGCAAGATTTACCCGACTGAAATAAGAATATTTCGACTCCTAGACATGCAAGGCTTTTTGACTGAGGGGATTGTTTTGCCAATAGCGACTAAGAGTTGGTCCTTGTTTTCAAGTTTTAGCATCCCTTTATTGTGGTCCTAACCATTAACTAGGTTTGCACCTGACTAAATCAATCATGGTGGTGACAAACAATTAATATCATAGTTCAACCATATTCATTATTCATCTCCATAATTCCTCTTGATTAATACAATGTGAAAAGAGATCAAGCAGCTTCATGTAACCGCGAAGGAAGGACAACTTAAGTCGGTTTTACACTATGCATGGGACAACCGAATCGCACGTCACGTGAGCGACACCCCGGTCCTCACGCAACAACCTTTCCCGCCTTTTCCTGCCATTTGCGCAGAGCCTACTCCAATCGGGTGCAAAGCCCCACAACCCCAGATGCCCCAGGCAGAGTTGGCCTGCGACCACTACTACACCCGCCATCTTCGCCCTCGCCCAAAGGAGTGGGGAAAAGTCAGACATCAGTTCCAGTTGGTACATCGGTTTACCGCTTTCCATTATTTCACGGCATACGATTAGTACTTTCAAAAGCTTGACCAACATCGCCACACATTCATCCTTAACCAAAATCAGTAGGTGGATGGGACGATCAACCACCATGGGTTATCGCATAAAACCCATCCACTAATTTCCTCATGATTCCAACATAAGGGGGAAACCTATATCTCGCGAGTGACGAGAAGTCACTCGACTTCTACCGAGTCCTATTTTAGCATAGCAAGCTAACGACCTAGCATTACTAGTAAGAACTTGGGTACCTATGGATCATGCATCTAAGGTTTCAAACAACTCCTGAAACTTAAATGCACAAGCAAGGTAAGCATAGAAAAAGTAATGACATTTCAAAACATAAGGGTCATATGCTCCGGTGCTTGCCTTCGTCACAGCGTGGGGCACTACCCGGCATTTGGTCCTGGTCTTGGGGAGTCGGAGTAGCGTCGGCTTCAAGCTGCTCACTCTCGGACCGGGCCACCAGCTCGTAGGTTCCGTCAGCTAGCGCGAAATCTACACGTATGCACATGCATAAGATTCATAGTGTTTTCACCAGCATACTCATTAGTCTTAAGATTGCAGCAACTCAATTATACATGTGGCAAAAATTAACTGAGTATATTTATATTAGAATTAAGTGTTCATCGATATCACTTATTTAATTATTTCTAAGCCTTTTTCTTGCATAGTTTAGCGAATAAAGCATAGGAAACATATTTGCATGAATAAAGATTACAGCAAGCATGTTTCTGAAGTATAAACAATTAAACATGTTTTCCAGGGTGTTTGCCATACTTTAGTTCACTATTTTATATTTATTTGGACAGCCATTAGTAGCTACTGTTGGAAAAATTTAATTAAATCTATAAGCATCCAAAGAAGCTGATATTTTTACTGTACTTAGGTTTATAACTGAGGGAGCTACTGTGAATTTTTCGGATTTTTCTAAGGTGTACAGAATATTTAAGGATTTATTTACTATAAAATAGCTAGTAATACGATTAAATCATAATTAAATCTACACATGCTTTATGTATCTGAGATTTTGATAGAGCATTTACATGTCACAGAACACACCATGGTAAATATTCCAGCATTTTTAGTGCAGTATAAGTATTAATGGATTTTTCTTTTCTTTTAACCATGTGTGCATATAAACTATAGGAAAACATATATAAGATATGTTGAACAACAATCCCACAAAGCTCTACTGATCAAAACAAAGCTATTCCATGTGGTTTCATAATTTTCACATACACAGAATGATTATTATGCATTTCTTTAGTTCCTTTAGTGTTTTCCTTACATAAAAGAAAATAAATTCATAGGCCAAGACTCCATGAGTTCATGACCTACCACTGTGTAGATCTGTTTATAAGGAAGCTAACAAAAGTGGTTTCATATTTTTAGCATTTTTCTATGATTTTATATGCATTAAACCGTTTTCAGCCGATTTAAACAAAGGAAAAGGAAAACATTTCGCAGATTTACTTATAGGTCCCTGGACTTTTATGGAACACCCCCTATAGTACTGATGACTCGCAAGTGGGTCCTTCTTCTACCTTGGAACAGAACGGACCTTGCTGTTGCTCAGTTCGGCCGTGCAGCAGGCCGGCGATGAGTAGCAAGGGTCCTGCTCAGTGGAAAAAGGAGGCGAAAGGTGCGGGAGCATCAGTGACTCACCATGATTCCGTTTTGGGGGTCAGCTAGGGCGGAGAATGGCCGTAGGATGGAGTTCCACGTGCAGCTCGAGCTTGGTTTGTTTAGAAGCAATGGTGGCCTGAAAATCTACGATTCCCAGTGGGGGAAGATGGGGCTCGGGCTGGGAGTGGTTCAGGGACGGAACCGAGGTCGTGAGGGTGCCATGGCTGCGATGAATTGGAGGGGTATGTGGTGGACAGCCCAGAATTTGGGTCGGAACGCCCTTTGCTCGGTGGGGAAGAATGGAGAGGGATGAGTGAAATTGGTGAGTGCCGGCCTAGGTTTTTATAGGGGAAAGCCGGGGACGAGCGCGCGGTGCGATTGGGCAGCCTAGGCAGTGGCGCTCAACGCTCGTTGGGCAGGAGGGGCGGTGGGCAGGGCCTGGTTCTGGTGGTGGCCGTTCTGCTCTTCCATTGCTGGCCATGGAGGTGGATGTGGCGTGGGAGAGAAGACAAGCCGAGGGTTGGGGCGTCGTGGGGAGGAGGGAGAGGGGAGCCATGGCATTGGCTTGGCTGCTAGCGGAGCTCAGGAATCGAAGCGCACGTGGAGTTTGGGCGCTGCTCCCGTTGGCCATGAATGGAGGAAGGAGAAGAGCTTCAGTTTAAAGACCTGAAACGCGAAAATTGGCTGACATTCTATAGCAATTATCTCCAAAACTGTGGAGATTTTGGCCGAGCTCAAATTGACAAAGTTGTGGAGGGGACTACCAGCTTCAACTTTCGTTATATGGACACCTTCTAATTCTCAACAGATTAAGAGATATAGCTGAGCAAAGTTTGGGAAAAACAAGAATTTTTCTGAATTTTCTGAATTTTTCCATTGAATTGCAGTTTGACCAGAAATTGACCATGATTTTGAACAAGTTAGACCTAAAATTAGCAAGTGAGCAATATACCATTGGAAAGTAGATAATCTGAAGCTTCCAATTTGCTATTATGACCAGATATTCATTTTGTTTTACTTATTTTATAGTGTGGTCAAATATAGGTACTTTGGGCAAGGTTTCAGCTTTCAATACTTAGAAAATTTTGAAGCGTTAACCTTGCAATGCAATTATGGAATAATTTACTTATGTAAAAGTGTTTAACATTCCAATTTGAGTTGATTGACATCCTTGACATGTTTTTCTACTAATTACCCCAATGGAATAATTTATTTACTTTAATTGCATTTATTTGAGATTAATTGCAATTAAACCACACAGAAAGCACATCAATAGAAAAAAATGTTATTTCATGCTTATTTTTGTACCTAAAAATTTATCAGGGCATGTGGTTATGATGTGGTCATGACAAGGATTCAGCTTGACAACACTTTTAAATTTTTGGACTGTTACACACTGCTGGGCCGTCGGCGGGTTTCGGTCGCTTCGTGGGCTACTTAGGGTTCAGCCCTTCTTAGATTTTGGGAGTCTTATCCTCGTGGTTTAGACGCCCCAGATATTTATATCCGACAGTAGCCCCAGAGTCCCTATGTAGGTTGTTATTACCTATAGTGGGACTCCGCGTCGGATCCTTCTCGCCCTGCCGTGGGTGCGCGCGAGTGCACCCACCGGGTGTAGCCCTCGAGCCTTTGGATGAGTCGTAGACTCGTTCGGAGGCTGAATCTGGTAGCCTTTGTCGTTTCCTTCACCGGGAGCGCGCGAGTGCACCCGGTGGGTGTAGCCCCCCGAGCAGCTGGGCGAACCTTGGCATTCGCTCAGATGCTAAGACTGGTCCGAGTGGTCACATCGTCGCCTGGAGTCGTTGTTCCTTTTTAGGAAACAGGCGCCGGTCGATATCGTTTGCAAATAGGCCTGCACCCTGTGTCGAAACTCGCCGCGTGGCGCGCCGGCCACGCGTGATTCTGACACGTTCGGTCTTGTCGGTCCTTTTTAGGACAAGCGGCCGTTGTCTCTTCTGCAGGGGTTTTTGTCTTTTCCGGGCCGGCTGCATGGTTGTGTCACGTGGCCAAACCCTATAGCCCCCGTGCGGGGCTCATGCAAGGTTGCTCTTGGCTATAAATGGGGGTTTCTCCCTTGGCCTTTTAGGCATCCAATCCGGTTTCTTTCTCTTCTTTCTCTTCTGATGGAGCAGGCTTGTGTCGGCATTGCCCAGAGGCATCCTCCAGAAGGAAGGACCGGGAGCCTAGGCTGCTGAAGCCAAAAGAATCCCAGCGAAGAGCGGGGGTCAAGGTGCCTGGCGTGACATTCGTTCGATGTCGCGCCGGTCCAGACATGGCGGTCTCGCCTCCCACACCGATCACCTCGGTGATGGTGGTGTGGCGGTCCGTCGTGTGCCGCTCGGGTCGTCGGCACTGCCGATCCTCCCACTCCCCCCTTCTGATGCCTGCATTTTGCGTGCCCTTTCCAGAAGGGTTCGAGGCCGTGGTGGATCATTGGCGCCACTCTCCGCCTTCTCGGTGGCGGGTTGTCGTCGCCTGCGCAACCCCCAAGCGGCTCTTTGCTCGCTTTTTTGGGGGTAACCATTGTCGGCGCTGCTCGCCGTCGAGGGCGGAGATGGCCCAGAGCGCACTGCGGTGACCGGCTCGTTGCCGGGAGCCGTGCCTGTGCACCTTCACCCTTCATGGCGTCTGTGGGGGAGGAGAAGCCAAAAGAAGGCCAGCGACCTTGGAATGCATGGCCTTCTGCTTGGTTTAGGAGGGCTCCTCCCCTTAGATGCCCGCAATCGCCACGTAAAAGTGGTGATTCCCATTTGTATCTCTCTACGGCCGCGTGCTGTGTATATTTTTATTTCTATTATGAATGAAAGTGTTTTTTCGATTGTGTATTCTGCGACCGCGTCATCGGTCTCTTTTTGCGATTTCGTCCCCCGCGTGTATCCCGTGACCTATGCCCGGGCGGGGGATCATTTCGACTTATTTGTGTTTTCCCCTCACGCTCTCCTTGCGATAGGATGGAGGGTAAGAGATGCCTCGCACTTTACCATGCAGGCCGAAGTACGGCTCTCATTGAGCTCCAAATGGGTAGGTTCGAGTGAGGCCCAACACCCCTTTGAGGGGGAGTCACCGGATCAGCTTGTGATCAACCTCAACAAATCCCCGGCGCCCAACCCCCTTAGTTCTCGCGGCCGTCCGACAGGCCACGAGGGCTCGTTGCCTCTTTCCGGTAAGATACATAGGGTCAGGCACTTCTGGGCTCGAACGCGGGTCGGGGTGCCCTCGACGCTCGTGCACCAGGGTACTGGCCGCTAGTGGGCCCACCCGTTCCTGCCCCTCGCTCGGGTGGTGCTCGGGAGCGGCCTTCGAACCTTTCGCGGGCCGGCCTTCGAACTCCTGGGCTGTTGTGGGCCTCGATCGGGCCGCCCTAGCCTGGTTTCTTACCTTTTGGGCCCGCTCGGTCGTCCGACAACAGGCCGCCGTGGGAGTTTGTGACGTCGGGTCGTGGCGCGAAGAACGAGAAGACGTGGGAGATGTGGGCAGGGAGCCGCAGCGCGTTTCCCGGGCACGTCCCATCCCTGCCCTCATAAATACGGGGGGAGGGCCTCTCCCCTTCTCCTTCATGCTTCCCATCTATTCACACCCCTTCCGCTTGCCCTAGCCGTAGCAGTTCCCCGCTTCGCTGCCGCCGCCGCTGTAGCGCTTCACCTCCAAGCTTACTCCTGCAATGGGGTCATGGACACGTTCAACGGTGGTTGAGGCTCAGCTCAATCGCTTGGTGGAGAGGGGCCTCCTATGCCTGAGGATGGAGGCAGTGGAGTGGATTGTCCCTGGCTCCGAGGACATCCCATAGCCGCCGCTGAGCTACATCGTCTCCTTCGTTCCCTTCCACGAGCGGGGATTGGGATTCCCCCCCACTGGTTCCTCCACGGGGTCCTGCCCCACTACAAGTTAGAGCTGCAGCACCTTAACCCGAACGGGATCCAACACATGGCGGCATTCGTGGCCATGTGCGAGGGCTTCCTCGGCATTGAGCCCCACTTCGCCATCTGGAAGTGGTTCTTCTTCCTTCGACATCGTGCAGAAGGAGGGGGAGGTGCGGCCCATGGGGTGCGCCGGCATCCGCCTTCGCGGCAGGAAGCGGGCGGCCGGGTATCTTCGGCTTCACCTCACCAACTCCAACAAGTTGTGGCATTCCCAGTGGTTCTACCTGAGGAACGACCCCAATGCCCCCTTCCAGTTCTACACCGAACGCGTGATCCTCGAGCGCCCTGAGGAGTGGGCGTGGGGTCCAGCCAAGGACGAGAAGCGGTCGGTCCCCGACCTCCTGACAGTGGTCGAACGCCTGGTGAAGCGATGGAAGGTGACCGGCGCGGGGGTGATCGCCGCGTACCATGCTCGCCGCGTTCTCCCGCTCATGGCGCGCCGCCTGCTGCTGCACCAGATGACGCCCGGGTCGGATTGGACTGGGTCGGCGATGTCCCATGAGCTGCTGTCCGAGAGTGAGATCCACCGACGCCTTTGCAACGCCGTGATTCGCGGGAGGCGACTTACCCGCTCCCGTATCATCCACCCATGAAACCCGCCAACGGGTCCATCACCGTGGTAAGATTCTTCGGGTTTTCTCTTTCGTTGTGATGAACATCCTTCTGATGAAGGTTTCCACCGCAGGGGATCTCAATTACATCCCCTCGCATCCACCTTTGCCCGAGGACATCCAGCGGAGGGCGGAGAACCGCGAGCGTGCGGAGGTGGAGCGGAAAGGGCCAAAGCCGCTCGGAAGGAGAAGACGGCCCGAGTGCGAGCCAAGGACAAGAAGCAGAAAGAGTTTCGCTGCCGCCGTAGCCTGGCACTTCTTGGCGGGCTATGGAATCTGAGTATGGGTCCCTTTGTCGACAGGGAGGCCATCGATGAGGATGACGAGGAGGATAGCCTGTCGGGGTTCTCCGACCTGGAGACCGAGGAGGAGGAGGAGGCCGAGGGATCCAGGAGAGGCGCCGATGATGGCGGTGACAGGTCTCCCGTCGAGGGATCCAGGAGAGGCGCCGATGATGGCGGTGACAGGTCTCCCGTCGACTGGGAGGAGGTAGCACAGGAGGACGACCCTCCAAGCCGCGACGCGCCGACCGTCGAGGGTGCGGGTCGTTAGGAGCAAAGCCCTCCCCGAGGCCCCACTGGGGAAGGTCGGTCCCCAGTGTCCCTGAGGGCCGACAGGGGAAAACGCCCGAGGGCCGAGGATGTGGGGTCAGAAGAGCCACCCCAAAAAAGGTCAAGCTCGGCGTTCCCGTTGGCGTCTAGGTACGCTCTCCTTTATCTTCCGTGTTTCTCCTCTTTCGTCATCATTAGGTTCTCAATCTCTTCGCTTATGCAG
This sequence comes from Alloteropsis semialata, assembly GCA_004135705.1. Taxonomy (NCBI): domain Eukaryota; kingdom Viridiplantae; phylum Streptophyta; class Magnoliopsida; order Poales; family Poaceae; genus Alloteropsis; species Alloteropsis semialata. Next base: position 38,188,211 of record CM014272.1, on the reverse strand, counting down.
GTCTGGAGGACGGGCTGTCCCTGTTGCCCTGGAACCCAAGAAGGTGCTCGCGAGGCAGAAGGTGGGCGCCGCGCTGGAGATGGGGCTTAGCTTCACCGACCCCATGGTGCGGGCGGCGCTTGGGTTGGCGAGCGTGGGTGGTGAAACTGGCGGTTCAATCGTTGTGGGGGTTACGCCGCCGGGATCGCCCAGTCCTGTGGCGGGGTCTGGCCTTCTTGCTTCGAGCATAGAGGGCACTGCCGCGCCCAACCCCGACGCTCCAGACGCTCGAGTCCCATCCTCCCAGCCATCCATCCCCGAGCCGGCCACCCCGGCGTCCGACGGCCTGGGTGACCAGGGGCTCCCCGTCCGGCAGGAGGAGGACGTAGCTTCGCGCGGTGCGCCTGGGGACGAACTTGTGGGACCGTGCTGAGGCAGCTCCGGTTTCGCCCGTTGCCCTAGCGGCAGAGGACTCCGCGCCCCCGTCCGTCGTCGATGGGGACGCCTCTGAGGCGATGCCGGTGGTCCCGGAGGAACGGGGCGAGCTCCTCGGAACAAACCCTGTCCGGATCCCATCTCCGGGTGTGGGGGCTGTCGAGGGTCGGCAGGTGATGCGCCTGGGAAGGGATGCCCCCACCTTTGGAAGCCGTCCTCTCCGATGGGCTGACCGGCAGGACCCCAATGCCACGGTCTTCATGCTAGACGATGGCGCGGAGCAGAACGACTGCCGGCAAATTGAGGCCGGGGTCAGCTCCATGGTCGAAGCCCTGCATGCCGCACTGAACACGCTCCAGAACGTGGCCGTCCCCTCCGGCGAGGTGAGTTCTTTCTTGCCCTTCGTATCTTTAGCCTTTCCTTGAGAGGAATCAAGTCCTGATCCTTTTTATTCTCTCGCAGTCTCTGATGAGTTGTAGCAGCGACAAGTCAGTCTTCCTTCGGCGGGGGAAGGATGTGTGGGACCGGTCAGCCACCGAGAGGGCGGAGCGGGAAGCGTTGGCGGTCCAGTTGGCCACCGCCCGGTGTGAGGCGGAGGAAGCGCGTACCCAGGCTCGGGCGGTGTCAGAGGAGCAGGTCGCCACCATCTGGCGGGAGGTTAATGCCATTCACACACGGGCCCAGGAGGCTCTCGTGGCACAGCTAGCCGTCGCTGCTCAAGAGGCCGATTCCGCCCAGGCGCGTGCTCAGGAGGCGCATGAGCACGCCGAGGACGCTAAGCAGAAGAAGAGGGATGCACTCGCGTCATGGGCTTCTGAGTCGGCGGCTCGAGATGCGGAGCGTCGTTAGTTACAGGACGAGCGTGACCGTTTCCGCGCCGAGCGGGACCAAGCCGCGAATGCCTTGCAGCAGGCGCGCGAGTAGCTCGTGGAGGCTCGGGCGAGCCGGGATGATGCCCTCTGGCTCATCGGCGTTCGGGACCGCGACTTGGTAGGCGCTCGCGTGGCCTTGGAGGTCGAGAGGGGCGCTCGGATCGCAGCTGAAGGCGTCACCTCCGAGCTGGCGACCGTGGCCGTGGGGGATCAGGCGACGATCGCCCGCCTCCTGAGACCGAGCAGCGGCAACTCGAGGCCACGCTGAAGCTGGAGGCTGACGAGCATGCCGCTCTTCACACCGCTACTTCCGCCGCGCTCGGCGATCTTGGGATGAGGGCAGAGGTGGGGTCAAGCTCGTTGCCGACCCAAGTCTCCCGGATCCCAACCCGGGCGCGAGCCCTGGCGGCAGATGGGCTTTTCCTCGGTGTGCGGCGGCCTTCGCCATGGCTCACTCGCACTATGATCAGATCAGGCTGCAGTTCCTTGCGGAGGGCTTTGTGCCAGGCATCACCTTGGACGAGGTGCAATCGCTGGAGGAAGAGGTGGCCTCGTTGGCTTCGACCTTGGCTGCATCAACACAAAGGGAGAGCGGGCCATGGACCCATTAGTTAGTTTATTTCTTTTTCATCTGAACTATTCCGAGCCTTTGAGCTCATTTATTGTATTCAGACTTGTGGCCGGGCGGGACGTGTCCTCGGGTCGGCCGAATTCGGTTTTATCTCGTTTAAGTTTATAATCGTTCGTGTGTGTCAGCCCCCCGAGCTCTTTTTTGATTCTGTGTTTTGTTGGGGCTTTTCGTGAGGTAGAGCTAATTTGGCGTGGTTGGTGAGCGTCTGAGCCATTGCCTTCGCGGCCTTTTTCTCTCCGTGGTCCGACCAACACTTTCAACCCTACTCTTCCCTCGGCTTGCCTTCGCCAAAAACACGCAGCGCGAGAGAAATCGGGCGTTGACAGGATCTAGTGTCCCAGGGGACACTGGCTAGCCCCCGAGCAACCGCCATCCCCGTGTAACAGGGTTGGGGGTTGCTACTGAGCGAACGGGGTCGTGTGTGAAATATGTATGATATTGACAAGGAGTTTTTTTAGGGGTAAAAGCGATGTAGCTGTTCGATGTTCCAGGCGTTGGTGTACTCCTTGCCATCGGCGTTTTGCAGCTTGTATGAGCCGGGTCGGATGACTCGGGAGATGATGTACGGGCCTTCCCAAGGGGATGAGAGCTTGTGGTGACCCTTGTTGCTTTGGACGAGTTGTAGGACCAAGTCTCTGACCTGAAATGCGCGTTCGCGGACCCGACGGCTATGGTTTCGCCGGAGTGCTTGTTGGTACTTGGCAGAATGAGCCAATGCGATCTCCCGAGCCTCTTCTAGCTGGTCGGCTGCATCCTCTAGTGAGGATAGGTTGCCGGCCTCGTTGTAGGCACGGACCCTCGGCGACCCATAGTCGAGGTCGGTCGGGAGAATGGCTTCCGAGCCGTATACCATAAAAAACGGAGTGAATCCTATTGCGTGGCTGGGCATCGTCCTCAAACTCTAGACCACTGCAGGCAGTTCCTGGACCCATCGACCACCGAATTTCTTCAGTCATTCAAAGGTTTGAGGCTTGAGGCCTTGAAGGATCATGCCGTTCGCGCGCTCGACCTACCCGTTCATGCGGGGGTGCGCTACAGCCACCCAGTCGACTCGGATATGATATTCGTCACAAAATCGCAGGAATTTCTTTCCTGTGAATTGCATACCATTATCTATGATAATGGCATTTGGAACTCCGAATCGGTGGACAATGTCAAGGAAGAACTTTACTGCTTCCTCAGACTTGATTTGTGCGATCGGGCGAACTTCAATCCACTTGCTAAATTTGTCAATTGCGACGAACAAGTGGGTGAAGCTCTCGGGCGCCTTCTTGAGGGGCCCGACAATATCCAGCCCCCAAACCACAAACGGCCACGTGATGGGGATGGTTTGGAGGGCCTGAGATGGGAGGTGGGTTTGCCTTCCATAGAATTGGCATCCTTCGCTGGTTCGTACTATTTCCATAGCATCTCGCAATGCTGTGGGCCAATAGAAACCTTGCCGGAACGCGTTTCCAACAAGGATACGAGGTGCGGCATGATTGTCGCACGTTCCTCCATGTATGTCTTCCAGCAATTGTTTCCCTTGTTTGAAGGGGATGCAACGCTGGAGAATCTTTGTATGGCTTCATCGGTAGAGTTCCCCTTCCACGATTACATAGGATTTGGCGTGACGTGCGATGCATCGGGCCTCGGCCTTGTCCTCGGGGAGCTTGTCCCTGACAAGGTAATTGAGGAGGTGTCATCGCTAGTCTGTGGGGTCGGCCTCGGTGGCTTCATCCAGGGTGGCGATCGCTAGGGCCAACAGGTCGGCCAAGGCTTGGTCTGGTGGGTCGGCGGCGTCCATCGAGCCGCTGGCTTCCATAACCTCGGAGGTAATCGGGGGCGGGGTGCTGCCAGCCCCGAGCCCTGGGTGGGCGTCAAGTCCTAGGTGGGCTACGCCGCGCTCGTCGATTCCGGGCTTAGAGTGCTAACCGACGGGTTTTGCTGGTCGCTAGCAAAGACACCCGTTGGGACTAGTTCCTGTCCCGATGCCTTTTTGGCCAACTCGTCGGTGGCTTCGTTAAATCGCCGCTTGATGTGCCTGAGCTCAAGGCCATCGAATTTGTCCTCAAGCTTTCACACTTCTCGACAGTATGCGGTCATAGTCTCGCTTTCGCAGCTTGACTCTTTCATGACCTGGTCGACTACGAGCTGGGAATCACCTCTTATCTCGAGGCGCCGGATTCCCGGCTCTATCACGATTTTCAAGCCGTTGACGAGCGCTTCGTACTCGGACACATTGTTTGATGCCGAGAAATGGAGGCGGACTATGTACCTCATCCGAACTCCCTGTAGGGAGACAAAGACTAGCCCGACCCCCGCTCCTGTCCTGACCAGAGATCCGTCGAAGTACATGATCCAGTACTCCTGACTGACCAACTCTGGCGGTAGTTGGGTCTCCGTCCATTCGGCGATGAAGTCAGCTAGGACCTGGGATTTGATGGCGGTTCTAGGGGAATACGTGATCCCCTGACCCATCAGTTCGAGCGCCCATTTGGCAATCCGACCGGTGGAGTCGGGTTGTTGATAATCTCTCCAAGGGGAAATGAGCTCACAACCGCGGCCGGATGTGAGTCGAAGTAATGGTGCAGTTTCCTCTTGGCGATCAGGATGGTGTATATCAGCTTTTGGATCTATGGGTACCGCGTTTTCGTGTCGCTGAGCACCTTGCTGATGAAATACACCGGACGCTGGACCTTGAGGACATGCCCTTCTTCCTCCTGCTCTACCACGAGCGCTGCGCTTACCATGTGCGTTGTCGCTGCGATGTAGAGTAGAAGGGGTTCCCCTGGGGTCGGCGGGACCAGAATCGGCGCCTTCGTTAGGACTGCCTTGACCTGCGTAAGAGCCTCTTGGGCCTCTTGGGTCCAGGCGAACCGTTCAGATTTTTTCAGTAGGCGGTACAAAGGGAGGACTCGTTCGTCGAGCCTCGAAATGAATCGACTTAGTGCGGCAAGGCATCCCATGACTGCTGTACCCCCTTCAAGTTATGAATCGGGCCCATCCTGTCGATGGCCGCGATCTTCTCCGGGTTGGCCTCGATCCCTCATTGGGACACAATGAAGCCAAGCAGCATTCCTCTCGGCACCCCAAACACGCATTTCTCGGGGTTGAGTTTGACTCCGTTCGCTCGGCGTTTGTCGAACGTTTTTTGGAGGTCGGCCATGAGTTGGTCAGCCTGCTTGGACATGACTACGATGTCGTCCACGTACGCCTCAACGATTTGCCCGATGAGGTCATCGAAACACATCACTGGTACATAGCTCCAGCATTTTTGAGTCCGAACGGCATTGTCACGTAACAATATGAACTGAACGGGGTGATGAAGGAGGTCGCGAGCTGGTCGGATTCCTTCATCGCGATCTGATGGTATCCGGAATACGCATCGAGGAAGCAAAGAGTTTTGCACCCCGAGGTTGAGTCGACTATCTGGTCTATGCACGGTAAAGGTAACGAATCCTTCGGGCATGCTTTGTTGAGACTCGTATAGTCAACACACATTCTCCATTTCCCATTCTTTTTTTCGTACAAGAATAGGATTGGCTAACCATTCAGGGTGATACACTTTCTTGATGAACCCGGCCGCCAAAAGCTTTGCGATCTCCTCCCCGATGGCCCTGCGCTTCTCATCGTCAAAGCGGCATAAGCGTTTCTTCACCGGCTTGGAGCCAGGCCGAATGTCCAAGGAATGCTCGGCGACCTCCCCCGGGATGCCCAGCATGTCCGAGGGTTTCCACGCGAAAATGTCGATATTCACGTGGAGGAAGTCGATGAGCGCGCTTTCCTATTTGGAGGACAGCTTGGTCCAGATCCGAGCCACCTTCTCCTTGGCATTGGTCGGGTCAAGATGTACCTCCTTGGTGTCCTCCGTCGGCTGGAAAGACGTCGTCCCTCGATTGGAGTCGGGGGCCTCTTCCACCAAACGAGCTCAGATAGGCGCGAGCTCACTGGTAGGAGCGCTGGAAAGACGAGCCCACAGTGATCACCCCCTTGGGCCTAGGCATCTTGAGCTTCAAGTAGGTGTAATTGGGGACGGCCATGAACTTCGCGTAACATGGCCGACCCAAGATGGCATGGTATGACCCATGGAAACCGACTACCTCAAACGTGAGGGTCTCCGTCCTAAAATTGGATGGAGTCCCAAATGTAACAGGCAGGTCAATCTGTCCGAGGGGGACGGCCTGCTTCCTGGGGACGGCCCCGTGGAAGAGCGCCCCAATCGGGCAAATGCGCACCCGGTCGATGTCCATCGCGTCGAGGGTGTCGGCGTGGAGGATGTTGAGGCCGCTTCCACCGTCCATCAGGACCTTGGTGAGCCGCTTGCGGCCAATGATCAGGTCGACCACGAGCGGGTATTTTCCTGGACTAGGGACAAACTGCGGATCGTCATCCCGGTCGAATGTGATGGCCGCTTCCGACCATGGAGGAAAGTCGGCGTGGCTGGCTCAGCAGCGAACACCTTGCGGCGTTTCGCCTTCGCCTGACCTTTGCTGACAGAGGCCTTGGTGCCCCTGAAGATCATCAGACATCCATCGGGCTCCGGGTACGGGTCAGCCACTATGTCCTCCAGCCCCTCGGGTCCCTTGGTGGTCGGGTCGGGCTTCTGCCTCCTCGGTTCCCCCCTCGGAGTATCCCCAGCCATGAATTTCTTCATGAGGGAACACTCCTTGTAGAGGTGCCTCACAGGGTACTCATGGTTCAGACAAGGTCCGTTCCACATCTTCTCGAAATGGTCGGTCATCTCCCCTACTGGAGGTTTGACACCCGGCTTCCGCTCGGCTGCTGCCACTGTGGTGGCATCAGAGTCCTGTCATCGCCCCTTGTCCTTCTTCTTCTTCTTGCTCGGGTGGTTGGAAGGACCCTCGTCTGCCTCTTCGACGCGCATGCCCTTCCCCTCGGTGGGATGGTAAAAGATCGCCCCGACCGCCTCCTCGCCGGAGGCGTGACTCGTCACTATGTCGACAAGATCTTTCGCCATGCGAGGGCTCTTGCGTCCAAGTTTATGGACGAGGGACTTGCAAGTCATCCCTGACAAGAACGCGCCGATGACTTCGGCGCCAGTGAGGTTGGGCAGCTCGTTACACTGCCGGGAAAAGCGTCGGATATACTCCCGGAGAGTTTCCCCTTTCTTTTGGCAGCAGTTCTTGAGGTCCCAAGGGTACCCTGGGCGAGTGTAAGTCGCCTGGAAGTTCCCAACAAAGATCTCCCGGAGGTCGGTCCCGTTTCAAATCTGGCCCGCAGGGAGATGCTCGAGCCACGCCCTAGCTGAATCGGCCAGGTATAGTGGCACGTGTCGGATGACAAAGTTGTCGTCATCTGCACCCCAGCCCGGCATGTGAGTCGGTAGTCCTCTAGCCAGAGCTCGGGATTGGTCTCCCCCGCATACTTAGGCCAGTTTGTCGGGGGTCGAAACCGCGGAGGACATGGAGCGTTGTTGATCTGGGAACTGAAGGCACGAGGTCCCGGTGCGTCCAGACTCAGGGTTCACCCCTCTCCATCGTCATCATAGCGGCCACCCCGACGAGGAGTGCACCCGCGTTGGGGCTCCCCATCGTCCTCGACCGGCTGACGACGGCGTGCGTTCAATATGCTACGGGCGTCGTGGACCGGCCAAGACGCCCACGGATGGGGGCCTCCGGCCTCACGTCGGGACCGGGGCACGGCTAATGAACCGACCCGTTCTGCGGGTTATGGTTGCCGCGGTCGTGCGGAGGCTACCTCGAGGCACGACGCTGGCTGGGAGCCACGTCGTCGGGACTGCGAGCTCTCAGCCTGCTGCGCCATTGCTCGCTTAAGGAGCTCGCCCACTCGCACTGGGCTCTCCGGGCTTCTAGTGTGACAGGATTGGGGAGCCCTCGTAAGAGCACCGCGGCTGCCGCGATGTTTTGGCTCGCTCTTGCGAAGTGGGGTGGCCCCCCGTCATCGTTCACGATTAGCCGCTGAACGTCGCAAGCTCGCCCACGTGCCGGCGCCCCGATGTCGCATTGCTGAAGTTCGTGCTCGATGCACGCTTGGTCCTGATCCATTCGTGCGCGCTCCTGCTCGACGCGAAGCCGCTGCTGTTCCACACGCGCGTGTTCTTGCTCCAGTTAGCGTTGAGCATCCTGGAGCTCCTGCCTTCGGGCCCACGCCTGGTCGGGGCGGAGGCGCTGAGGTGGTTTAGTAGCAGCTCTTCCCGCGCTTGCGGGAGCGGCGTTGGCTATGACGGGGTTGACCGCAGCGGCGTTAGCCACAGCACCGCGCGCCGACGGCTGGCTGGAGTCATCGTCTCCCGCCTCTCCCAGTGCCCCATCGGGATTGTCCACCATGAAATACTCGCTGGAAGGATGATGGCTTTCGACGACGAGCTCCGTCTCAGATGCCTTCGACGGGCTGTCGTCAAGCAATTCGAGGACCGACTCCGAGGCATGGTCGATCACTCCCACGAACTCGTTGTCCGCGGGGGTTTGGCGCACGTCGCGGACCAACCAGCGGGAGATCACTTCCCCTGCGTTGCACAAGCCGAAGGGCGCCACGTAAGGCGGAGCGGGGCTTTGTACGCCTGGAGAGAGTGGCGCGCCTCCCGCGAGCTGGGTCGTGACGCTTGCAAGGGAGAACATGACGCAACGCGCATCCTCCCAGGATGGCCGCGGTCCTAGGAACGTGTTGAGCTGTCCCCAAAGGTCTCCTTCGTTCGAGTTTGCGGGGAACTCGTGGGACTCTGTGGCACTCAATCGAACACTCGCGAGGGCCTCGATGGCCTCCACGACGCCAGCATCGGTGCCGTTGGCTGGGGCGGCGACAGTGACTCGCTCCAGCGTGCCGGCACCGGTGGTGATGAAGTCCAAGCTTCTGAAACGCACGTGCATCCCAGGAGCCCAGGTTGATCCGTCACTAGCGATCCAGAGCCTGAAGGAGATCGACGAACACGCAAAGGCCCCTACCTGGCGCGCCAACTATCGGCGTCGGAAACGACCGACTAGTAAATTTTGTGGATTGCGTGCTAAGGCCCAGATGGTTCGCGAGAGGACACAAGAAATTATACTGGTTCGGGCACAAACGCCCTACGTCCAGTTCGATGTTGCTCGTGTTACTCGCGTTGCTCGTAGTAGGGGTTACAAGCGGTCAAGAGAGGGAGGGGCTCCCAAGTCTCTGTGAGCGTGTGTGCGTATGTGGAGTGGATTGTGTCTGATTGTGTTCAGTCGTGGGTCATCAGTCCCCGGCAAGGATGGCCCTCCTTTCCCTTTTATAGTCCAAGGGAAAGAGCCGGGTCGGATACATAGTCGAATAGAAAGAAAAGAAGATCCTGAGGAGGAAAAAGGAAAATGGGCCCAAGGGGTCGGGCAAGCCTTCACTTCCCCGCTTGTCACCGTGTCCTGTCTTGGGGATTGTAGAGGGCGCTCATGATGAGCATCCTGTGGGTGCGACAGTGATAGTTGACATTTGCGCACCGTGCACCAGAGCTTCATTACTCTTTTAGGAGAAATGATGGGCAAGCCAGGGCTATCAGCGCTCCAGCCCTTGCTCAGGGCCATATGCGTGGTAGGCGACGTCCTGTCACTCATTTATGATGAGGCAGGTGACGAGCATGCCACCCCATCATCATTAGTTTTAGGCTGGGTAGGCTGGCGCGTTAGGCGTGCGGCGCCCGCCCTGGCGCTTAATGCCGGTAGCGTCCGATCACATCGCGAGCCTGCCACGTTTGACAGGCCCAGCCCCTGGGTCATGATGGCTTGTTGACCCGGAGAGGGTCGGGCGAGGTGAAGGGAGGGCCGGTGGGCCATACCCAACGCGGGTCGGGCGAGGCGGGTGCCTCTGCCTACAGTGATCCCCTTGCCCGACCCACGCAGGGTCGAGCGAGGCGGAGTGGTTCGTCCGATCCCAGTCGTCCTACCTCCGGGGGTCGGGCGACGTGGGGTATGACGTGCCAGGCCGTGGCTGGGCCGTGGTCGGACCACTGCTGGGCCGTCGGCGGGTTTTGGTAGCTTCATGGGCTGCTTAGGGTTCAGCCCTTCTTAGATTTTGGGAGTCTTATCTTCGTGGTTTAGACGCCCCGGATATTTATATCTGACAAGAAGTCAAGAGAATAACATCCGTTATTTAGTTGAGATGTGCTTTGTAGGTCAGTTGGTAAAAAGCCTAAGCGTCGATAGACAGGTCTTGGGTTCAAATCATGTAGCCTCTTCTAATAGATTTTTTTTTCAACATGTGTATGTTTTATTGTGACACTTTAGCTGTAACATTATTTTGTGTTAGTGTAGGATATGTATTTGTCACACATTTTAAATGTTCCTATTATGTGTTACAGCATAGTACATTTTTGTAACATTTTAGTTGTGACATTGATTATGTGTTACTATAATAGTTGGCTGTAACACAATTTTACAAAACAAACGGTATGTGTTACAACCTCGCTTGTAACATATAGTTTTGTGTTCCTACGAAACTTTCTTGTAACACATCGACGAATGTGCTACAAAAGTGTGTTAAAATATCTATGTTTTGTAGTAGTGTGTTCACATAGCCCTTGAGGGTACGTAGGTACCTCTCAACTGGGTACATCCATCTATAGTTAACAGGGCCTCTGAGTTTAGCCTCCGAGCAATATGAACTGGCAAGTGCACCATAATATCAAAAAATGCTGGAGGGAATACCATCTCAAGTCGACAAAGGGTCTCTTCAATCGAATTGTTAAGCCGGCAAAAAACGGCGATGCCCCATGTAGCAATGCTTGGAACTGAATCTTAGCCACAAGTAATCAGTATCCTTGTGACAATAAGGACAAGAAAACCTCCCTTTTGTGCTCCAACCAGACAACATCGCATATGCAGGAAAATCATTAATTGTCCAGAGTAGCATTGCACGTAGAGTAAAAATTTTCTTCACCTTTGCATCCCAAGTATCAACTTCATTCTCCCATAGCTCTTTAAGCTCATCGATCAGAGGCTGCAAATATACGTCAATGTTAATTCCTGGTGATTTAGGTCCAGGAATCAGCATCGACATCATCCAATACGATTGTTTCAAGCACAACCAAGGAGGCAGGTTATAAGGAATTAGCATCACTGGCCATGTAGTGTAAGTCACATTCAACATCCCAAAATGGATTGAAGCCATCTGATGTGTAGGATCGAAACCCTCTAATATGAGCTATCAGAGGGGGGGTGAATGATAGCACAAACTGCAGCGAAAACTTTTTCACCCTGGAAACAGATTCTGGTTCTCCACTAAAATGTGTGTCGTTCCTAGACAGTAACTCCTAAAATTGTGAAACATTGCCAGAAAATAGGTTATGAAATGATGCAACTAACCCAACTAGAATCATGTTAATCAGAGTTCTACAACTCGAGATATAAATAAAACAAGCAGACCCTGTCAGATGGTGTCGCGAATAGGTTAAACCCTAATTTCGAGATTAAACAAAATACATTTAGAGCAAACCAATCAAACTTCTCAGATCAATAAATTGATGCCCTAGCACGGTTTTGGATGGACCAAATCAATTCTAATCACGTTGTTTCAACAAATCAATCTAAAACCAAAACTGTAGACATGAATTAGGATTTAAAATAATGAGCGGAGAGAAGAAACGAAATAACCAACACATCAATTACGAAAGCTTGATCTTTATTTCGTAGATGTGTTCAAAAGATGCCAGCACATGCATCCATACAAAGATCTCCACAAGTTCCTAAACCCTAGACTCTGCTAGGAAAAACAGAACCGGCGCTGCCTCCTCGCGTCGTCGTCTGCCGTCAACTCTCGATAGTCACCCTTTCACGAGCAAACTCGATCTCCTTTTATTCTACGAGACCAGCACCCTGCCATGTGGGTCCAGGTCAAAACAAACTTAATCTCCATTCAAATAAACAGCTCCTGCTGGCCCACCTGGCCACGTAGTAAATCGTGTCCAACTTGGACACACCACCGTACCACATGCATGCAGCTGCATGCTGCCTGCCCTTCTTCCCCGCATGCATCTCGCAAGCATGCAACCTGAAACCATGCACATGCACACCAGCACATGCTGCCCTCCGCTAATTAATTTAGCAACAAGCTAATTAACTAGCCTAAACACGTGTGCATGCATCAACACACATGCACATGTACGTCTAGACATCCACTCGTCTAACCACGCACATCACCGATCAGAACGCTGGCAGTTCCATTCTGATCAACATCATCTGTCGACACCGAGACGCATGCTTGCGCATCGACAAGTCCTCACATGCACCGTTCTCTAGCCCAAATGTCCCTCGTGACATCCTTGACCAATATGACCTCAGTTCCTCCCTGAACTTAGCCCTGAAACCTCAGTTCCTCCTGAACCTAGTTCTAGTCCATCACCGACCACGTTCCGCCTCAAGCAACATGCACAAGAACAAACACACATCCGTGTACGAGCACAAGTCCACAACTTGACTCAAGATCTGTCCATGCAACATACTCACACGAGCATGTTACATCCAAATGACATGCTACCACGAGCACATCCAAACACGCTACCATAAGCATATAGATAAACACATTAGCACACATGCATATCCCCCTATGTCATTATGCTAACTCACTTTGCAATGCCAATTTCAATATAAACCAATTTTTCATCACACATGATCTCACATTCTCCCCCTTGATGAAAACATTGGCAACACCATATAAACATTGAACATTGGCAATTACTTTCATAAGTAATATTTTTCAATCAAAAGCAAAGTGAAAAGATCATCTGAAAAGGTCCAAATTTCTCCCCCTTTCTTCAAAAGAAAAATCTCCCCCTGAGAGAAACACAGAAGAAAGAAAAAGAATGTCTTCTATATGTGAATATGCAATGTGTGTGCAATGTGGAAAACTCTCCCCCTTTGACAATGGATTCATCAAGAACACAAAAGAGAAGAGAACAAATCTTTTTGTAAATTTCGGATTTATATTTTTATATATGAGCATCACAGATTATTCATGTATGTAACAAATACTCATCCAAGCCATGCTAGAAAATAGTTGCAGCATCACATCCAAACATATACAATGTAACTTTCAGCACAACTAAAAGTCAAGTGCAATTAAAAATTTATTTCATGACATGGTCTCCCTTTCTCAACTACTTCAAAACTTGAAAACAATTAATTTATGTACTTCATTTGTGCTTTAAGAACTGATTCAATTATTGCAACAAAAAATAATTGCAAGGAATTATATGCACCATCAGCTTTACTTTTCAACCAAGTCAAGCCTATGTCATATTGACAATCAGAAGCTTAAGAGCAAGGTTTTAGTCATGCACAACTCCTTCCAAGTTCTTATCAAGGTGCAATGATAAGCAATCTCGTTAAGAAGAAGTGCGATAATGCATATTTCCATGATCTTTCTCATATCATTTTTTATATCCTATAATTCTAAGATTTTAGAATTAGCACTTTTAAATCAAGATCAAAATAGTCAAGAAAGTTCAACCATGGCAAGATTTAATTCTGGTTTTCATTCCATTTAGATAGTCATACCAATGACTACACCATGCATGTACAGATATGAAGTTGCAAAAATTCTAGAGCGTAATCATGGCTTCAAATGTCATATATGAATAAATTATAATGCCCACTTTTTTACAATGTTCAGATTTTTATTTTATCAAAACCGAAACTCACCATATTAAAATCCAAGGAGTCACAAAGCTCCCCCTCAAAACATCCATATCACAAAAACGAATTCATCTTCTCAAAAAACTCAATGCTCCCCCTCAAATGAATAACCAATGAATCAAGAGAAACATAGCGAGACACATGTGTTTTGAGTTACCTTGGTATATTCAGCTAAGCACAAGCATACATTTGATGAATAGATACTAAGCATGAAAAGGCACGATATGATATATAACATGATCGAACATGCCGGGGGATAAATATGAGCATATCAAAAAGCATCTCATCTCACACCACAAAATAAATATAAATGGGTATAAAAGATATGAGAGTAAGTAGCTCACTAAATATTCGTCGCATATGCTTTGTAAAGACCATCTCACGGGTGTATAGAACCATTAGTTTCTTGATCACAATATAAAAAAAATCAAGATCCATTGAGCTCTTGTCCTTCAACCCAAATCTGAAATTTTCAAATAGCACTACAAGATGTCGAGGCCTCAGTACTAGGGTTAGTAATAAAACATTTAGGTATCCAGTACTTAGACACACAACTGAAAGTATGAGTAGGCATAGCACAAGTATTTCTATGATTAAATTCAGATCTATCTTTACTTGTGTTTCTAGCAACAAAAGGTGTTTGCTTCACCCTATGCACAAAGCCAGATTGCAAAGCCTCACGAGGAACAAAATGTGCAATTCTAAAATTAGACTTAGCCTTTGCTCTTTCTTTTCTTTGTTGTTTAGCTAGTCTAAAGCAAAATTCTTTCTTATGTCCTTCCCTACCACAATGAGTGCAAGTGTACTTGACTTTATATTTAACTTGAGAAGTAGAAGAAACATTTGCTAGTAGATGACATAATTCTAGCAGATTTAAAAACTATCTTTTTAGGCTCATCACGAATTTCAAACCTTCCACTACCAAGAGATTTAACAACAGTGGGTGCATTATTCTTGGAGTGAACATAAGGGTCAAATCCTAAACCAGGTTTATGTTTCACTGATTTAGTCTTTTGTTCCAAAATTTGATTCAATGTTTTAGTTCCCATCATATTTTGCAAATATTCAATGCGTTTCAAAAGGGTGGAACAATTTTCACAAGCACTAGACATGGGTTTCTTTTGATTACGACAATTAGACCAAGAAAGAACCTCATGTATAGAAAAATTATTTTTTAACTGATCAACTCTTGCATAAGCATATGTCAACTTTAATTCAAGGACATTGCATTTATCACAAGAAGCTGGTTCATCAGTTACGCAAACATGATTCTCATTTTTATCCTTTTCAACTTTTAACTTTTCTAAAGTAGAAGCATGCACATCTCTAAGAGAAATAAATTCAGCATAGACTGAGTCACATGATTTGCATGAATCATCAACAGGAATCAATATTTTAAGCCTATCAATTTCAGCATATAAAGATTCAATTAAAGCATCATGTTTCTTAATCTTTTTATTTCTCTTCTCTAATAAAGTACTAAGTTTTTCAATAGCATTATCTAAATCATTATAAGATGGTTCTACCTCATTGTCGCTCTGGCTATCAACATCGCTATTGGAGAAGCTCTTGCTACTTGCCATTAGACATAATCCAGTCAAATCATGCACCTTCTTCTTGCTTTTGTTTGTTGTGTCTTCATTGCTGCTCTCGGAATCAACATCGCTCAAATTTACTTGCTCAAGTGCAGCAAGAACTTGATTCAGAACCTTGCCATTTATAAATTCCTTTTTCTTCTTCTTGTTTTTCAATTTGATCTTCTTGTCATCATCGCTATTGTCTTCTTCAGAGTCTTCATCCCTTGCTATCCTTGCCAGAAACTTTGGACACTTTGGACGAAGATGTTTAAGCGAGCCACACTCAAAGCATCTTTGAGGACTAGAATTCCCTCTCTTTCTTGATCTCACATTCGCAAGGCTTTAGTAAATTGAGCCGAGAGGAGTGCCAAATTATCTTTCGGGAGTTGTTCTAGCTGTTCATCGGTTAGTGAAGACAAAGAAGACAAGGCATGGCTAGTAGAAGAATTATCATTATGAATCTTGCTAGACTGGGATGTTAAAGCAATTGATTTGAAACCATTCTTCCTAGCAAGCACATCTAATTCATGAGTTTTCAGTTTAGAATAAAGCACATCCAAAGTAAATGTACTCATGATAGTAGATTCTCTAATAGATGTAACTTTCATCTCCCAAATAGACATATCTAATGCTCCAAGTAATTGACGTGCATTTTCATCATCAGTATAAGTAACATTAACAGCACGAAGATTACTAAGAATTTTATTAAATCGTGCAAATAAATCATCAAGTGATTCACCAGGTTTCATCTCAAAGCGCATATACTCTTTTTTAAACATATCTTGATGCACCTCTTATATTGTGTTTGAACCTTCATGATAATCACATAGAGCTTTCCAAACCTCATATGCAGATTTGTGATGGATCACACGGTCGAAATCACTTCTTCTTAGACCTTGGATGATCAAGTTCCTTGCCTTGCTATTGTTCTCCACATTTGCTCGATTAGCGTCGTTGATTACACCAGGCACTGCAAAAAGGAGTAGCCACCTTCTCCCAAATCAGCGAGCCCTGTGCTTGAATATAAGCCTCCATCTTCGCATTCCAGAACTGAAAATCAACACCATCGAAAACACACGGTTTTGTGAAATACCTATCCATTGCTAATAATTCTAATCACCGGTTAAGATCAATTAGAACAAAAACAAGCTCTGATACCACTTGTAGGATCGAAACCCTCTAATATGAGCTATTAGGGGGGTGAATGATAGCAAACTACAGCGAAAACTTTTTCACCCTGAAAACAGATTCTGGTTCTCCACTAAAACGTGTGTCGCTCCTAGACAATAACTCCTAAATTGTGAAACTTTGCCAGAAAATAGGTTATGAAATGATGCAACTAACCCAACTGGAATCACGTTAATAGAAGTTCTACAACTCGAGATATAAATAAAACAAGCAGACCCTGTCAGATGGTGTCGCGAATAGGTTAAACCCTAATTTCGAGATTAAACAAAATACATTTAGGGCAAACCAATCAAACTTCTCAGATCAATAACTTGATGCTGATGAGGACATCTTCCTCCACTATTACCCGCTGGCAAAGACGCAACAAAATGGGCCAAGTGGCCTAGTTGTAGTCGGGCGGCGACCGTGTGAGCCTCTGAATAATCCCACCTTGCTTAGCTTGGGAGGAGGACGCCACCTTAAAAGGGAGATCCACCCTTCCCCTATCAGACTAGTCTTTTAGGGAGATTGGGCCTTTCCCCGAGTGGGTGTGCATAAGAACTGTTGGGGGCCGGGCAACCTTAATTTATTGGGCCTCGGCCAACCCCCGCCTGGGCCGGATGTATCATTTGGTATCAAAGCTGGGCCCTTGTTAAGGGGTGGGAATGATGAGGACATCTTCCTCCACTATTACCCGCTGGCAAAGACGCAACAAAATGGGCCAAGTGGCCTAGTTGTAGTCGGGCGGCGACCGTGTGAGCCTCTGAATAATCCCACCTTGCTTAGCTTGGGAGGAGGACGCCACCTTAAAAGGGAGAGCCACCCTTCCCCTATCAGACTAGTCTTTTAGGGAGATTGGGCCTTTCCCCGAGTGGGTGTGCATAAGAACTGTT
This sequence comes from Alloteropsis semialata, assembly GCA_004135705.1. Taxonomy (NCBI): domain Eukaryota; kingdom Viridiplantae; phylum Streptophyta; class Magnoliopsida; order Poales; family Poaceae; genus Alloteropsis; species Alloteropsis semialata. The sequence goes on along the minus strand of CM014272.1, from coordinate 38,171,057 downwards.
GGGGGCCGGGCAACCTTAATTTATTGGGCCTCGGCCATCCCCCGCCTGGGCCGGATGCATCATTTTGGTATCAGAGCAACAGGTACACCGTCTCCGATTGTGATGTTCTTGCCGTGCCAAGAACACCGCTGCTCCTGCTAGCAATCGAGAACAAGCAAGAATAAGATGAACAAGCAAATAACTCACGGATTGATAACCAAATGGCGAATCTGGTACACAAGTTGGGGTCTTGAATCAAGCAAATCGGGTGGTCTGATCGACACACGCGTTTACAAACTGGTTGCAAGAAGCTAACTCAGATCTAAAACAAAACCCAAAAACGTTCTTGGCTGCTGCTGGTGGTATTTGTAAGTGGGAGAGCAGCCAAGGAGGTGTTGGGGTCGAAACCCTAGCTTAGGAGGCGCCCCCTCATGGGCTCAACTGGATACAAAAGGCCCAAGGCCCAAAACTGAGGTTCTGCGCAGACTGGAGGTCCGGACATTGTTTTGCAGATTGTGAGCGTTCCAGGACGAATCTGATGATGGGGTTAGATCCCTATGAAACTAGACTTCATGAGCTTTCCAATGAGTACTCATATGCCTCAAACAACATCCGGAGTCGAGAAATATTGCCAAATCAATTTGATGTTGCCTGGCTGTACGAACTTGAAGTCTGAACTTGGTGTCCGATCTTGTGCTTCCTTGTTGTGTAATCTTGATGTCCAAACTGATTGGTTGACCCATTAGCTTCCTCTCCATCATTCCTAATAACAATAAAATCATCACAATGATTTAGTAGCATCCAATTCTGAGATGAAGGTTTATGGACAGCGAGGAACGAGTTTACCTGATAATTTAGCTCTCGTGCACGGGCTCTTGTCATTGGTCCTTGCTGCGTAGTAGGCATGGTTGTATCGTTGGAAGGGATGTCCTCATCAGATGCCCTAGCAGAATTTTGGATGGACCAAATCAATTCTAATCACGTTGATCAACAAATCAATCTAAAACCAAAACCGTAGACATGAATTAGCATTCAAAATAATGAGCGGAGAGAAGAAACGAAATTACCAACACATCAATTGTGAAAGCTTGATCTTTATTTTGTAGATGTGTTCAAAAGATGCCAGCACATGCATCCATACAAAGATCTCCACATGATCCTAAACCCTAGACTCCGCTAGGAAAAACAGAACCGGCGCCGCTTCCTCGCGTCATCGTCTGCCGTCAACTCTCGATAGTCACCCTTTCACGAGCACACTCGATCTCCTTTTATTCTACGAGACCAGCACCCTACCATGTGGGCCCAGGTCAAAACAAAACTTAATCTCCGTTCAAATAAACAGCTCTTGCTGGCCCACCTGGCCACGTAGTAAATCGTGTCCAACTTGGACACACCACCGTACCACATGCATGCAGGTGCATACTGCCTGCCCTTCTTCCCCGCATGCATCACGCAAGCATGCAACCTGAAACCATGCACATGCACACCAGCATATGCTGCCCTCCGCTAATTAATTTAGCAACAAGCTAATTAACTAGCCTAAACACTCGTGCATGCATCAACACACATGCACATGTACGCCTAGACATTCACTCGTCTAACCACGCACATCACCGATCAGAACGCTGGCAGTTCCATTCTGATCAACATCATCTGTCAATACTGAGACACATGCTCGCGCATCGACAAGTTCTCACATGCACCGTTCTCTAGCCCGAACGTCCCGCGTAACATCCTTGACCAGTAGGACCTTAGTTCCTCCCTGAACTTAGCCCTGAAACCTCAGTTCCTCCTGAACCTAGTTCCAGTCCGTCACCAACCACGTTCCGCCTCAAGCAACACCTGCACATGAATAAACACACATCCATGTACGAGCACAAGTCCACAACTTGACTCAAGATCACTCAATGCAACATACTCACACGAGCATGTTAAATCCAAACGACATGCTACCACGAGCACATCCAAACACGCTACCATAAGCATATAGATAAACACATTAGCACACATGCATATCCCCCTATGTCATTATGCTAACTCACTTTGCAATGCAAATTTCAATATAAACCAATTTTTGATCACACATAATCTCACATGATGCAAGTCCCAGCCTGGCAATACATGGATCTAATGCAAATGTGTCCATATACTTCTTATCCACATGCTTCCATGCATGTGAGTTAGCTGGGTGACGCATTTTCCCATCTTCAACCAATTCCTCCTTGTGCCAATGCATATACGATGATGTGGTCTCGTTCATGTATAATCTTTGCAGTCGAGGAATCAGTGGAAAATACCTCAGAATTTTTCGAGGAAAGCGCTTCTTCTTTACTGCACCAGTATCATCAGCATGATCCCCAAGGCCCTCTGAATCAGTAATTTTCCACCTACTCTCCCCACATGTTGGTCATGAGTCGAGATTCTCGTACTCTTCTCCACGGAATAGCACACAATCATTGACACAAGCATGAATTTTTTGGTAGTCCAATCCAAGGTCTCGAATTACCCTTCAAACTTTATCCATGGTATCTAGGATACAATGTCCTTTAGGGAGCACAAGAGCGAATAAGTGAATTATGTTCTCCATTGCATTGTTTGTAATACTGAACATGCACTTAATATGGAAAAGCCTGACAATGAAAAATACTTTGGAAGCCTCCTTGCAACCTGGGTACAATTCAATCTGGGCTTCTTCTATTAATTTGAAAATTTTCTTTGCTGCCTCATTATTTGGCTCCTCAATATTACCATGTATGACACCACTGATTAGCGACGAAAGCAGATTATTGGTGGATGGCCCATCATCATAATCAGTACCTTTAACATCACCAAAGTCACAATCATCATCCACAGGGATAGATGTAGAAGCACGAGGTTGTCCTTTCATCATGAAAGCCTTGTCAAACCAGTTTGCAAGCAAGTGTACTTGGACCTCTTCTTTTCCTCTAAATGCCATGGCACGGCATTTACTACATGGACAGGGCGCAGTCTCTCCTTCAAAGGTTTCATCAATGAATTTCTCATATCCTTGTTGCCACGCATCATCTGTTTGAGGCAGTAGCATCCAACTACGATCCTCACTTGCCATTGGAAAATCAACCACAAATAGAGAGAGCGCAGGTTTAGATCTCTCCTGAGTCACGAGAAAAAAGGGTTCTCATAAAATCAACATTCAAACATGAATTTATATACTAATTAAAGAACTCAACAGTTTCATACGCAAGATTGGACCGATGATACCTAGAGGATGCAAGATGGATTCTTCGTGCAGGTTGGCGTGAAGGAGACGAGTCATTGCGTGAAGGGAATGATTAGGGTTAGGTCGTGAGAACAAAGGCCTGCCGTGTATATTTCTGTGGCCCACGGACTAAACCCGGCCTGGTGCACGCACCCACACTTCGCAATGATTCATGCGAGCATTGCAATATCTAAGACCAATTCGCAACATTTGCTATTTTTGTTGCTATATCAAGACCTACTCGCAACGCTTTCATGTTAGCATTGCAATATCTAAGACACATTTGCAACACCATAGCTTTCCGTTGCAATATCCAACATCTCAGTCGCAATGCATGTGTTTACGTTGCTATATCTACGACTCTATTGCAACAGACGATAGCACTAATACCAACGTGATATAATCATTGCATTATGGCCACCTATTGCAACCGTGACAAAATATCGTTGCAATAATTGCAACAAAACATTATGCGTTGCGATATATCCTATTTATCGCAATGCATGACAGTTTACTCGCAACACTACACATTTCGTTGCATGTAGCCCTTCTAACGCAACGAAAAGCATAAAACTGTCGCAATAACCCTATGTAATGCAACGAAAATAGGGCGTTGCATTAAGGCGTCTGTGGCAATAGGGCCAAAATGTTATAGTGTACTCTTCCCCAACTTTATTGCAAAAAGAGACATGAAAAAAATATTTTGGACACATGAAGGTCCAAGTATGTAAAAAAAAAGAGAATAGCACATGAAGGCTCTCGGTTCAAAAAAATAGCCGTGTCTCTAAAAGCTACTCTTTTAAGGGAAGAGGAACCTGCAAAAAGGGAGCTATCATTCATCATGCCATCCACACACGTGCACATCTTGGTTTGAGAGTATGACTTACTTCTCTTTGAATCCTGGTTTTGACTTTACAATATGTGCAATGCATATAAGCTACAAAACTCTCCTAGTACAAACTCCACTTCAATGTGTGAAATGAGAGTTGAGAGAGGATCTTGGTAAGGAAATACACCTTGAGTGACTTGAGAGTACCACCTAAGGAACTCTGTCTTTTTGAAAAACTCCAAAACCTCTAGTTTGATGGTCTAGCAAGGTACAAGGCAAGGTGCTTGGTCTAAGTCGTTCTGGCTATCAACCGCCCAAGACAAGGAGAAGCTACAAGCCCCATAAGAGGCCAAGGTAATAGGAGAAGTTTATTTTACTAGCTTATTCAATTCTTGGTAGAATATCTTGCTGAACCATTAGTACTTTTGAGGAGTAATGAGGAAGCAACTCCTGATCCACTGAGCCTAAGGTTCTAGTCTTTGCTCAGGACGAGCAAAGGGCTAAGCTTGGGGGAGTTGTTGACGGTCCTTATAACAAAAATCCGACCGTCAATGGGCTTAGAAAACCAATAAAGATAAAGCATAATTTAGACATTTGTATTCAAATAATGTTTGTGCAAGCATATATAGAATATATTTGAGTACAGGGACCACGGTGCAAAAGATGAAGGAAAACGGGCACAGGCCCAGGTCGGCTGAGGGATGAGTCACGTGTCACTCCCACGGATTGAAGGGCCCACACCTCAACTCAAATGCATGCAAAACAAGTGTACCCACCAGGAACCGTCATAAGGACCCACATGGCAGTCTATCAGAGAAGAGTGGGGCCGAAAGGGGCGGTTCCAGGTTGGCCGACCTGGCTAGGTCGGCCGACCTGGTCCAGTGGCCGTTTTGCCCCTCCCTTGACCAGTACCTGTAAACCGCCATCAGGAGTCCATCTCAACCGTGCAATGCTCAAGGCGGTGCATCCAAGGGTCAGCTGACGCGCCCACTTCGGCCGACCAGGGCCCACAGCCTATGGATGCTATAAATACCTGCAAGGGGTGCCGTACTCAATACACACCAGAAGAAGAGCTCTCCTTTGCTATAAGCTTAGTCTTAGTAGTGATAGTTCTAGTAGTTGAGCTTCCTAAGGGCTTCCGGAGGAGTCTTGGTAAGTTCTAGAGTTCAGCTTTTGTATCTCTTTACTTACGTGTAATACTATGAGCTTAATGGAAGTATCTTCATACTTATGTGCATGCCTCAATTGTACTTTACTTACTTAGTGTACACTACTTATGTCTTGCACCTTATTCGAGTTGACTTATGTTATGACATTGGCTCAATGTGCCTTATGGTTGCTCTATTTATTAATGTGATAGATAGAGTTGTATTTCGTATTGCAAACATGGTGTTTGGGTTATGGAATATTGTTGAGGGTATCGCTGCCCCACGGATTAGTAGAGGTAGGTGGCAGGTGGTGACAACCCTGTCCGTCCTTTGTAATCCTCCATGTTCGGGAGATGATATTAGGCCTTTATGATAAGTTGTCCTCCTGTCGTCCCTTGATGAGGGTACAATTGGACACCTCGATATGTCCTCTTGCATATGTCTTTTGTATGAGTTTGTATAGGGTATTGTAGTGTATCCAAGTTCCATTTGTATGATGCTAATGAACCCTTTGAGATCTTTACTAATGATCTATTACTAGCTAAGACTACTTAATGATGAGCTATGAACTTCTGTGTGTCGCATTACCCTTACACTTCCATATCATTTACCCCTGTCTGGGCTATGGTATATTAATAATGTTGTAGGTGAATACATTGGATGACACCTCTCTTAAACTAAACGCTTTTCCTGTGGATAAACAAATAACGATACTCTGGAATACTCCTGGGTGAAAAGCTACAACGTACTTCTATGCGCTTGCAGAATCTCTGTAACGTTTAGATTTACATTGAGGCATCTCTAGTGACATCACTAATCTAGTGGTGACGCTAAGAAATGCCAACAACAGTCTTTGTATACATTCTTGGTATATATACAAGTATAGAGTTTGATCTAAATGCTATCTCTATAGTGTTTACATCTTACTTATGCCCTATCATTAGTTATACAATGTACATGCATAGGCTAGTCGATCTAAGCTACGACATCGGTTCATTGTTCCTTCAGGTTTGCTCTAGTTCCATGATTCTTGGGAGAACTAGGCTAATCCTCCCATGCACGAGCTTGGTGCTCGGGCATGACGAGAACCTACGAATGTGACTGTGCCCCACAGTCTGAGAGGTAGGCGAGTGACAGCCCTGTCCGTCCTTCATATTCTCCCATGTTGGGGTATCCTTATAGGAGGTACATAAAGCCTTTCCGCTTGCTGGCACACCAGTGCGGGTTAGTCTCCCCGCTTGTGCCTGGGCATGTATAACCTATTCGTGTCTTGTATAACTTGTGCTGATCTTGTATAGTGCCACATGACCTCTTTATGACTTGCTCCTACTAACTTTAGGATATTCTTTATTCTTTATTCTTGAGAATGGCTTCTTGGATGATGTGTCGCATTACCTCAATTATTCTATCATATTTACCCCTGTATGAAAGATGTTCATAGCTTATGGCAAAATGTCGACTCATGCATATTAGTAACTCTTTTCCCACCAAAGTGCCATCCTTTGGGAAAATATCAATAACGATACCCCCGAATGCTCACTGGTGAAATGCTACAATGGTAATTCCATGCGCTTGCGGATATCGTAAATGTAATAACTACCATGGCTGATCTAAGCGGCCTCGCCGGTCCCTTGGACCTGGTGGCGACACTAAGAAACACCAACAAGCATTTTTGGCACCATTGCCGGGGATGGCAATGGTGAACAAAGAGTTTATGGATATTCATGTTAGACTTATGCATAAGAAATGTTCATTGCTTATACAGGCTAACCTTGCTTTGGTGAAAACAGGAGTGCATGACCTGTTTCTCCCTGCCGACAAACTTCATTGAAGATCCAGAGACACTTCTGAGAAGGAACTAACCTCGCGTCGTTCCCTCTCAACTTGTTCTCCTGGCAGAAGAACAAGTCACCCCGGACCATCCGCTACCACATTCATGGCTGAGAAGACGCTCCACGAGTTCTCTGCTCCCTCCACCAACAACGTTACCAAGGGACCGCTGCTGATGTTGGGGACATCAACTTCGAGCTGAAGACCACTCTCATCAACATGGTGCAGGCTAGCCCATTCTGTGGCAAGCCGAACTAGGATGCCAACGCTCACCTGTAACACTTCCTAAGCCTGTGTGACACTGTGACCATTCGCGGTGTCACCAAAGATGCTATCATGCTCCGTCTGTTTCCTTTCTCTCAGTTTCTAGTTTCCAGTAGTCGGACCTGGAATCTATCCCGAAGGCGTGGGAGAGGCTGCAAGAATACATCCTTGCCTGCCCTCACCACAGGATGGATGGATGGATAGCTCATCCTCCAAAGCTTCTACAATGGGTAACCTTTCAATCATGTGCCCATTTGGGTGCCGCTGCTAGCGGCAGCTTCCTTGACCTAACCATTACTCAGGCTATGGCCCTGGTCGAGAAGATGGTCGCTAACCAAGGGTGGAACGAAGATCGTCTCCAACCCCGGGTGAGAGGAATGCACACCATGAAGGACATGAACATGCTCTCTGCAAAGTTGGACCTCCTAATGAAGTGCCTTGATGACATTGCTAAGGCAAAGGAGTTGGCATACAACTCCGTCCAGATGGCAGACGCACAACATGGTTGTGACGTCTGCGGGAACAAGGACCACTCGGGGAACGACTGCCCCAAGACTCATGAGGAAGGAGCCTACCCCAACAACAACAGTGAGTACCATCCTCAAGAAGGCCAGTGGTGGAATCAATCACACCCACAATATCAGGGAGGTAACTACTATAACCCAGATTTTAATTATAACCAACCTTCCCTAGAAGATCTTGTTCTTGGCCAAGCTAAGATTCATGAATCTCTCTCTAAAAGGCTTGCCGCCAATGATAAAACCCTAGAAAGTATAAATATAAAAATGGAAACCCTTTCCTCTACTTTCAAGAACCAATTAAGTTTCAATAAATGATTGAGATGCACCTTGCGCAAATTGCCACGTCTTGTCCTGTTTTCGAGTATGGGAAGATCCCGGGGCAACCCGAGTCTTCTTTTGAGCAGGTTAATGCAATAATTGCAAGGGGTGGTAAGACCACTCGTGACACTAACCATGTAGGACAAACCTCCACGCAGAGGAAAGCAAAGGGGTCATCTGCCCCCAAAACAAGGGAAGAGAAACACAGGCCCAGGACGTGCTGCAATTCCCTGTATCGTCGGGTCCTACAAGTTCAGCCATGCCTTGTGCGACCTCGGATTAGGCATCAGCATGATGTTCGAGGCCGTTGCCAACAAACTTGGCCCCACGAAGCTTAGGCATACAACAATATGCTTGCAGCTTGTGGATACCTCAATCTGTTACCTGGTGGGAGTCGCAGAGAACATTCCAATAAAAATCCGGAACCATTCCATCTCCGTTGACCTCATGGTACTCGATATGGATGTGACGAAGGTTACGCCGATCATCTTGGATGGCCATTCCTGAACACCACAGGTACCCCAATTGATGTTAGAGCTGGAGAAATCCATCTCAACATTGGAGACAGTGAGGAAAAGTTTGTGTTCCACCCAAAGCAGGAGCAATGCTCCATGACCAAAATCAAGGATGGGTGGAGCAAACAAGGCATTAAGGAGGATGAGCAACACCTCTAGAGATGGACAACCTCATCAAGTTCATGATCTCCTTCTGGAAAAAGGAGGAGAAAAGAAATGAGGATCTCCCGAGGCTGTGGAAAAATCAAAAGCCAAAGAACAAGCCACATACTCCAAAGTCCACACCGACTCCATCCACACCACTTGCGGTACCCAAGAAGATCAAGCAGGTGTGGAGGGTCAAGACACCCGCGCCCTCTCCTCCAAGGCCGGACGTATCAAGCTAATCGGACGAGGACAGTCCTACCATCGGACTCAAAATGGCGAACCCCCGCTAAAGGGTAAATTCGTAATTATCTCATATTTACTTTTCCAAAAAAAGTAAAAAATTCAAGAATATTGCCTGCATAATAAAATTTAAATTTGAGCAATTTCATTTATGTAACTCTCACTCAGAATATAAAAATTTATAAAACAAATAAAACATAAATATTCTTTTTTGACCCCCGCAAAGTATTTCCGTCCACAAACCTTGAGAAATTTGCAGCAAATAGCCGTGTGAGCTGCAGGAACAAGACAGAGGCAGGTGTGCCCACCAAGGGTTTTGCCGAACCCTGGTCCGGCCGACCCCCAAGACTGTTGCTGGGCCCTCCTTCCTCCAATGGCTACTAGCCGTTACTCTCGCTCTCTTCCCGGCCGTTTGAACCCCTTGCTCTATAAATAGAGCCCGAGAAGAGCCCCTCTCACTCACAATTCTCTTCTTCACTTTCCCTCTCATTCTCTCAAGTTGTCACTCTCACACGCACGCTCACGCTCACCCTCGCTCTCGCTCAAACTGGTGCAAGATTGTTGTGCTCCCTTGTTGTTTTCTTGCCCGAGCTCTCCATTGTTTGAGTCCTCGAGTCGTTCATATTGATTTCTTTCACTAACGTAACCCATGTGCAAGTTTTGTTGTCATTGTTTTCGTCATCATGAAGGGCATGGGCCGGAAGCTGTTCGGTGCACTCCGGAAGATGACGGGAGCAAGTTCAAGCACTCTCATGGAAGTGGAAACAACCTTCGCTCCGACGGGGTCATGCCAAGCTCCATGCACGAGGAGGTGACGGACCAAGATCCATGGGAGTCCTTATGGACTGCAGGCCCACCAGGAGATTAGGCCGCCAACTCTGACAGATACAAGGAAGAGACGTACAGGTTAAGGAAACTAGTCGGCTACTAGGAAACAACCCGGACTACTCATGTTAGGACTCTATGTATAGTATCCGACTAGGAATCTATATTATTTGCCTTGTAGACCTTGTCTCACGAGTATATAAGGTGAGGCAGGGAACCCTTGTAAAATCATAACCATCAATACGAAGCGATCCACCATATAGGATGTAGGGTATTACGCTCTCTTTCGAGGTGGCCTGAACCTGTCTAAATCGTCTCGTGTTCACCATCGTGATTCTGGTTCCAGCGAGCCCCTTGCGAACAACTCGACTACTTAGGGACCCCCTGTAGTAGGCTAGTCGGTATAAAAAACCGACAGCTGGCGCGCCAGGTAGGGGCTCTCATTGAGAATCGTCAAGCAAGCTTGATGGCACCAGTCATCCTCTCCTGCAGTAGCGATGTGGCATTCGAGAAGGGCGCCACTTTCATCTTCGGCTCCTGGGTCTGCACGGCGGACGGCACGGGCAACTTTGATCCCGTCCTTAAGCCGACAACTCCAGAGCAACTCACCGAGAAGCTCGATGAGATCACGCTCCCGAGCCCGACCTCGACTCGTACTCAGGGAACTCCAAGTCTCAGTTCAACTCCAACTCGGACTGAGAATTTTTCAAAGCGGACTAGGCAGTCCGAGTCTATTTCAAAACCATTGGCATTGCCGAAATCCAACCAAAGCCAATACTAGGCGTGAGGTCAATACCCGAGCCAGATTCCCTTTGGTCTTGCGAGAATCGCCTCCGCCTACCAGGCGGCGTTATCAAAGCAACTCCGCTCTCTGGTCAAATTCGACGAACTTCCCCAGAGCGGGAAACAAGTCAGACTCGTCATCACTGCAACTCCTAAAGGCAGATTCGTCCACTGGCCGGGACGCAAGCCGAAGCTGGGAGTTACACCACAAGAGGACTTGGACATGTCTCGCATCATAGCGTGCATCGATCCACTGCCCTTCCAACACGGTGAGACGCTGGAGTCTTCAAGTGAACATGGCCCCACCGTCCTCGCAACTTCAAGCACGGGAAGTTTCTCACCAGGGTGCCAAGCCATGGTCATCATCGGTAACGAAGATCAAGTTTCCAATGATGAGCCATCCGTGGCCAATGAAGTTACAGACGATCGGGAAAGGCGCAGGAAACATAATGTTGCTTGCGCAGATCGATGTCACCGAATGTTGGTATTTTTTAACGATCACAGATAAATCTGCAAGCGTACAGATACCGATGTAGCTTTCACCCAAGAGTATTCCAAGGTATCGAATCCACAGGGAGCGTGTGTGTACTAGTGCAGAGTTAAGAATGACCAAGGGCAAGAGAAGTGATATATGTGTAGAAAGTAGAGAGGGTTATTCTAGGAATTCTGGATAATCCAAGGATAGCTCAATTCATTTACTAAATTACTTGCTTCGGGACGGCCAACCGTCCTAGCCTCTGAAAGGGATGAGAAGGGGACTAGCAAGCCAACCAATGGTCCTACTGTACTCTAGTGCTGCTCACATTGTGGACTAAATAGGCCATCAGGGCTTTCACCACCTGGGGCTACCACTACAAATCCGTGGCACTTGGGGCACTCCAAGGTATTCAAAAGACTAGACATCTCGTCTACTCAATTAAATACTTTCTTAGCTTTGCAAGTACTAAGACACTTATCACAGCAAGGAGCCATCAAGTAAATAAAGTAAAGCTTGAACTTAATTAAATATTAATCCAGAAATACAAAGAAAATAACCGGATTTTACTCGAACCTGAGCCGCACCCGCCGAGGTACAAGAAGAAGATAGGATGCCGACATCCCGGCTTCTCCCAGACTCTCAACTCACACCTCGACTATTCTAACACTACATTAGATCTGGCCTTTGAGCTTTGCTTCACTTCTTTGTGTGTTGAATGAGGGAGTGAGTCCCTCTATTTATAGTAGAGGAGGTGGCTTGGGGATGTGGAGATCCTCCCCTTAATCCTAGGGAATATTCCCCTCCTCCTCTCCTCAAGCCATCTGTCCACAGAACCGACCTCCAGAGGCGGTGGGGGCGCGAGACTCGCGACCACCGACCCCGACCTCATGGGGTTGGTGGGGGTGAAAACCACGAAGAACTAGCTCAAAACCACAGAGAACCGGGCGCCTCGGTCAAGAACCGGAGTAGAACCGCGCTTTTGGAGTTCCTGCGCGTGCAAAACCGGCCGGGCCAGGGCAAAACCGCCCCTGACCCCCGCCCCACCTGCCACGGCAACTAACGCGCCGCCATGTGGCCCCCCGCCCCGGTCTGATCCCGCGCGGGCGAGCACGCGAGCGCTTGGTGCAGCAGCCGCCACGCGTCGGTCTGAGACGGGCTGGTTGCCCACGCGCGGTGCGCGCCGTGTTCGGCCCCAGCCTGCCTGTGGTCTTCGCCCGACTGCTGGGCTGACATGGGCCGCATCTGGGCAGTGGGCCTGGGCTACGCCAAGGCAGCAGGCTTGTGCCTTGCCTGTAGTGACGTCAGCGATGATGTCAGCGCTGCCCAATAATTTCTGATTTCCATATCTTTTTATTCTGAGCTCCAAAATATGTAAATAATATATCCGCTGAAATCGTCTCAATGAGCTCTACGCAGTGGTGCACTCCAATTGAGATTTTGAGATAGTTTGTCATGACAACATTTTTGGATCCTTCTCAAGTTAATAATATTAAATCCTGCACAACACGTTAAAACACCAGAACTCATGGAAATAGTTAGTAATAAACCCTACCACTATGTTCGATGTTTAAATTTGACTTATTTTTTTGAAGGAATTGACGGTTAAAAGTGGCACTTAATGACCGTCAACAAGCTCCCCCACACTTAGCCTTTACTCGTCCTCGAGTAAAGTTTAAAGACTAAGGTGGAACTACGTAACTCCTTGATATGATGCAAACATATAAGCTATTCCAAGACATACCTGTACTTGTGATTTTTTTTGAAATGTCTATCATGTCATCTTGGATGGTTGAAGAACGGAACGGCCTTGATTCAAGTCATCTCCACTCCTCTGTTAAGTAACTTGGGTTTTTGATAAATTTTCAAAACAAACCTGTCGAGGTTGTACTCAGTAGATATTTGTCCGGCAGACACCCCGCTTCGTGCGAAGATTCATCACAGTAGATGAACAAAAAGACTCGGGATTTTATACTGGTTCGGGCACTCGAGATCAAGTAAAAACCCTATGTCCAGTTGCTTGCTTTTATTATCTCGGCGAGTACAGATTACAATTATGTAACAAATACTCTCGGGTGGATTGGCTAAGATTAAGATACCCTCTACGTGTAGAGCCCCCCACTATTCATATCCAGGGAGACGTGTCTTACAACACAAACCAAACCCAAACCTAGTAGGACTCTAACTATCTTCGGGCTTTCCTCCTGCGATCCAGCTGTCGTGTCTTGTTCGGAGCCTTCTTCGCGTGGAGTTGGTAGTCGGCAATCCTCGTGATTGGGCACCCGGGTATTATGGCCTCGACAGTAGCCCCCGAGCTTATCTTGTTTAGAAAAGGTTGTTCCTTGAGTAGCCTTCGGGTCTTTTTACTCTTCGGATGATTTTAGGATATGTAAATATCTCGATCATCACTTTAATGCGAGAGTTAGAAAAAGATCCCGAACTCTAAATGGAGAAACCTGCATATGAATGATAAGGTCAGAGAAAATATTAGCCATAATTATAATGAATAAAGAATATTCCATCTTGGAAATTGAAACGCCAAGGGTTGATGAATTCCGCCCCGTGCATTTAAACTCCACTACGCATGTCTCCTGAAACTCTAGCAGCGCACGTGTCGTAAATCACGGCACTGTTTCAGTTCCTTGATCCGCGCGGGAACCGTCGCCCCTGGGTCTTTAAATATTAAATCCCTTGGATAGATCTACTCTTGAACCTGAGATACTAAGCTTTCCTCCTCCCAGCACCATGGGAAAGAAGAAAATTAGCCAAAGTTCAAGATGCCTCGTCTCTTTTTTGGAGACTCCCCTCGCAACTCTGCTAAGCCACCGCCCAGCACGCCGGAGGGTCCGTCGGTAGCAACACCGCCCTCTGATCCCCCTCAGGCTCCTCTCCCAGCTCTCCCTTGGTATGGGGACGAAGGAGTTGAGGCCGAACCGCAAGGAGAAGCTCCGGCAATGGCGTCTCCGCTCCCCGAGGCTGCGCCGTCAAGCGCCCCCGCCGGGAAAAGGCCTGCATCACCATCCCCAGCCCCAGTGCCCCCCATCTCTATCCCTTCTGATGACGAATCAGATCAGGTGATCAGTGGGGCTCGACCCAGGCTGGAGTCCTCGGGCATAGGCGCGTCTTCGTCTTCTGCTCCGGTTGACACCAGCGGCGACGAGGAGTTCACCAGGTGCCTCTTCGTCTCCTTGAACCACAAGCTGATCGGGATCCTAGGAGACGGTGCGCTCGTGGACCTCATCAGCGACTCCGAGGAAGAGGACGCGGAGGAGCCCCCATCGCCTGGTGCCGCTGCACCCTGATCCTCGCCGACAAACTAGAGTCGTGTGAGGATGGTGCATTTTGGATTTTTATTACAGGATAGTTATCAATCTTGTGTAAAATGCACTCCTTTTGAACTAATGAAGTCATTTTACATGAAAGATGTTATAATTTCCCATCCTTTGTGTTCAGAACTTATGGTGTTGATCTGTTCATAGAAATTGATTATTCAGAGACCAGGATCCCCCGAACAAAACTCCACTTGGAAAAATCAACCAATCGTTGAAACATGTTTGGGAAATTTGCTCCCGGTCAAAGATGATCGGGATATTTCCTCACAACATATTATATTCGGTCATTTAAAATTGTTAGCTTATCTAGTAAGCGACCAATCCCAAATGCATTGAATTTGACCTGCACGGTTTTCAAAACAACACCCACTGCAGAGAAAGGAAAGAATCTTTGGATCTAACAGTGACTGCGCATAACACGAATCAAGGCCAGTTTTCTCAGGGTTCATGCTCCCTCTCGAATCTATAAAGCTCCCAGGCGCGGCCGCCTGGTAACCATTTAGGCCGTCATCTTTCTCGCTTGCACCCTCAACAGCCTGCCATTCCAGATTAGTCTCCTGTTATTCATCTTCTTACGCCTCCAACCCTCCAGCCAAACCTTCGCTGCCATGGTTTCCTCTCGCCAGTCCTCATCTGGGGTTGAGTCATCTGGAGAGCAGAGTGGTGCCGCCGCCCTTGGAAGGGAGTTGCAAAGCGGGTTCGGCATCTGCACCACTGACAAGTACTGGAAGAAATCCACCACTATGGCGAAGCAGCTTCAGCAGTTGGAAAACCTCGGATTGCTCCCCGACACCACCATTTTCCCTTGCCGGTCGGCAAAAGGTCAGCTTCACCCGACGCCCAATACCTAGAGCTTGTGGTGTTCATCGAGTTCTTCTACTACGGGGTTTATCCATCAGAGTTCCTCCACAGTGTCTACGACTTTTACAAAATAGAGCTCGTGCACATTAAGCCGAGCACTATAACCATGCTTAGCGTCTTTGCTTTTCTGTGCGAGGCCTGGTTAGGAATTAAGCCATCGCTAAACCTGCGGAGGTATTTCTATAACCCTGCATTTTACAAGGATCAACTTATGATCGGGTCGATTGGATTTTCCTTGAGAGATCGAGACATTTATATCCCCTTTCCGGTGAAAGATTCCTAGAAGGGATATCAGTGTCATTGGTTTTACATCACCCTTCCCCAAGCCTCATCAGCAAAAGGGAAATATTTGATGCCTTATCTCAAGGAAGAAACCAAGGCCCTGCCAAAAGTCACCCCTGAGATGCAGAAGCATATCGATCGGGTTCTGGCTCTCCATGAAGTGGGTTTGACAGCGATTCATGTGGCGGAAATTTTCATCTGATGGAGTTTTATCCCTCTCATGGCCCATGATCGCTACGCCTACGCCTTCACGGGCAACAATGACCCAAATAGAATGAAGCCTGATGGTAAGCCGTATTTCCTCTATTCAGTAATATTTCTGAGAGCGTTCAATCATTTGAGATGTCATGATTCTTAACCAACAGTTGTCCTAGAATCTAAAGTGGCAGTTTGCCTGAAGAGGATGCTAAATGCCGATCTCCCCGATTGGGCAGATGTCCCAGCTCCCTACAGTGCCGACAACCCTGCTCCAGAGGTAAACTCTTTCTCAGAAATATCCTTTCTTAGCTAAATACAGTTGTTCAAATTTCTTTTCCCGAGCAGGCTCCTCCCATTGTTGATGCTTCCATTCAAAGCGGAGCCGTCAACTTGGAAGACGAAGCCAAACCAGCATCAATTCAAGGTACCAACAACCCAACAGCTGAAGTGCCCGAGCAGCTGCCTGCCGAAGAAATGAAGGCCCCGACCAGTACCAGAGTCATCATCCCTCGGACTTGTAAGTGTTCGTGAGATGCTAGCACGGAGAAGGTGACTACTGGATCAGGGTCCCTCGGGGCACCGGGTGCCACTGAGCTGCCTGCCGCGCGCGACCCGCCTCGCCCTGCAGACCAGGTACCAAGCATGATCGTATTCATGCGTTTATTTGCAACTTTTGCTTGTATAACCAAACTTAAACGTGTTTAGGAGATTTCTCGCCAGGAAATTTGTCCAACCCCACCCCCGTCAAAGCCTTCCTCTATTTCTTGGAAGAAATTTAGAGTCACTCTCCCAACATCCGAGTAAGGACTTTTGTTCTGTTTGGTTTTTGCTTGATTGACTCCCTTAGCTGGAACCTTTGAATTATTTTTGTTCGGGTAAAACAGGCCCTCCAAGCCCGCAGCTTCCCCTCGGGTCAAGCCGTCTAATAAGGAGAAAACTCCTGAGCATGTCATGATGGCTAAGCCCGACTGAAGAGAAATCCGTGGAGGTCATAGGACCCGTCCCGACGCCCTTGGGCCCAATCATCGCTTCTCTTTCCATAGCGGAAGAGCAATGGCGTTCGTTGGACGCTCGTGCCTTAACCGCAGAAGCTTCGGTTGCTAGGCTGGAGACCCAAGCCGCTGTTCTTCAGTCCGAAAATGAAGGTACTTTATTTATTGAGTATGTCAGTTTTGTTCCTTATTCTGCAAACAGTTACCAGTACAGTGCCTTTAATCCTGTAGCTAACTTCAAGAGCATTGAGGTGCTCGAGAAGAAAAGCTTGGATCTGGAAGGCCAGCTTGCTGCTCGGGACAAGAAAGTTGCCAATCTCACCGCCCACCATGAAGCTACTGAGAAACGCGGCCTAACCTTGGAAGGCAAACTCATGGAGGGTGCTTTTATCGCAGCGACACACACCGTTGGAGCCTTGAAAAGCCATGTTCCAGAACTTGATGCTGTGCTGCTTCCCAAGGCTTCAAGTGTTCGACTGAATAGGCACATGTTTTATTCGATGACCTTGCCCCAATAGTAGAACCCTTTGTCAAGAAGCTTGGCCTTCATTTGACCGATTCTGAAGACACGTCCTGAACTTTGTGATGAATTCCTGTAATAGAGCAAGAACTTGGTAGTTTTAGTTTGTGAACTTTATTTTATTCGTGAAACATATACTTGCATGTCTTTGCGTAAGTCACAGAGCTGATAGGATTTTCATGGCACTTTTTAACTGATAGCTTTGACATAGCTAAATGTCCCATTGCCACGAGCTATTTCGGAAGTGTTTAGTTGCTGAGACACGAGCGGCCTTCTGAACTGTGTAATTCCTTATAGTCATGGTGTTTAGTATTTTAGCGTAGTTTAGCTCTTTCAACTTAAAAAGTCTGATTCTTGTGAGGTAGTAGTACCATATTAGCCCCTCGGCACTTTTGTAGCATGTAGACATGCTGGAAAAGAGTCCAGAAGTACTAGTCACAAGAATTTCCTTACCATCAGGGGAGCTCCCGAGCATTGCGCTTGGGGTGCATAGGATAGATCTAAAAATTTTTTAGCGTACTAGTCCCCACCTCTTTGTTAGTATATGCAGTATGATAACAAAGAGTAGAAACAGAATAGAAAAATGACAACCCAGCCCTCGAGCGTAATTGTGAGGGTGAGTAGAATGCATAGAACTTATCTGTTTGTTTTGTTTGGTGCCGGATGTGACGCGGATGATGACTACTCCTGCCAAGTTATTGGATAGGCTTGAACTTGCTGCATTCCCTTGACTTAAGCGTAAAATCTACGTAGTTGATCCATATTCCACGTGTTTGGCAGTATGTCTCCATCTATCTCTGCGATCCTATAGAATCTTGGTGTTGCGATGTCTACTACGATGTAAGGCCCTTGCCATGGAGAGGACAATTTAGTCTTGTCCTTGGTGCGTTAATCTAATTTGAGCACCATGTCACCAATGCATTGGCTTCTTTTGTGAACGTTAGCATCATAGTATTGTCGCAGCTCTTGTTGGTACTGTGCCCCTCTGAAGGCGGCTGCATCGCAAGCCTCCTCGAGGAGGAGCAGCTCATCAGTGCGTCTATTAGGCTCTTCAGTTTCTAAAAACATTGCCAAGCATGGGCTTGTAATTGAATATCAGACGGTAGAATTGCTTTGGCCCCATACACCAAGAAGAAAGGTGTTTCGCCCGTTGCACGATTCATGGTGGTCCTCATTGACCACAGTACTGTAGGGACTTCACGAATCCATCGCTTGTCGTAAGCTTGCAATCTGTTGAAGATCCTCTTCTTGATGCCTTGGAGTACAATGCCATTAGCGCGCTCTACTTGCCTATTTGTTTTGGGGTGATTTACCGATGACCGATCATGTTTGATCCCATGGTCGTAGAAAAAATCAGAGAACATTTTGCTTTTGAACTGTGTTCCACTATCGGAGATTATCCTGTTCAGGACGCCGAATCTTACCACAATGCTCCGTAGGAATTTGACAGCTGCCTCTTTTGTTATTTTCTGAACCGGCTCAGCTTGAACCCACTTTGTGAATGTGTCAATGCCGATGAACAGAAATCTGTAACCCCCGATGGCACTTGGAAAAGGGCCGAGGGTGTCTATTCCCCATATGGCAAAGGGCCACTGTTGGGGATTTGGCCCGCCGACAAACGCCCTCTACTTGTTATGTTCTCTCTCATGCGTAAAGGCGGCAATGAACAAGGGAGCTGAAGCCAATCGGCTTCGATCACTCAATAGATCCCTAATTTGGCTTCGGTCAGGTGAATTAAACCAAAGATAATCGGCTTCGGTCATCACGTCTAGCAGTATACCAAAGCGATGTTATCCAAACTAAGTTAGAAGCTAATTTGATGAAGTATTGATACTATTGAGTGTCAAAAGCTATGATTGAGTTAATGGCTAGCTTCGGTTCGCTCTATATTGCAGGTCCTTGGGGGAGCCATTGGCTTTTTGACGCCAAGAGACGGCTTCGGGTCGTCCCGACTCGGAGGAAGCCAAATCGAGGAACTGCACAGCTCTTTCTGGCGAGCGAAGCAGGCTTAGACCAAGTCCAAGCCAAGTCAAACACGGGATTGCAAGTCTACTCATTCACATTGGGAGGCGTAAATGTACCAAAGTGTCCTTGGGCTATTTGTGTTATATAGTCTAGAGGATGATGCCTGATTTCCAAGGGTACAATAGGGATGTGAAGACCCTTGGTCTCCCTATAAAAGGAGGCCCCTCTCCTACATGTAAAGGTTGGTTGATTCCCGAGAACACTGTTGATAAGTAATATATTATTGCTTGTCCCAGTTACTCAATCTCTTCCGTTGCTTGGGCTCATTGGCTTCGGCTATTATCCCAACAACTGGCGCCCACCGTTTGTGCTGTGCACGAACAAAACCCACGATAACCACCATGCCACCAAAAAAGCCAAGTCAACCACCACTGCGGTGAATGCAACTCCCAGCAACGAAGCCGCTCCCCAACCCCCAATTCCACCAACAAGCCTACTACAAATAACCGAAACTGTTATCGACGACCAACAGGTCAATAACGAAACCCTTACCACAGAAGTGAGAATGCATCGACTTGAAGAAAGGCTTCGTCTTCGACGCCTCGAGCAGCAGAGAGAGCTGGAGGCTGCACAGCTCGAGCTGGAGCAACAAATGCAAGAGGAAGAAGAGGAGCAGCAGCTTCAATTGCTGCAAGTCAAGAAACACCTGGAGGAGCTGAGGCAAGCGAAACAGAGGCGGCTGAACAATACAAGCTCAAGAGCTGAAAAGCTGCGTCAAGAGCTCGAGAAAGCCAAAAAACAAGTTGCTGAGCTCCAAGCTGAGCTCAACGAGCCAAACACCACCACCAATCCACCAAACCATAACTCTTCATCCCAAACTGGCTTCCACACACTCCACACCCGTCCTATCGACCATACTTGCCCACTCTCAGAAAGCCTTCAATTGGCAAGATGGCCACCTTCCTATAAACCTATTTCTTTACCAAGATACAATGGCCTCACTGACCCGAAGCAGTTCCTCATGAGCTACGAAGCTGCAATAGCTTCGGCTGGGGGAGATGATGTTGTTCTCGCAAAATCTTTCATCATTGTCTGCGATGGCACAGCAATGAACTGGTACACGAAGCTGCCAGGTCTATCAATCAATACCTGGTATGATTTGAAGAGGGAGCTCATCAAAAATTTCAGCATTATGGGAGACCAATCGCTCTCATATGCTGAACTCACGTTACACCAGCAGCCGAAGGAGCCCCTAGAGGACTACTTCCGCAGATTTGTTACTCTGCGTGCTCAAGCTCCACACGTCCCTGACGAAGCAGTGAAATTTGCAGCAATACAAGGGCTTCGCCCTGGACTGTTTGCGCAGCATATCGCAAGAGAGACACTAGCTACTCTGGCAGACCTATATGATGAGTTCAAGAAGTATTGTCTGTCTGACAATGACAACCGGATGAGATTGGCTAGAGAAGCCATCATGAGAAACCAATTTGAGTCTGTTGATGCGGAAAATCGGCGGTCGTATCCTCAGCGGTCAACACAAGAAGACCAAGGAGATCTGCTTCACTCCAGTGGCAGCCTGCACTTCGTTCAGGTTCGCGGCGTGCCAGTCAATTTGACCTGAAATTGACAAGGAGATAAAACAGTTAAATTACTCTTTGATTGTGCCGGCTCTATTCCAAACGGCATAGGCACATTGGATTTCAGCCAAGACCCAATCAGACTTGTATCGGCCGATGCCAATCGGACCTTAAAATCGGACTTCACAGACAACCTCAATCGGACCAATATAATCGGACCTTAATCAGTCATCTAATCGGACCTCAGAATCGGACCAATCAGGATCGGACCTTGTGACAGATCAGCCTTTGAATAATAAAATAAAGCATGAAGCATGGCCGATATGTAAATAATGGATCAGCTGTGCCTTTGAACAAGATATTAAATCATAAAGCATAAAGCATGGATTGGACCTAGAACGATACTGTAAGATAAATATTGCTTAAATCGGACCAAGACCGGTACTCAAAGCCGTTGAAGAAGTAGATTAATTCACATGGCGTAGATCTAAACCAATCTAGCAACTCCAAACAAACTGCAAAAGCTGCCTTTAAATAACCAAGATGAGTCTAGCTCCGACGTAGGGAATCTAGCCTAATCTTGATGATCTAGCTCCGACGTAGGGAATCTAGACATAAAGTGCAACTCGATAAACGATCAACTGTTGAATAATCAATAGTGATCTAGCTCCGACGTAGGGAATCTAGATCAATCTTGCTTATTCAAAGATAAATCGGTTGAACAGTATAAACGAGAAAGGGCGATACGCCTCAATTCAAAGCCTATACTAGTTCGATAAATTGACTAACTTACTGGTAAGCCGGAGATCAGAACTGATGCAGCCCGTCCACCGATAAGCTTCGTCGAGATACTACTCCTAGGGTTTTTGGCGTGAAGCCGGGTTGTATTGATTGTGAGAATAGTTCTTTACAATGGACGAGGGTTTATACTTATACCCTGGTCATGATGAGTCCTGATCGGACCAGACTAACTTGCAGATAAAGTAATCTAATATTTAACATAGATTGGGACTTTTAATAAGCCTTCTGAAAAGGAAATAGTCCCCGCTCACGTCACGCTTCCCTTTTTAGCCGATGCACATTTTCTCATTCATCATTAGATCGGACTCTTTCTCTTCATCGGACTTTTACTTCGCATCGGCTCCCTTTTTCAGCATCATCTATTTGAACATTCAACGGGCCCACTGCGCAGTTTCAACCTCACCATGTCACCATCTGACTCAGCATATCAGGTGCGAAAATCTGGTGTCAACACATGCCCCCCAATTTTGGAATAAAATTCATTTTGTTCCAAAATTCGTATCTGTCATCATAACCCCTTCACCGATTTTTGTGTCGAAACTTTCCATCCCTGCACTATGCGGCTCCTCGATCTTCGGGCCATGACCGTTTTCTCTTTATAAAAACCTTCACCGGCGGCCACGCTGTACACTCCTCCTTCCTCGCCAAGAACCCGCACTGCTCATCTTCTTCCTCCTTTCTCCCGAACGACCATTTGCATATACTCAAGCCCCTAATCAAAATCCACTCAAATGGCTGAATCATCTTCCATGGGCGTCCTCAAGTCTTCCGCATCCGCTTCCCTCTCCGCTTCGGCTCCAGCAAGTTCGTCAGCGGCAGCGTTTTCCACCATGGCGGCCGTCATGACCTCGACAATGGCGGCAGCCTCAAGCTCGATAATGGCGGCAGCAGCAAACTCCTCAGCCTCCTCTTCATCGACCTTCTTCGCCTCAGGTTCCTCTTCGACGCCCGCAGGACCATCAGTAGGAGAAGTACGCCATCCAATCCCATAGGTACTCTACTGAATCCGATTTTATTTTCTGCATCTTCTGAAATTCAGCTTTTAAAACTTGTCCTCATTTCGCAATCTTCTTCTAGGCCATTCGTGCCCAAACCCTAATCCCTGTAGGCGATGTTCATGGGGTTTATTTTCTTGGTCCAATGGGAGATCCGGACCCCACCGAGATTATCAATCTGGAAACCCGGCGCATTCCGTTCAAAACTTCCGGATTCGACATCGAAGATTGGAAGAATGCATTCCGTTCCTGGCCGACAGTTCTCCCCGGATGGAAAGACTGGTATCTAAGAGTATCGGCCTCCAAATCTGCAATCTGGGACAGATCAGACATCGCCCAATGTATCGGCCTCAGTATCGGACCTATTGCCAAGAATGAGAACCTCCTGATTGCTGCATCACATTTTTGGTCCGATGCAATGAATGCCTTCATCTTTGGTCATGGTCCGATGACCCCAACATTGCTCGATGTGGTCATGCTCCTTGGCCTCAACGTCACCAGTAACAAGCGTCCTCTCAGACTCAATGTCAAATTAGTTCACCATTTCAAGACTAAAAACTGTGGCGGCTGGAAAGGATATATGGAGAGTCATCATCGGACCGGACCTGTGACTGACCGCGAGCATGCGGCCTTTCTGAACATGTGGTTGGACAGATTCTTCTTCTGCGGTACCACTCTCGGTCCGACGGCCAATTTTCAACATTTGGCCGAATCACTGGCAAGTAATCACGTCATCAACCTCGGCCAGTATCTCCTAGGAACAGTATACAATCTGCTTCATCAAGTCGCCAAGTGCCTGAGGACCGGATCGCCTATCACCAATCTTGGCGGGCCATGGTGGTTCATTCAGATGTGGTTGATGCTACATCTGAGCAAGGCCGTCAAAGTAGATTTTCGAAAGAACAAATTCCCAGAAAGCAAGCCTGAATCGGAAGAGATCACCTGGCGCCGATGTACTTCGCTTGGTGAAGCTGCCATGGGTTTCCCTGCTGAGAAATTATCGGGCAAGGAATCTTCCAAGTACTTTGCACTTCTTTATAGAGGTATTGCTGATGACAAAATGCTTTGGTTCTTGTATGATCATGCTGATGAATATGAGCTGCCCTACAAATTCAAATTCGGCATGATCGTGGAGACTGATACAGAAGCCCTTGCTATCTTCCGAACTTGTATCAACGCTCAATTCCTCCCGATCGGCCTCAGTCTGAGCAAACCAGGACAATCAACTTACGAGTACTACCATCCAAATCTGGTCGCTCGTCAGTTTGGCATTGGACAGCTTCCGCCCCATCTAGTTTTAACCGATCGAATCTTCCCAAGGGGAAAAGTTGATACCGGTGTAGAATGGGATCGCCTCTTGGAGTTCGAGCCTCCCCTTGATCAAACCAATCTGGACACCTGGGCAATCGGCCTCATGGCTCATCGGACCTTCAACACGTGGTGGGCTGAATGGCGTCAGCATCTATTCTGCATCGCCTGCAAGAATTATGTTCGGAAAATGCACCCTACTTTCAAGGGTAGATCAGAGGTAACATCCGCAAACTTGCCCCTTTTCTTTACATCATTTTAATTGGTTAAATCTCTTCCCCTTTGTTAGGACATTGATCGCTCTCCCCCAATGGTGACTCAATCTGGAAAGCCAGTCGTCTACAGCAACGTTTCGCCAGATCCGTGGATCGGCTGTGATTCCCCAACTATTGGCAACCTGCTGTCGGCTCTCAGTGATAGTAGGAAAAGGAAGAAGCCGGTGTCCTCCAAAACTGTCAAGCGTCCAAAGACCACTCTGGTAAGCCTTTTAAAATTTCATCAAATTCAATTATTCTCTTCATCGAAACCAATTTTCTTGCAAAATCAGACCATTGGACAATCATCTGCAACTCGGCCCAGTCCGACCAAGTCTCCAAATTTATTGGCTGACGAAGAGCTAGAATCGGACCCACAAAAATCATCAAGCCCTATTCAGATGCAATCAAGCCCAGTCCAGGAACACTCGGGCCATTCGTCTTCATCTGAGAGGACTATAACTGGGTCGCCTCGTCAATCAAGCCCGCCACCTCAAGCACAAATAGATCAGGGCCTTCAAGAAGATCAAACTCCTTCACAGGTCCGATCACCTTATTCTACAGAAGCAACGGTAATCATTGACCGATTTCTTTAATAATTGATAGCCAACTTATTCTTATTCTTTCTTCTCTAGCAAATCATTCAGAACGTCTTGACGGATCTTGAGATTGCTCAAGTAAACATCCAGGGCAGTAATATCAACCCTTCAATCGGACC
>CM014272.1:38122820-38139626 GCA_004135705.1 Alloteropsis semialata | reverse complement strand
TGGGACTTTTAATAAGCCTTCTGAAAAGGAAATAGTCCCCGCTCACGCCATGCTTCCCTTTTTAGCTGATGCACATTTTCTCATTCATCATTAGATCGGACTCTTTCTCTTC
This sequence comes from Alloteropsis semialata, assembly GCA_004135705.1. NCBI lineage: Eukaryota > Viridiplantae > Streptophyta > Magnoliopsida > Poales > Poaceae > Alloteropsis > Alloteropsis semialata. The sequence continues at coordinate 38,139,514 of CM014272.1, read as the reverse complement.
ATCGGACTTTTACTTCGCATCGGCTCCCTTTTTCAGCATCATCTATTTGACCATTCAACGGGCCCACTGCGCAGTTTCAACCTCACCACGTCACCATCTGACTCAGCATATCAGGTGCGAAAATCTGGTGTCAACAGAGTCACAATCCAAAAACCACCACCATAGCCACAACTACCAAAACTACTCCCACCAAACAATCATGAAGGTAGACAACCCACCTTCTTCCTACGAAACCCAACCACCTTACCCAGAAAGCCAACACCACAACCAGAGAAATGAGCCCACTCAAAGGGGTGGAAAAGCCGGCAGAGGCCGAGGGAGAGGAAGAGGTCCATTGGGACCTGAGCTGTTTTGCCAATACCACGGCAAAAACCACACCCATGGTACAGAGCAGTGCCGAGACATCAAGAAAACAATAGAAAAGCTAAGAGCAGAGAAGATTCAAGCAACACAAACAAAGCCAATATCGGCTTCGTAGCAAAATACCCAAAACCCTTCCCAAGCTATCCAGCCATACTGCCCAGTATATCCCTCGCTAAACTCAAACACTGTACACCCATCAACAGCGATGGCAACTCAATATTTGCCTTCGCCACAAACCTTTCAGCATTATTACCCACAAGCCATATATCCTCACTTATACCCTCAAACCTCCCAGCAAGTGGCTTCCCAAAACATAAAGGTTGAGGAGCTACCACCACCACCACCACTTCCACAACAAAAAGGCAATCAACAAGAAGCTCCAAGCCCACTCCCAAGCTATGGACACATCATGCCCATCTCTGGAGGATCATCGCTTGCTTTTGAGAACAAAAAGCAAAGAAAAAGCTATTTCCGTTAAGTCAACAATATCTCTGTTGATGGTCCATACAAAAAGTCAGAATGATCTCATATGCCCATCACCTTTACTGAGGAAGATCTCAAACTCCACAATTTCCCACAGAATGACGCGATGTCAATCGAAGCCAACATTGCCGGCTGGACGATCGGAAAGGTGCTAGTAGACACAGGAAGTTCTGCTGACATCATCCTAGCAAAAACACTGAGAAACATGACCAATATCAACCCAGACAACCTGGAGCCATCAGACACTCCATTGGTCGGCTTCGGGGGGAAGCGAACCCAAACACTCGGGAAAATTTCATTGCAAGTATCCTTCGGTGACACATCCAATGCAAGAACTGAGTACATCACCTTCGATGTCGTAGACATGATCTTTGACTACAATGTCATTTTTGGAAGAGGAGTTATAAACGCCTTTGACATCATCATAAGGCAATCATTCTTATGCATGAAGATGCCAGCTCTAAAAGGAGTCATCACTGTATATGGTGACCAAAGGGAAGCCAGAAACATTGAGAAAGCTAGAGCACCTGGTCAACGAAATGTGCATTTGCTTCAAGAAAAAGATCCATTTACCCAGAAGAAAAGCCAAGTGCTGAGAAAGATAGCAAAAAGATGCAAGAAGCTACAGAGACGAAGCAGGTGCAGCTACAGCCCGACGTTTTTGACAGAAAAGTGATTATCGGCTCAGACTTGGAGTCGGACGAAGAAGATAGGCTCATTAAATTCTTGAGGAATAATAAGGATGTGTTCGCTTGGTCAAGCAAGGACTTACCAGGTGTTGACAGAAGCATAATTGAGCACAAGCTGGCAATCAGTTCTGATATGAAGCCAAAAGAGCAAAAGCTGAGAAAGATGTCAGAGGAAAAAGCCGATGCTGTGAAAGCTGAAGTGCAAAGGCTACTAGATGCCAATGTCATACGTGAAGTCAAATATCCAACATGGCTAGCTAACACTATGCCAGTTCAGAAGAAGAATGGCAAATGGCGAATGTGCATCGACTTCACAGATCTCAACATGGCTTGCCCAAAAGATGATTTCCCACTGCCAAGGATTGACAAGATTGTTGACCAAGCAGCAGCAAGCGAGATGATGTCTCTCTTAGATTGCTTTTCCGGCTACCATCAAATCTGGATGAGAAAAGAGGATGAGGAGAAGACCAGCTTCATCACACCAGTTGGCACCTTTTGCTTCGTCAGGATGCCCGAGGGGCTCCGGAATGCAGGAACCACTTTTTGCCGAATGTCAAGCACAGTGTTCAAAGATGAATTGTTCAAGACAATATTGGCATATGTTGACGATATCTTGGTCAAAAGTGTCAAAAGGCAAGACCACATATCAGATCTGGCAATTGCCTTCGCTCGCATGAGACAAGCTGGTCTCAAGTTAAATCCAGAGAAATGTGTATTCGGAGTGACAAAAGGAAAGATCCTTGGTTGTCTGGTATCAGCTCATGAGATAGAAGCTAATCCAGACAAGATAAAGGCAATCCTTGACATGGAAGAGCCAAAGTGTATGAGAGATGTGTAGAAGCTGTCGGGCAGAATTGCTGCACTCAACAGATTCATCGCAAAAGCAGCAGAGCGAAGCTTACCATTCTTTGCAACACTCAGAAATGCAGCCAAGTTTCAATGGGGGCCAGAGCAATCAAAAGCGTTCTACGAGCTAAGGCAATACTTGATGCAGCTCACGAAGCTAACAGTACCTAACCCAAAAGCACCACTATTACTGTACATCGCAGCATCACAATCAGCAGTAAGCGCAGCGCTTATCACAGAAAAGCTGATAGAGGGCAGAAGCATTCAGCAGCCAGTATACTATGTGTCGAAGGCATTGGCCGCATCAAAGCTGTTTTACACAGAGATTGAAAAGATGATCTATGTAGTGATAATGGCTTCCAGAAAACTCAGGCACTATTTTGAGGGCCACGACATCAAAGTTCTCACAGACCAGCCTCTTAAAGAACTTTTGAACAATAAAGAGGCTTCCGTCAGAATACGCAAGTGGGCTACGGAGCTGTCAGAGTATGTCGTGGACTTTGAAAGAAGAACAGCAATCAAATCACAAGTCTTGGCAGATTTCATAGCAGAGTGGACATCGCCTAAGCCACAAAACACTATCAGAGAAGAAAACTGGCTGATACATTGTGACGGTGCTTGGGGCGACAAAGGAGCTGGCATCGCGGCAGTTGTGCAATCGCCTTCGGGTGTGAAAATGAGATATGCAGCAAATCTGGAGTTCTGCAAAAACAGCGACAGAAGCACAAACAATGTGGCTGAATACGAAGCTGTGTTACTGGGGCTCAGAAAAGCAAGGGCTTTGGGAGCTCAGAGATTCACTGTCAAAACAGATTCAAAGGTGGTAGCAGACCACATTGAAAAAGAAAGCATCGCGAAGCAACCAGAACTCATCAAATACTTGATCACTGTACGCTCAATGGAGAAAAAAATTCAAGGGTTTCACCGTGGAGTACATCCCAAGATCAAAAAATGAAGAGGCAGATGCGTTGGCTAAGGCAGCTGCAAAGGGGAACAAGCTTCCACCTGATGTATTCTTTCAAACACTAACAACACCATCGATAAAGGACTCAGATGATCTGCCGAAGCTGATCAATGCAATAAGCTCAGAGGATTGGCGATCCCCAATAATAGCTTATCTTCGGGGATACTATGAGTCAATTGACTGACGATGATCTAAAAGCCATGCAACAAAGGGCAAGATGCTATCAGATGATAGATGATGTTCTTTACAAAAAAGGAGTTGTAGCTCCTTGGCTTCGTTGCATCTCTCACAACGAAGGCAAAGAGCTGATTCAAGAGATACATAGTGGCTTATGTGGAGCACACTTTGGGCCAAGAGCTTTAGTGGGGAAGGCAATGAGGCAAGGATTCTATTGGCCTGCAATCATCATCGATGCAACAAACACAGTCAAGACATGTGACCAGTGTCAAAAGTGTGCAGCAAACAGAAAATCTCCTTCGGAGCAGTCACAGCTGATAACTCCAACATGGCCTCTGCAAAGATGGGGCATTGATCTAGTTGGCCCACTTCCAACAGCTTAAGGAAATCTCAAATATGCCATAGTAGCAGTTGAGTATTTCACCAAGTGGATCGAAGCCAGACCATTGGCTAACATCACAGCAAAAACAGTGATCAAGTTCTTCTGGCAGCAAATTGTGTGCCAATTTGGAGTACCAAGGGAAATAACAGTGGACAATGGAAAGCAGTTTGACTGTGATGAATTCAGGCAGTATTGCATGTCGATTGGAACGAAGGCAAAATTTGCTTCGGTCTATCACCCACAAACAAATGGAGTAGTTGAAAGAGCCAATGGCTTAATCTTTACAGCCATTCGAAAGTGCCTTGCAAATTGTAAGAAAAAAGGCAAGTGGCTAGAAGAGATGTCGAAGGTGATTTGGGCTCATAACACCACCACATCAAGAGCAACACAGTTTACTCCATTCAAATTGCTTTATGGTGAAGAAGCAGTATGCCCAGAGGAAATACTGCACAAAGGGCTTCGCACCCAACAAGAAGCTCCCAAAGATAGCGAAGCCATTGACAAGGATCTCATTGAGGTATACAGGCTGCAAGCAGCAAAAAATATTTCCAAGTATCAAGCTGAGACAAGAAAATGGCGAGACAAGAAGGTAGTTAAGAAAGATATCAAGGTAGGGGACTGGGTCCTAAGGAAAAACCCAAGCATGCCCGCTGGAAAGCTGCAACAGAAATGGGAAGGCCCATTTTTGGTCATCAGAAGCAACAGGCCTGGCTCATTTCGCTTAGGCGACGACGAAGGCAATGAGCTGCCGCATTCATGGAATGCAGACAACTTATGCAAATATTATTTATAAAAAGATGTAAAATGGCTTCGTGTTCTATAAACGAAGTCATTAAGTAGAATAGCATTTTTACTTTTTCCAAAAACCCGTACTCTTTTCCTCACAAGGGGACCCTGACCAAGGGGTGAGGTTTTTAACGAGGCGGTGCTTACTGTAACTCGTCAAGCTATATATAAACGAGATATTCCCCAAAAAAGCAGCATCGAAAGCGATTGGCTTCGACCAAGTCGCTGGTATTCGACAATTCAAATAGAACTGAATTGACCCTACCGAGAGTAAGGCCAATTCAGATCTAAGGAAAAGCTTACTCCAAAAAGGAGTAAAAGGGGCTTCGGTCCAAAAACGCTTACTCTAAACAGAGTAAAAGGGGCTTTGGCTCAAACAACTATATAAAATCAAAAACAGCTTCGGCTAACAGTATTCTAAACGCTTATAAACAAAAATAAGAAGCTTATGCAAATACAAGTAATAGGGGTTTCGGCAACCTATCAGAACTCACGCACAACATATTCTCATACATTCATATTTATGCACAAAAAGCTCAAAAAAGCTAAAGTGGCTTCGAACCACAGGTACACGTAAGTACAAAACACTTGAACGAATAAACCTCGCTTCGGGGGGGAGGAGGCGTTTCTTTCGCAACGAAGCCAAATCGAGCTTACATTCATTCAAGTGTTTCCAATCGAAACAATGACCAAGCGAATTACAAAGTGTTTTACAAAGAGATGACTCAAAACATCTCAAAAATATAACCGTCAAATTGCTGGCCAGATCTCCTAAATCTTGGAGCATTAAACACGCAAGAAAAATCCCTAACACCATCTAAATCTTCTGGCTCGACCTTAACTAGAAGCAAACGAGCAGCTTCAACGTTTCTTGCACGAGCAAGTTCGACACGAGGCGATTGTCGAACGATGAAAGAGTTAAAAAATTCAAACACATCAAATTCGCAATGACAAAAAAACTCGTGACAAAATTCCCAAAAATCACCAAGTCTTCGACTCGGATAACGTTGTTGATACTGTTCCCATGCGAAGCCAGACACACACAAGGGGCCATCGCGCATGGTGATTGGCATGAGTTCAAGAACAACTCCCTCGCCAGGGATCTGAGCATATACAAATATTACATCACTTAGTGTTACTTTACAGCAAAAGCTAAACAAAGTGATAGCCTCAACAAATCTACACCTTTGGCTCTCCATCGTGTCTCTCATCAGCACCGACATGAGAGGATGAAGGGCCAGCAGTTGCAGCTTCGGCTTTGGCTTTCTGCTGCTGCTCGAGGGCAAGCTCCTCTTTGTACTGAAAATAAACAAAACAATCAATACTAAAAGCAAAATAAGTAGGATACGAGTGAAAGCAAAAATAACCAAAAGGGTAAAAGAAGTTAACCTTAACGAGACGATCGTACGCAGTGCTTCGGGCACACTCTCTCCCTGTGGCAGACCAGAATTTCCTGAGAAAGATGGCATGAGTCGCCAGAACAGCTTCGTTGAAAAATTCCTTCTTGTCGGGATTCAAAGCTGAAGGAAATTGAAAGTCCCTCCTCAAGAAGCTCTTATAGTGAGAGCACCCTTCATCTACTAGCATCTTAAAGGCATTTGTGATGCATGTTCGAGCAGCATAATCACCTACTTTGGATAAGACGTCCGGTAGGGACTTGAACTCATCATCCAGCCATGCAAAAAGCTTCCCAAGGTCAAAATCATCTGAAGGGAAGGGCAGCGGCTCGGCTCCATATTGCTTCAGAGCAGCCTCGTACTCTAGGTACACCCCACTGCTGCGGCTAAGAATCTCGGTCTCCAAATCCTTCTTGTCGGCTCTCAGCTTGTCGATCTGAGCCCTTAGCCTATCAGCTTCGAAGACAAGAGAATCCTTCAAATCGACAGCAACAAGAAGCTCTCTCTTGTATTTCTCCGCATCAGATGTCGCCTTTTCCTTAGCAGCCTTGACAGTCTTTATCTGATTTTTCATTTCATGCTCCAAAGTGGAATTCTCGACCAACTTGTTCCGAAGCCCCTCAATAGTTTGAGCATTGAGCTCATGGGTAGTCTCAAGCGAGGAGACTTTACTTTTAAGCGAAGCCATCTCTGACGTGGAGGTCTCCCGCTCAAGACGAAACCGCTCCTTTTCATTCTCCAAAGATTCCTTGAGCTGAAGGAAGCTTTTGCATTCTTTCCTCAAACTATCAAGTTCAGCCCGCTCGTTCTCAACATCGTTGAGACGAAGTGGAAGGCGAGCGAAAAGCTCCTGCATGGACATCATAGACTAAAACAAACAAAAGATAAGTACCAAGAAAGCTAAACAACAAACTCAAAAACGAAGGAGAAGAAACAAACCTGGATATTGCCACTAAGGCTGGAGATTGAAAGTGTGTCCAAATCCAAAGATTTCACATGAGTCTCAAGCTCTGAAAAAGCAAAAGCAAAATTAAGACAAAAAGTAGCACTCAATCGGCTTCGTGCGAAATAACAGTAAAAAATGTAACCTTTTGGAGCAACAATTGGAATGTCATTGGGAGGGCGAAAACCACTCTGCCGAAGGCGATCTGCGATGGGGCCATAACCAGTATAACTTGCTCCTGAGGTAAAAGAATCAACAAATCAAAAAAGAAAAAATAAGGGCATAAAAAATTAACAAAGCGAAACGTACCTTCACATTCAAGAGCTGGCTTCGTAGAAGCCGATTCAATGCCCATAATAGGGAGCAGAAAGTCCGGCATCAGTTGGATGAGTTAAATTAACTGGCGAAGCAGTTGCTGGAGTCACCAAATTGCCAGAACCCTGCCCAGTCTCAGGAGCAAAAGTCGTCTGCACAGGCTCCTCAACGTTAGCAGAAGCCGTCTGCGCAGGCTCCTCAATGTTAGCCGAAACCATCTGCGGAAGCTCCTCAATGTAAGCCGAAGCCGTCTGCGGAAGCTCCTCAATGTTAGCAGAAGCCGTCTGCGTAAGCCCCTCAGAAATCTCAAGGGACTTGGCCGCTGCACCAGCCAACAAGTCCAAGGACGATGGCTGGAACGGGACAGATGATACTTCAGCTTCAGCAAGAGCAAAATCTTTCGTCTCATCCTCCCTCAGAAGACGGCTGTAGCTCACTTCATCCTCATCGTCAATGCATCCAGGCAGGCGCTCACGACGAAGAGGCGCAACAACGGCTTTAACTGTAATAAGACAAAAATAGATAAGAAAAGCGAAGCTAAAAACAAAAAGACAAGATAGACAAGAAACAAACCTCCAGAAGAAGGTACATCGACTGCAGCGGAAGCTGTAGGATCAACCTGCATAGGTGCAGCAGTAACAGGCACTTCAACAGCCGAAGCAATGGGACGAGGAGGAGCACTGGAAAGCAGAGCGACGGGAAGAGCTTTCACAAGCTTTTGACGTTTGGAAGCCTCTAAGGAAGAAGTAGTAATCTGTTTTTTCGTGGCAACCACCTTGGAGGCGCATCCTCGGCTTTGGCTCCCGCCCTGGCTAGAGAGGGCTTCAGTTTTGCTGCCACCAGCTTCGTCGCCGCCCTGGTCTGATTGATCGCTTCCACGGCCTCCGCCACGACCCCTCTTCCCACGGCCACGACCTGGCTTCGGGGCTGCCAGCACGCTGGGATGATCCTCAGCGGTGAACTTCTTCGTTGGCTTGGATGGGGCCGTACGCTGAGGGTAGCTGACACCCATTTCATCAAACACTCTGTTTAAACAAACCCCATCCACTAAGGCCAAACAGCTTTCATGCTCTTTTGACGTATACTTTCCACAAATAATTTCAGTCATCAGTTCGATGGACTGAACGTAGGAGTAATCTGACATGTTGGCCGGCTTCTTCGCCCCAAATTTGGGAATGCAAACATTGTTCATTCCTCTGTATAGCTTCGTGACAACTGGAAATGGCTTCCAATCAGCAGACAAAACGTTGAGCCCCATGGCCAACCCTTCCTCAACCAAGTCACGGCTGCTGGAGACTCGGCTAGCCTTGTAAAAGGCGCTCTCACAGCGGTCGAAGCCGGGCACCTTTCTGTTGAAAGAAGGGCAGGCAACGAAGTTACAAGGACCAATAGAACTGTGCAGTGGAAACGATCTCTGTTTCGCTCCATCCTCTAACACATTCTCCAGCGCTGGCACCTTGACATAAAGCCAATAGCTTTTCCAATTCTTATCCCAGGTGTTTTTCTGGCAAAAGGTAAGTTCTACCTTTTGCAAATTAGTCTGCCTCCATCGCGCGCAGAAGGTAACGCTGCCATAGTCCAGCTCGTATTCAAAGCCGTCAAGCTTAACACTTTTTGTCTGGCGATGCCCTTCAAAGTAGCGGACGAAGCAGTCCACATTAACATCTGATGCATTCGTTTTCACGGCCCAAAAGAAACGAAGTAGATGAGTGATAGCATTGGGGGTGAGGTGATGGAATTGCAATCCGAACCTCCTAAGAATATCAGCAATCACATTATCAACGGGCATCCGAAGCCCAGCGCAGAAGAACTCCTTGAACACCACGGCTTCGTCCTCAAGAGGTGTCGGGGTAGTCTCTGTGCCTGGGGCTCGTCCGTGACCGGCTGGGAAGTATCCCTTTGACTCGTAAAAGCGGATCAACTCAGGGGTAACAAAGGATTTACCAAAGACAGTGGTCTTTGGCTTCTTCCGATAATCCAAAAGATCTGATACATCAGCTTCTACATCCTCAAGGGCATCACCGGCCGCAGACTCGGCATCCTCTGTGTCATCGCCTCCGGCGGGATCACCCTCAATGGGATCCTTGCCCTATCATCAGCTTCCACAGCAATTTCAGCTTCTGGAGCTACGGCCATGTTGACCTCAAGCTCTTGAGCAAAGGATTGAGCTTCGACAGCATCCATGTCAATAGCGTCCGAATTGTCTCCTTCGGAGTCGGAGTCAATCAGACGAGCGGTTTGCTTCGTGCGAGCCGCTAGAACAAACAAAAAACAATAAGTAAACGAAATAGCAAAAAGATAGAAAGGAAAAAAACGAAGGAAATCATAGAGTACAAAAAGCAAAAACTTACTCGTAACGAGAAGAAAAAGCCAAAAACTTGAGATTCAAGAGCTTTGAAAGCAAGCGAAAGCTTCAAACACAAGCTAAGTAAGAAAATCGCCAAGTGAAGCAAGCGAGATTCTACCCCCCCTTCGGTCCTATTTATAGGGCTATAAAATCTGACCGTTGAAAATCTCGAAAAACGAATCAGCGCTTCAAATTCAAACAAATCAAAGCAAAATAACGGCAATGGTACCAAAATTTAACCGTTAAGAAACACTTGGGGGCTTTCTCCAACAAGGAGGAGGCGTTTCTCGGGCTGGCAAGCAATCCAAAGTTCGTGGAGCCCGGCCTGTTGAAGAAAGCCCTCGTCCTCGAGGGGCTACTGTTAGGGATTTGGCCCGTCGACAAACGCCCTCTACTTGTTATGTTCTCTCTCATGCGTAAAGGCGGCAATGAACAAGGGAGCTGAAGCCAATCGGCTTCGATCACTCAATAGATCCCTAATTTGGCCGCTTCGGTCATCACGTCTAGCAGTATACCAAAGCGACGTTATCCAAACTAAGTTAGAAGCTAATTTGATGAAGTATTGATACTATTGAGTGTCAAAAGCTATGATTGAGTTAATGGCTAGCTTCGGTTCGCTCTATATTGCAGGTCCTTGGGGGAGCCATTGGCTTTTGGACGCCAAGAGACGGCTTCGGGTCGCCCCGACTCGGAGGAAGCCAAATCGAGGAACTGCACAGCTCTTTCTGGCGAGCGAAGCAGGCTTAGACCAAGTCCAAGCCAAGTCAAACACGGGATTGCAAGTCTACTCATTCACATTGGGAGGAGTAAATGTACCAAAGTGTCCTTGGGCTATTTGTGTTATATAGTCTAGAGGATGATGCCTGATTTCCAAGGGTACAATGGGGATGTGAAGACCCTTGGTCTCCCTATAAAAGGAGGCCCCTCTCCTACATGTAAAGGTTGGTTGATTCCCGAGAACACTGTTGATAAGTAATATATTGTTTCTTGTCCCAGTTACTCAATCTCTTCCGTTGCTTGGGCTCATTGGCTTCGGCTATTATCCCAACAGCCACGACAGGGGAATTGTGTTTAAAGTTTGCACAGGTTTCGTTGATTTTCGCACGAAGAATTGGCATGCTTCACACTTTTTAACTAACTCGCTTGCGTCTTGAAGCGCTGTAGGCCAGTAGAAGCTCTGTTGGTATGCTTTCCCCACTAGATATCGGGGAGAAGCGTGAGATCCACAGATTTCTCTGCGAATATCTTGGAGCAAACTAATGCCCTCAGCCCGTGTGATGCATTTGAGGAGTAGTCCATTGCGTGCTATTTTGTATAGTCGTCTGTCAACCAATTGATAATTTTTGACTTTACGATGGATTTTCTCCAGTGTCGCATCATCGTCAAGTATAGCTTGGTTTGTGAGGTATGCTCGGATTGAATCCATCTAGTTCTCCTCGTTTTCAACTAGAGCGGCAGCCCGAGCCGTATCGACCAACATAGGCTCCTTGATGGATTCGTTGGTTGTTGAAACTGTGCCTTTACCAGGTATAATTTTTTGGTTCGGTAAAGATACCGACACACATGGTTTAGTAAGAATTTCAAGTAACACGTTACCTGGAAGCTGTGTGCGTTCGGCAGCTGCTTTCGTGAGTTTATCTGCATCGCCATTGTACTCCCATTTAACGTGTCGTACTTCAAGCCCATCAAATTTGCTTTCCATCCGCCTGTATGCTTCCATGTATTTGGCCATGATGTCGCTTTGCACACTATACTCCTTCATGACTTGTTTTGCGGCTAACTCGGAATCCCCTTCCACGAGCAGCCTCTTAATGCCCAGAGATGCAGCTATGCGAAGCCCTGTCAAAAGCTCTTCATACTCGGCAACATTGTTAGTAGAGGTTGGATCAACAAAATTAATTTGTAATGCATACCTGATGATGTCATTGTTTGGAGAGATAAGGACCACCCCAGCCCCCGCGCCTGCTCTGCAAAATGCTCCGTCATAGAACATAGTCTAGTGTTCGGGATTTTGGGCACTTTCTCCGGGTTCGGGGTTAGTCCACTCTGCAACGAAATTTGGCAGAGCCTACTACTTGATGGCAGTTTTGGGTATGAATTCTACGTCGTAAACCCCAGCTCCACAGAACATTGTGCAATCCTACCCACGGCATCCCGATTATGTAAAATGGTGCCTAGAGGGTAAGTCGATACAACCATGCTCTTGTGGCTCAGAAAATAATGCTTGAGTTTTCTGGAAGTCATCAGCACAACATACAATAATTTCTGGATCTGAGGGTACCTTGTTTTTGCATCGTGCAACACCTCGCTTACAAAGTAAATGGGGTGTTGTGTTTGTCGACTTTTCTGTTGGTCTTTCGACCACCAAAACAGTGCTGATAACTGTTGGCGTCGCTGTTACGTATAATAACATCTCTTCTTTGGGTTGTGGCGGGACCAACACTGGCATTTTTCGCAGGTATTGCTTGAATGCCTGGAACGCCTCTTCTGCCTCTGCCGACCACTCAAAACGATCAGTCTTACGTAACAATTTATAAAACGGCATACCTCGTTTGCCTGACTTGGATACGAATCGACTCAGGGACGCCATCATTCCCGCTAGCTTTTGGACCTCATGGCGGCTGCGTGGAGACTTCATGTCCTCGATGGCCTTGATCTTGTGTGGATTTGCCTCTATACCCCATTGTGACACGAGGTAATCGAGGAGCTTACCCGATGATACACCAAAGGTGCACTTGGCGGGGTTGAGCATCGTCCTGTTTTTACGCAATTATCAAATGTTTCGGTTAAATTGGTGACCAGGTCGCCTTTTAACTTACTTTTTACAATGATATCATCTATGTATGCTTCCACATTACAGCCGATCTGGCCTTCGAGAACATTGTGAACATATTTTTGATAATTACAACCTGCGTTTTTTAGACCAAAAGGCATCTTTATATAACAGTAAACACCGAAGGGAGTTACAAATGCAGTTTTCTCCTCATCATCAATGCACATGCTGATTTGGTGATACCCCGAATAGGCATCTAGAAAACAAAGCCGCTCGCATCCTGAGGTTGAATCTACAATTTGATCTATCATATGCAATGGATACTCGTCCTTTGGGCATGCTTTATTCAGATCGGTATAATCCACACACATCCGCCACGTTCTGTTGGGCTTTTTCACCATGACTGGGTTTGCTAGCCACTCCGGAAAAGGGACCTCTCGAACGAAGCCGGCTTTGAGCAGTCGGTTGATTTCTTCGTTAATGGTGTCTCATTTCTCCAAGGTGTATCTTCTTTGCTTCTGCTTGACTGGTCGGGCGCTAATTCGTATGCCAAGCTTGTGCTCTATTACCTCCCTGGGGATTCCGGGCATATCGGATGGTTCCCAACAGAACATGTCAGCATTTGCCTGGAGGAAAGCAATGAGCTCTCCTATTTGTCACCCAGACCAGTGCCCACATTCGTTGTCTTGGTCGGGTCCGTCTCATCAAGCGCCATCGCTTTTGTGCCTGGTTCGACATGCTTTGTTGTAGGCGTGATCGGGGAGGCTTCAGCTGATGACTCGCCTGCTGCTTGAGGTGGTGTCCCCTTGCTTGGGGTCTACTCCACCGAGGTCAGCTTTTTCGCGGTGGCATCATTGGTATTTTTGTCCGCCACGAGCACTGGTTGTGCTTTTGACTTTGATCGAGCTTCGGCTGCTCGAGATGTTTCTGCGACTATAGCCTGCCCGGCTGTAGTCGGTAGACTCTTGGGATTCGTCTTAGTAGGTTCTGCAGCCTTGGCTGGTTCCTGCTCTCCTCCCTTGATCATGTCCAGGGTTTTCATATCGCATTGAACAGCACCCTTGCGATCACCTCAGACAGTGATCAGGCCTAATGGCCCCGGTATCTTGGTCATGGAGTAGGCAAAGTGGGTGACAACCATGAACTTCTTCAAGAATGGCCTGCCCAAGATGCAGTTGTAGGCCGATGTAAGGTCTACCACCTCGAAGGTGAGGAACTCTAATCAGATGTTTTTCCCCACCATGAGGGTCACCTGCAGATCAATCTTCCCCAATGGGATGGCTTGGATGCTTGGTATAACCCCGTAGAAGGGCTTGTCCACTGGGGACAATGACCTCCTTGGGATCCCAAGTTCGTCGTAGGCATTGACGAACAACAGGTTGAGGGTGCTCCCACTGTCGATTAGGGTTCACCTGACCTTGCGCGAGCCGATCCAAGGCTTGATGCACAGTGGTAGTAGTGGCCCATCATACAGCATGTCGGGGTGGTCCCTTTGATCAAAGGTGATCGGGACGTTGGACCACCTAAACGGCTGCTTGCAGGGTTTGGTGCTTGCTATTTGCCTCTCGACCAACTTCACCTGGGATTTGGAGGTTCGGGTTGAGCAACCACCGAATATGGTGGCGATCTCCAGGTCCTCGGGGAGTTGAGGTTCATCATCACCATCCATGTAGTTCGCTTGCCGAGAGTGTTGAGCGGCCTGGTCACGTGGACCCCCTTGTTGCTGGCTTTCCTCTTCCTGCTTTTGTTTCTTGTACACCGTGCAGTCCACAAAGTGGTGCTTTGTCGACCAGTGAATAGGGCAGGACATTGCGAGGTACTCAGGTCTCCCTTGGCGCCAGTACGGGCTTTTCCTATTGTTGGCGGTTCTTAATGACAAAATATTATTGCCAACAAAGATACAAAAGAATGATAAAACAAATAGACATAGGGTTATTTACTAATGAATTCCACAAGTTTTGGTCCATATGTGATTACAGGAACAAAATGGCAAAAGAATGACTAAATTGGGCCCAGGGCCAGGTCGCCCGACCTCCCCAGGTCGGCCGACCTGGGCCCAGACCCAGGGAGGTCTAACCTTAGCCCACCAACAGAAGCACACTTGAGAGTGATCAGGGACGTTGAGATCAAGTCGGTGGAATTGAAGAGATGGGATTGGGCCATGTGGCAATCACTTGGATCCATGGGCCCACATCCCTGACTTAACCGACATATGTTCGACATTACCCACCAGAAACCGACCATGGGGCCCACAAGAGAGTGACCCTGACAGAGTGGGGCCGAGGGGCCACAGCCCTGGGTCGGCTGACCGAGCCAGGTCGGCCCACCTGGCCGCGTGACCATTTCGCCACCGCCTTCACGAGCAACTGTCAACCGCCTCCAGGAGCCCATCTGTACCGTGGATCATCTACGTCGGTTGATCTGACGGTCGGCCGATCCCCTCTAGTCGGCCAACCTGGGCCCACCTCCGGACCGCCTCAACCTCTGCAAACCGTCTTCAAACCGCCTCTCCAAGCTATAAATAGCTGGACTCGGGGCAGGGCAAAGCATCATCGAGATGAAGTGAAGATCCAAGGCGAAGCCCTCCTCATATCTAGAGTAGAAATAGGGAGAGAGTGAGGGAAAGTCTAGAGGAGTCCCGGCCTGTCGGCGACCCTCCACCTGTACCTCGACGGATGCGAGCTACTCAGTAAGTATCCAGGATTCAACTAGTATTCAAGTTTGAGTTATAGAAAAGCTGAGTTCTCTATTGTGCTTGTGGGTTCGTTGCTTTATTCATAAAGTATTCTAATCTCTGATCAAGGTTAGGATAGCTGATATTATCTTAGGCGTGGTGCTTAGGTGTATATCTGCCCTCATTTGCCTCGTAGCCCCACGGATTAGAAGAGGTAGGTGGCAGGTGGTGACAGCCCTGTCCGTCCTTTGTAATCCTCCACGTTCGGGTACGGCGTAAAGCTGTTGGCCGGCAATTTCTTAGAGGTCTAGGATACCCCGTGCCCAAAGCAAGCATAGGAGAATTCCCTTCGATATAATCAGCCTTAGTACCAAGTTATCCTCTCTACCCAGCCTTTATATACACTCGATCAATCCGGTTCAGCTTTAGTGATTAGACAGTCCTTTACCTTCCCCGTGGATTCGATACCTGGTTTACTCATGGGTGAAAGCTACTACGACAGCCGTGCGCTCAACAAGATTTCTGGCGCCGTTGTTGGGGAACGGTAGCTGTTGTCTAAGATCTAAGGTTGCCCGTATATCCTTTATTTTATATTTCTTTTATTTTTGTTTTCGACCATGAATTCCACCCAAATTCATGAGTTCTCCGCTCCAAAGGGCGAATTATTGGAGCCACACCCCTCGTCAAATCCTATTTTAACCGATAGCTATGAACTTCGTCCTGCCTTCATAGCTATGGTCCAGGAGATATCTTTCTCTGGAGGTGATGGTGAAAACCCGTACCATCACTTGCACGAATTCGAGTTGCTTTGCTCGTGTCTGGTTATATCAGGCATGACACAGGCGACGATTAGATGGAAGCTCTTCCCATTCTCTCTCAAAGAGAGAGCAAGGAAGTGGTATGACCATACCGTTGGGCTAACAAACGGTGAATGGGAAAAGTTACAGGACAAGTTTTGTCTTGAATACTTTCCTGTTCACCGGATTTGTGCACTTCAGAAGGAGATCATTAACTTCCAGCAACGAGAGAAGGAAACAATCGCCAAAGCATGGGATCGATTCCAGGACTCATGTCTAACCGGAACGGATCTAGGCTTCCCAGACTATATGCCCATGCAGCATTTTCGGTCTGGGTTGAATAGTGAAGATGCCCGGTACATAGACATAGCAGCCGGGGCCTCATTCCTACACATAACCCCAGCCAGAGCAAAAGAAGTCCTAGCAGCCATTCGAGAGAACTCTCTCTTGACGGTCCTTATAACAGAAAATCCGACCGTCAATAGGCTCAGAAACCAATAAAGATCAAGGCATAACTTAGGCATTAGTATTCAAATAATAGTATACCATGCATATCTGGAATATATTTGAGTACAGGGACTACGGTGCAGAAGATGGACAAAACTGGGCACAGGCCCAGGTCGGCCGACCTGGCTAGGTCGGGCGACCTGGTCTGGATCCCAATCGAGCCCAAACTCCACACAGGTCAAGAAGCACACAATGTAAGGATCTTGAACGTTGATTCATGGTCGGTGGAAGTCAAGGGTGGAGGATGAGCC
>CM014272.1:38096237-38121338 GCA_004135705.1 Alloteropsis semialata | reverse complement strand
ACCTCCTCCGACGGGGCCACCCCCTTTCCCTTGGCGTCCGCCCCGGCGGCGGTCGCCGGCGCATCAGCATCGCCGCCCTCGTGGGCGGCGGCGTCCCCCGCGGCCCCAGACTGGCCAGCGGAGGGCGTCACCTCCTTCTCCGCGTCACCT
Organism: Alloteropsis semialata; assembly: GCA_004135705.1. Taxonomy (NCBI): domain Eukaryota; kingdom Viridiplantae; phylum Streptophyta; class Magnoliopsida; order Poales; family Poaceae; genus Alloteropsis; species Alloteropsis semialata. Next base: position 38,121,188 of record CM014272.1, on the reverse strand, counting down.
TCACCGAGGCCCGCGGAAATGCCCATGTCCACCATCTCCGTCGCCGGTGGCATCTCCTCCCCCGACGTCGGTGTCCTCAACGTCTCCCTCAAGTCCGCCATCTCCGCCGAAGCGCTCCGGCACTGTCTGGACAAGTAGCGGTGGCAGCGGCGTTTGAAATCCGGCGACGGCGAACGGGCGGCGAGCGAATCGCTCCTACGGCGGCACTAAGCGGTGGTGGAGGCGCGGGATGGTTCTCGATTTGGAAAAGTAACTGTGGTAAAAGCCGTCGGTGAACAGATCCGATTTATCCCCTTCCGCTGATCCGAGTTACCCTAACGGCGCCGTAACTAACGGACGGAAACCGCGGAAGTCCCGTTAACTGCGGGCCAACGGCTCGCTGCGCGCCAACGGCTCTTTCGCTGCAGGACTCGGCCAGCCCCGACCCTCGGGGACTCGGCGCTCTTGACTCCGGTCAACGGGTCTCCGGACTCGGCCAGCCCCGACCCTCGGGGACTCGGCGCTCTTGACTCCGGTCAACGGGTCTCCGGACTCGGCCAGTCCCGACCCTCGGGGACTCGGCGCTCTTGACTCCGGTCAACGGGTCTCCGGACTCGGCCAGCCCCGACCCTCGGGGACTCGGCGCTCTTGACTCCAGTCAACGGGTCTCCGGACTCGGCCAGCCCCGACCCTCGGGGACTCGGCGCTCTTGACTCCGGTCAACGGGTCTCCGGACTCGGCCAGCCCGACCCTCGGGGACTCGGCGCTCTTGACTCCGGTCAATGGGTCTCCGGACTCGGCCAGCCCCGACCCTCGGGGACTCGGCGCTCTTGACTCCGGTCAATGGGTCTCCAGACTCGGCCAGCCCCGACCCTCGGGGACTCGGCGCTCTTGACTCCGGTCAACGGGTCTCCGGACTCGGCTCGCCCCGGTTCTCAGGGACTCGGTGCTCTTGACTCCTGTCAACGGGTCTCAGGGCTCGGTGCCTCGGCACATCGACCAAGAAGACTCCATAATTTGTTACTATTGTGTGAACCTACGATGCCTTTCTTGACTCCCGGGTCCAGGGACATAGATATTGCGTTTATAAGAAACGAAAAGGAGAAAAGATTCAATACAAGGATTATAAATTACAAAGGGAGCCGGTCAAGGGGCCGGTTACAAGAACCAAACACATCAACCGTCAAAATGACGGCCTGGGGCACTCGTCCCTGCGCCTAGTGCTGCATCCGAAGCAAGCTTGGCCCACATGAGCTCCTCGCAGGCTCTCTTGTAGCACCACTGCAGCCGTCGACGGGACAGCACCAATAGAGGGCTGTTAGCGAATATCTCTGGGTATCCCTTGCTCTACAAAGCAATTCACCCCACATGGCCCTCGTCACATGGGAATGCAGGGGTGAATGGGACAGCACTTAGACGCTAGTCAACACCCCCAGATCTTCGGAAGCACTCTTCTAGCACCACGCTATCAAGTCCCCATGATCCTCCCTGGAGGATGAACCCAGTACCAAGTCCCCAACATGGTGTGTCATATGCCTATCTTCTAATAACTGCAAGGCTCAGGGCCTTGGTGTATATTTATAGCCCTGAGCTAAATGATAACATGTGACTCCGGTTGCATTGTTCAGCGCGTGAGCTCTGTGCCACGCAGCAGCTCCTCTCTTCGAAATGCTCAGTCCGCCCTTATCCTTTTTGGCTTCATTCAACCACGGGAATGCTCTGTGCGATCATGTGAATACTGTTCTTGTCACGACTCGTCTGGCAAAGCTTATCCTTTGGGCGGCCTGACTGCCCCGAAGCTTGGAGATCCTTTTCTTTTGACCATTAGCCCGACTTTTCTAGTCGGCCCAATGCTCGGGGACTACTCCATATGCCCCATCAGGATGTGTCACTTTTCCCAAGTGCTGTAGCTCCTCGGCGTCCGACTCGGCCACGACTCGGGGCTATGCCACTCGCGGCTCCGCCCCGGGTCCGCCCAGGGTCATCCCCGGATGGCCTGCGGTTTTCTTTTTTGAGCACCGCGCACCCTTGTGTCGGCCTGCCGACCAAGACGCTTCAGCCGACCTGGAAGGCTTCGTTTCTTCATCGACAGTCCGACACGCGCCTGCACGTTGCTCGGGGACTTGTGGGATATGGGTACCCCTGGGCCCACTACCGATCGGGTAGCCAGTCGGCCTGGTCCCACATCTGACAAGGAGGTGGGCCGATCCCGGGCCGGCCCACAAGGATCCTCGGCTTGATGGATAAGATTGGAGAAGACTTAGCCTGCAAGGTATTTGGCGATATCCTCGAATCCCACCCAGAGATCATGGAGAATATACGGCGACCGATACAGATTAGTTTCCTAATTTGAGCCGGATGCAATTAGAGATAACTGACTTGTAAACCCTAGGCCGTCAGCCTATATAAGGCGGCCTAGGTCAACCCCTTCATTCATTCGATTCCTAGCCGCCAGATCCCCCATTGTAACCAAGAGCTCGCCGCTGTTCTCTGGAACTCGCCGAGCAAATCAATACAAGACCCCCGAGCACAGGACGTAGGGTATTATACCTCCGGGTAGCCCGAACCTGTATAATCCCTGTGTCCCTGTGTTACCTCGAGCTCCCTAGTCCAGCGATCTCCCTTTGCCTATAAATCAACCATCTGGGTACCCCCGGGTGGACTGCTGGACTAGAACTCCGACAGGGGGATAGAGGTGGATAGAGCAAAAATTGAAGTCATAGAAAAGCTTCCACTCCTACCAATGTTAAGGGGATCCATAGCTTCCTAGGCCATGCGGGGTTTTACTGACATTTTATCAGAGATTTTTCTCAAATAGCCAGACCCCTCACTAGCCTTTTAGCCAAGGATGTACCTTTCAATTTTGATGATGAGTGTTTACATGCTTTCACCATTTTAAAGAACGCTCTCATCTCAGCGCCAGTCATTCAACCCCCTGACTGGACGCTACCTTTTGAGATTATGTGTGATGCCAGTGATTATGCTGTTGGTGCTGTCCTTGGGCAAACCAAAAATAAGAACCATCATGCTATCTCGTATGCTAGTAAAACTTTGATAGGAGCTCAACTTAACTATGCTACCACTGAAAAAGAGCTCTTGGCAGTAGTTTTTGCTATAGACAAGTTTAGATCTTACTTGGTAGGAGCTAAGGTGATTGTCTACACCGACCATGATGCCTTGAAATATCTGCTTACCAAGAAAGATGCTAAACCACGCCTTATCCGATGGATTCTCTTACTCCAAGAATTTGATTTGGAAATTAAGGATAAAAAGGGAGTAGAGAATTCAGTAGCAGATCATTTGTCGCGTATGCAGTTTACTGACATGCAGGATCTACCGATAAATATTGGAAATATTGTGACTGCCTCCGACCCCTGGTATGCAAATATTGTGAACTTTATGGTTGCAGGATATGTACCGCCAGGGGAGAACAAGAGAAGTCTGATCTACGAGAGTAGACTCCATCTATGGGATGAACCATACCTATACAGGGTATGCTCAGATGGCATGCTCAGGCGATGTGTACCAACAAATGAAGCAAGGAAGATCCTTGAGCAGTGCCATGCAGCCCCATATGGAGGTCACTACGGGGCGTTCAGGACAAGATCGAAGATCTGGCAGAGTGGATTCTACTGGCCCACAATGTATGAGGATACAAAGGAATTCATTCGACGATGCCAGCAGTGCCAGAAACATGGAGGGATCACCGCAAGAGATGCAATGCCACTCACAAACAACTTACAAGTTGAACTGTTTGATGTGTGGGGCATTGATTTCATAGGACCCTTTGTCAAATCCTATGATAGTGAGTACATCCTGGTGGCAGTGGACTATGTCTCGAAGTGGGTTGAAGCAATGCCATGTCGAGCCGCTGACTCCAAACATGCGTGAAAGATGTTCCATGAGATCATCTTTCCACGTTTTGGAACCCCCAGGATGGTGATCAGTGATGGAGGGTCACATTTCATCGACAAGACCTTCTGGAAGTTCTTGGCAGAACTGGGGGCAAAACACAACATAGCTACACTGTACCACCCCCAGACAAGCGGTCAAGCAGAAACATCGAACAAGCAGATCAAGAACATTCTGCAGAAGACCGTGACAGAAATGGGCAAAGGATGGAAGAGCAAGTTACCAGATGCTCTATGGGCTTACCGAACGGCATACAAAACGCTAATCGGAATGTCCCCATATCAGCTGGTTTGCGGCAAGACTTGCCATTTACCAGTTGAGCTAGAGCATCGGGCGCACTGGGCCATAAGAAAGTGGAACATGGATTTGCCAGCAGCCCAGCAGATGAGAAGAATGCAACTATCAGAGCTGGAAGAGTGGAGAGACAAAGCGTACCACAGTGCCAGGATCTACAAGGATAGAACCAAGAGATGGCACGACAAGAGGATCAAGGTGAAGGAGTTCCACCCCGGGGATAAGGTATTACTCTTTAATTCCAGGGTGAAGCTCTTTGGACATGGAAAACTCCGGAGCAAATGGGAAGGACCGTTCGTTGTGGTGGAGACTTCGTCGCACGGGGCAATCACACTCCAAGATGATGAAGGTAACCTCTTCAAGGTAAATGGTCAACGTTTAAAAGTTTTCCTTGAACCTGATAAAGTAGATGAGGAATTTGATGTGATCAATTTGGTCATGGATGATTCCCATTTATAATTACATCTTATGCTAAATCCTTGACCCCTAGAGCCTGAATGCATACATTTTGGGGCTTAGTGGATCTGTCACGTACTGCACAAAGAAGGAGAAGGCGATCGGGCTCAAGGCCAGGTCAGCCGACCTGACCAGGTCGGCCGACGTGCCACTGAGCCCGATCAGCCCTATCTTTTGCCAACGTTCTATTCTAACATCTCTGAAGCCGTTCTGCGGTGGATGAGCGATTCTACCTCTGATGGATCCGAGAAGAGAGTTAGCCTTTCTTTAAAATTTCACCCATCCTCTTCTTCCCTCTCATCTGAGTTCTTTCTCGCCCCCATTCTGAAATTACCAAGCCACACCTTCCAAATTCCCAACAATGGCCGGAAAGAGCCACCCCAAATCCCGATCGACCTTCGATCTGGAAGGAGAGCCCACTCCGGCCAATCAACTAGTGCCCATCAACCTGGAGCAAACCATGGCTGAGGTCGTCTCCCCACTGGCCATCCTCCCACCAGAGGAGGACACGAGAGGGCGCACTAGGGGGTCGGCCGACGGCCCTGGTCGGCCGATCGGCCCTGGTGGCCCCTCGCGGTCTCGCTCGGCGGCGCGGTCTTAGTCTCCGAGGAGGACCCAGAGGCGAGATGCACGGGCATCAAGCCCGTACAGAAGGCCGACGACGGGGCAATTAACTCCAAAGAAGACGCCGGCGGCCGGCCCGATCAAGGGGGATGGACTCCCCACGCTTCAACCAGGGGAGAAGTTGAAGGAGGTGGTCAGGAACAAGTGGGAGGACGTCGTGGCGTATCACTATACGTCCGATGTGTCCATCTACTCTCCTGCTAGCACCCCGGGGCCACGTTTCCGGATCTTTGGGGAAAGGAAACCCGGAGGTGGCTACGGAAAGGGGCTGTTCCCTCCCCTCACACCTGAGGAGAGGAAGGAGTTGGAGGAGTCGGTGGAATCATCACCCACCGGCAAGATCAAGAGGCACATCAAGCCTCCTCCAATTCGCAGGCCTGGGGGCCATTATGAGAGTGATGATGAGAAGGCCCCCAAGGCTCCCTCCAACGCTGAGTTGGTAGAGTTGAATAATCAACTCGGTCGCGACTATGCAAAGTTGGAGAAGAAGTTCGCTGAAGAGCGACTTGAGCGCATTAACCTTCAAGGCGACTTTGATATGTTGTGTAGATCAACAGTCGTGAACCTTAAGCGCTATGCCAAAGCTGCAGGGAATGAGAATCTTTATCATGCACCATAGGCACCCTAGGCTTTGGTTTAGGATAGGCACATTAGTCTCTTTCTCTTCATTCAATTGTTTCATTTATTTAATTTATTTATTATGTAATGTGCCTCTGAGTTATGAATAAAATAAAATGTTTAGTGTATTAGGATTGTGTCTTCTTTTTGTTTCCACTTGTTTTGAATAAAAGGTACAAGTGTGGGGGAGATTCACAACGGGAAACAGAGTGATCCAACGTGAAACAGAGCATATCAGAACGCAACAAAACAGCACGCGAAAGGGCTGAACCAGAAAGGTCACCCCCAGGTCGCCCGACCCCACCAGGTCGGCCGACCTGGCCTGGGTCCCACCTCGCTTCTTCTTTTTTCTGCACGCTGGTTTGATCATCCTAACCTCTGTTTCAGTTGAATACTTGTAGAACCTGATCATGGAATTCTGAACTTAATTAAATTAACCCTTTTTGCATCCTCCCATCACATGGAGAATATTAACTTACATATATTTTATTCTCTGTACCTTTTGGCTTGTGGAAATCTTCATTCTTATAGGAACTCATGTCATCTAAGTTATTGCATTTAGAGATATGGCTTTAATATGAAAGATGATTTTACTTACTTGAGTACTTGGAATTTATGAAAAGTTTTTAAAACTTTTAACCATGCTATGCTCCTCATGGGTTTGAAAGACAACCACTTACAATTATAATCAAACATTCCTTTTGAGCTTTGAGTTGTTCCAAGTCTTGTGACCCTGATTAGAGATACTTCATGTTTTTAAAGTCAAGATCACGTACACTCCACCATAAAAAGCTAAACCCTTACACTGAGGGTAAAGCAAAACATGCCTTTGTTCCATATTCATGAATAAAATACTCCTAAGTGACTTTCTTCCCCAAAATCAAGATGAAAAGAAGATATGGGCCATATGCATAGAAAAAAAAGAGAGGAAAGAAACTCATGCTAAAAAGCATCGAGTGGAAAAAAAAGGGGGGAGAAGAAAAGAAAAGTGCAATAGCCCATATCCAAAAAGAAAAGAAAGGGAAGGAAGTCAAGACAAAGGAGTACTACTACATTTCCACCTCATATCACACACTAGCACATCTTGACTTGATTACATGATTTGTCTCTGACTTGGATCCAATCCTTGGAATGACAACACAAGTGAATTAAGGTATGTATCTTGAGAGCTCCACATATAAAGTTCTATTTTGGAGAGTCTGAGTGTTGTCCAACCACCATGAATATCCAGAGAGAAACTCGCTGAGGAGCAAGGCATTGGTTTTTCTTTTGCGAAATTCTAAAAACCCAAGTACTTGAGATGTAAAATGTATCATGACATATAAAAAGCTGTTCCTTCCTGCAATAACCCAAGAAGACATGTTAGCCACTTATATAATTCTATAAAGCCTAAATGTTTGGGAATAACCTATATGTTTGTTTATAATTTCCAGGATAAAACTTAGACTTTACTCGAGGGCGAGTAAAGGATAAGTGTGGGGGAGCTTGTTGGCGGTTCTTAATGACAAAATATTATTGCCAACAAAGATACAAAAGAATGATAAAACAAATAGACATAGGGTTATTTACTAATGAATTCCACAAGTTTTGGTGCATATGTGATTACAGGAACAAAGTGGCAAAAGAATGACTAAATTGGGCCCAGGGCCAGGTCACCCGACCTCCCCAGGTCGGCTGACCAGGGCCTAGACCCAGGGAGGTCTAACGTTAGCACACCAATAGAAGCACACTTGAGAGTGATCGGTGATGTTGAGATCAGGTCGGTGGAATTGAAGAAATGGGATTGGGCCACGTGGCAATCACTTGGATCCATGGGCCCACATCCCTGACTTAACCGACATATCTTCGACATTACCCACCAAAAACCGACCATGGGGCCCACAGGAGAGTGACCCTGACAGAGTGGAGCCGAGGGGCCACAGCCCTGGGTCGGCCGACCGAGCCAGGTCGGCCGACCTGGCCGCGCGACCATTTCACCACCGCCTTCACGAGCAACTGTCAACCACCTCCAGGAGCCCATCTGTACCGTGGATCATGTACGTCGGTTGATCTGACGGTCGGCCGATCCCCTCTAGTCGGCCGACCTGGGCCCACCTCCGGACCGCCTCAACCTCTGCAAACCGACTTCAAACCGCCTCTCCAAGCTATAAATAGCTGGACTCGGGGCAGGGCTAAGCATCATCGAGATGAAGTGAAGATCCAAGGCGAAGCCCTCCTCATATCTAGAGTAGAAATAGGGAGAGAGTGAGGGAGAGTCTGGAGGAGTCCCGGCCTGTCGGCGACCTTCCACCTGTACCTCGACGGATGCGAGCTACTCAGTAAGTATCCGGGATTCAACTAGTATTCAAGTCTGAGTTATAGAAAAGCTGAGTTCTCTATTGTGCTTGTGGGTTCGTTGCTTTATTCATAAAGTATTCTAATCTCTGATCAAGGTTAGGATAGCCGATATTATCTTAGGCGTGGTGCTTAGGTGTATATTTGCCCTCGTTTGCCTCGTAGCCCCATGGATTAGAAGAGGTAGGCGGCAGGTGGTGACAGCCCTGTCCGTCCTTTCTAATCCTCCACGTTCGGGTATGGCGTAGAGCTGTTGGCTGGCAATTTCTTAGAGGTCTAGGATACCCCGGTGCCAAAAGCAAGCATAGGAGAATTCCCTTCGATATAATCAGCCTTAATGCTAAGTTATCCTCTCTACCCAGCCTTTATATACACTCGATCGATCCGGTTCAGCTTTAGTGATTAGACAGTCCTTTACGTTCCCCGTGGATTCGATACCTGGTTTACTCACGGGTGAAAGCTACTACGACAGCCGTGCGCTTGCGGACTTTCTGTTTGCCACCGCTAGTGTCAACACCTATCCACTACCAAGACTTCTTTGCCCTCGGTCTCGTGCTTCTTGTTCTTATGTTTGTCCTTCTTCTTGCCTTCCCCGTACGGCTTGCTCTATTCGGGCTTCGACTGGACCCGTGCTCGGGCGTCCGCCATCTTGGCGGTCTACTCGAGGATCTTGTAGAGTTCAGCCACCATCTTTGGGGTCTTTTTGGCAAGTTTTCCCGCCGTCCGCTTGTCCCTGTAGCCCTGATTGATGGCAACAATCACCCGATCATCCTCCATATCAGGTATGGTGTTTTGGATGTCGCTGAATCGGCCGATGTAGTCCCAAAGAGATTCTTCGGGTTTCTGCACACAGTTGAGCAAATCTCCCTCATGCCCGGGACATTTGTAGGTGCCTTGGAAATTGGCCTCAAACGTCTCCCGAAGAGGGGCCCATGACTTGATACTAGCTTCGGGCAGGTTCATGAGCCACCTTCGGACTGATCCCTGTAGGGCAGTCGACAAGTAGTTGGCTTTGACGTAATCGTCTCCCCCGGTGGCATAGATGATCGTGGAATAGATCTGGATCCACTCGCGGGGGGTTGGTTGTTCCATCATACTTCTCGATGTTAGTAGGACGAAACTTCTGTGGCCACGTGAACTTGCGAAAGCCTGGAGAGTACGCAAGGCACCCCCAGTGCCTGATCGGGAGTCACGTGGTGGAGAGTCTGGATGAGACTGGTAGTTGCCCTCACGTGCTCGGTAATTGATGTGAACTAGGGTTCCCGATCTTCCGAAAGGTTGTGATAACTCTCTATTTGGTGGAGTCGCTACACAAATCGATCTGGCTTCCGAACAACATGTTCAAACCCCCGCAATCGCAGCACAACGTCTCCTCAGGTTATTGACCGGCGGTACATGGTCGACCTCGCCAAGAAGGCTAATCCTTGCCTGCAAATCGAAGAACACAAGCAAGAATAAGAAAGAATGCAACCAAATTGCAGATGAATGATTAAACTCACAAAGTTGGGGTCTCACAAACCAACGAACGGCGAAACTGTTCTTGACAGAATAATCTAAGCAAAACCCCAGTCTAAACGGCGGTGGCTACTGAGTTTATGAGTCGCCCTAGGGTTGGGGCGACCAGGGGGGGCGCCCACAAGATAGGCTTAAGGCCCGACACGATACAAGGCCTGAAAAAGGCCCAAAACAGGTGATGCAGCAACTTGTCATGATCACACAGAATGATCCACAAACCTTCTCGAGCTAGGACCAGAACCACAAGAAGCGTCTCGTCATCACGCTTCCAACGCATCCAAGAATGCCTTCATTGGACGCCGTATGAGGGAGATATCACCATTTTGGTGCAGGCATGTCTGCTGAGTCCGAACCGAACTCGTAGTCCAAGTTGGCGATGACTTGTAGCTTGGTGATGAGGTCGGATCGTGTATATCCAGCGTGGTGATGTCCTCATCATCCTCCCCTTCTTGAATTGGAGTCGTCCTCGACTCCATCACATCATCAACCTCCTGCAAAAGGTTAGTAACAGCAGGGTACGAAGCGCTATGTGCAGGATCAGTGGAAATAGCAACACGTGTACAAAGCATGGTATGGCATGGCTCATTAGATAAATAACGTGTAGCATCCAGAGATGTAGTAGCAAGTAAAACACCTTTCTTCAACTTAATTTTGTTAGGTGGAATAGTAGGTGGATCACAAGCATGTTCTTTCTTAGAATTGGCAACAAGTTCATTATCATCTTTACTAATTTCAGGTCTTCTTTATCAGCTTGCACAATTTCAGTGGAGGTCAAAGGAACCAAAGTAATTTTCTGTCCTTTATGCATAAAAGTGTAATTATTACTTCTAGCATGGTGTGTAGCTTTATTATCATGTTCCCAAGGATGACCCAACAAAAGAGAACAAGCTTGCATGGGTACCACATCGCAATCAACAAAATCAGCATATGCACCAATGGAGAAAGAAACTCTACAAGTTTGTATTACCTTTGCTTGTCCAGAGTCATTGAACCACTAAATATGGTATGGATGTCGATGTGGTCATGTGGTCAAGCCAAGTTTCTCGACCAAAGTTGAACTCACCAAGTTGTTGCAGCTTCCTCCATCAATAATCACACATGCACGTTGGTTGTTGATGACGAAGAAAGTTTGGAACAAATTGTGGCGTTGAATTTTCTTGGGGTGCTGAATTTGCATGCTGAGCACACGTTGAACAATAATGCTCCTGTAGCCCAACGTATCTGCAGCACAAAGAATAGGTCCATCGGCTGCATCGGCAGCATCGTCTTCTATGTCAGAGGTGCTGATGTACGCATATTCAGTAACAATGTATGTCCGCTGACTTGGGCAGTCCTTCTGCACATGGCCAAATCCCTTGCAGCGGTGGCACTGAAGGCCGGCAATGCGTCCCGTCGAGGCAATGGAGGAGCACTCTTGGATGGTTCCTGAAAAATCTTTTTACCTGAGTCTATAGGCGCTTGTTGTGGTGGTGCAGCCATTCCGGATGCCGCTGGCTGCTTGCTTGCTGCTGGTGGTGACGCCTGGAAAGATGAGGGCTTGGTCAGACCCAAAGGTGGCGCTGGTGGCTGCGTGTAGGTGTTTTTGGCCGCGCTTGTGTCCTGCAAAACACGCCCCTGCAATTCCTCTCAACGATGTCAGGGAGCTTGAGGTCTCTAATCGCGGCGGTGATTGCCTGTGTGACCGTCTCTGTCATCACTTTCTGCCCCTCCTCGATGGCAGCTTGTAGTTGCCCTTGACTCACGCACTCGTTGAAGTCCTTGGGAGTGTTATTTTCATCGTCACTGCCATTGTAAACACCAAAATAGGAACAAACGGTGAATGTTATGCCTAATAATGTACTACTCAGGTGTAGTGGTGCCTCTCGATCAAACACAGCAAAAGGAAACACCTTACCAAGCTCTTACAAGGTTCTTACCAGCAAGGCAGAGGACACCTGGAAGGCGTAGGCCGCTATTGCAAGGGTCAAAAACCTCCTGTCCAGAAGTAGTATGTGGAGCTATAGGAAGGCCAAATATGTGGGTGGAACACAATTCAATAACAGATAGTAATGCTGAATAAATGTTCAAAGCTACTTGTCCTTAGTTGCTGGTCTACTCATGTTCTAAGAATAGTAGTGTCAACAAGAAAGGAACAAGGATGATTATGATGAGCAACAATGACAATATCAGCAAGTATCCAGCAGCGCAAACCAAAACAGCAAGTGTATCCTCTCTAGGCCTCCCGCTGTTTCGTCTTTTAGCACTAGTAGAAATCAGAATTTTTTCTTTTTTCCTTTTATTTTTTTTGATATTTTTCTCAGCCAGGAGCACAAGAATAGGAACACCACCAAGTATTAGCTCAAACCAATGTAAGATGTGATCTATAGAAAATCACGAGCCTTCTCAAAAACTGGTGCTGGAACTTCGGAGCTCGAATCAACTCCCTTCCTGATTTTTTTGAATTTTTTGAAATCGGCGTGACTGGCAAAGTGGTGAATCGTATGTGCCAAATTTCGAGAGCTTTCTGAAAAAAAAGGACACCACAATCAGAGTTCCGAGCGAAAAGTTATGCCCGTTGAAAGGAGGACCATCTGAATTAGGTTTTGTGATGGTCGAATCGAAGTCGGATGCGAATCGGGTGGGGGAAACATTGTGGGATGATGGCAGCGGAATATGGGATCACACAATCAAACTAAAACACGAACAAAATCAGCAACAAAGACATGAACTTGGACACAAACTCAACACTACGGACTCTAAAAGAGAATTATGCAAAATGCTAAACATGGTTTTGGATGGGGAACAATTTTTTGTGGCTTTTCTGTGGACTCTAGGATGAAGGCAAAAATAAATCTAACTAGGGTAAGGGTGAACCGTCACTAGGGTAAGGGTGAACCTGACGGTATACCTAAAGCTTTGATACCACTTGATGTGAACTAGGGTTCCCGATCTTCCGAAAGGTTTTGATAACTCTCGATTTGGTGGAGTCGCTACACAAATCTATCCGGCTTCCGAAGAACATGTCCGAACCCCTGCAATCGCAACACAACATCTCCTCAGGTTATCGATCGGCGGTGCACGGTCGACCTCGCTAAGAAGGCTAATCCTTGCCTGCAAATCGAAGAACACAAGCAAGAACAAGAAAGAATGCAACCAAATTGCAGATGAATGATTAAACTCACGAAGTTGGGGTCAAACCACGAACGGCAAAACTGTTCTTGACAGAATAATCTAAGCAAAACCCCAGTCTAAATGGTGGTGGCTACTGAGTCTATGAGTTGCCCTAGGGTTGGGGCGACCAGGGGGGCGCCCACAACATGGGCTTAAGGCCCGACATGATACAAGGCCTGAAAAAGGCCCAAAACAGGTGATGTAGCAAATTGTCATGGTTACACAGAATGATCCATGAACCTTTTGGAGCTAGGACCATTACCAAAAGAAGCGCCTCATCGTCACGATTCCAACGCATCCAAGAACTCCTTCATTGGACGCCGTATGAGGGAGATATCACCGTTTTGGTGCAGACATGTCTGCTGAGTCCGAACCGAACTCGTAATCCAAGTTGGCGACGATTTGTAGCTTGGTGATGAGGTCGGATCGTGTATATCCAGCGTGGTGATGTCCTCATCAGTAATCTCAGTTGTAGTTGAGAGTTTCCTGAGCATCGCGATTCCTGCTATTGTGTTCGAGCTGCGGCCTCATGTCACGCCCCTCCTAGGGGTGATATCGAGGATGTCCGTTAACAGATCGGGAGCGAACCGGCGGGGGTTCGCCGGGCCTGTTGGATGGAGCTGGTGGTGAGGTAACGGCGGCCTCTAGCCACTCATTGGCCTTGTCCGCTGCTTCCCGAGCCTTCTTGGCAATGGTGACAATGGGGTTCCCTCAGCCATAGCTTCCATTGTTTCCAAGAGGGTTCGGATCTGTAGGTTGTCCTATTCGACTGCCCAGAAGTTGTTGTTAAGATCCCGGGGAGCCAACGAGGATGGAGCTATCAACGTGCGGGAATTAGCAATCTGGATGGTTGGTGCATTGCCGAGGCGAGGAGTTGGAGGTCTGCATGAGCTAGACGACTTGGCGGCAGCGCTTTCCCCGTTCCTAGTGAGCACTTGGATGCGGGGGTCTTCGGGCTGTTTTGATCCATTGCTTGATCCACTGTAATCGAGATACAACTGCGCAGTGCAATCAGCAATGTCTTCGGGAGTTGGGTCCCCAAAGGTGGCGAGAACTTCCCAACCGGCGCATGTGAGATCGGGATCGTGGATCCCTGTCAGCTTGAGCTCGTAATCGCCTTGGTGCTTGAACCCAAGATCCCCATAGTGGATCGATCGTGCAGGCACTAGATGGCTTGGAGCATAGAGATCGGAAGCGGAGGCAAAACTCCAGTTTGCTTCCGACTTGACGGAACTGGGCATGTAGGGCATCGATGAACTCGACGCGTCGGCGAACCAGACTCCGTTGACGATCGGCATGATCTTTCTTCACGCAAGGGCCCTACAAGGCGCGCCTCTGTTGAGGTTGTGCTCGGCAGATATTTGTCCAGCAGGCATCCCGCTTCGTGCGAAGATTGACCACAGTAGATGAACAATAAGACTCGGGATTTTATACTGGTTCGGACCCTCGAGATCGAGTAAAAACCCTACGTCCAGTTGCTTGCTTGTATCATCTCGGCGAGTACAGATTACAATTATGTAACAAATACTCTCAGGTGGATTGGTTAAGATTGAGATACCCTCTACATGCAGGACCCCCCACTATTTATATCTAGGGAGACGTGCCTTACGAGACAAAATAGACCTAAACCTAGTAGGACTCTAACTATCTTCGGGCTTTCCTCCTGCGATCCATCTGTCGTGTCCTATTCGTAGTCTTCTTCGCATGGTGTTGGTAGTCGGCAATCCTCGTGATCGGGCACCCGGATATTATGGCCTCAACAAAAACCTTACTAGCTCCTCAATCGATTCTCTCAGATGGCTCAATGTGTATGATTCCTCACCAAGGCATTAATTTGCCTTCTTTCTCCTATTTCTAAAAGGCTTATGAGCGGCTCGAGGTAGGAGATATGACATACTTGCATCACATATATTGCAAATTCAAAGAATAGATCCAAGAAGAAAATTATTCATACAATCTGATCAAGATGTGCATGTGTGTGGAAGAATAAAATTGTAGGTCCTTTTTGTATGATCTCTCTCCTCTTGAAAATATTTTGAGAACATGGCTATCTATATTTTTTCTTTTTTCTTTTTTATGCTCAATGCTTTTATGAGCATGTATTATTATTTTTCTTTTTTCTTGGACCTTCATGTGTCCAAAATGTTTTTCTGTAGCCCATGTCTCTTTTGCAAAGGATATTTGGAGAGAGATTCGTAACACATATAGAGCATTTATTTTGTGGATGGATGAATATTGCTAACTTCTAGAGTAGAAGTTTAGCATATGTATGTGGAGTGTACGTGATCTTGATCAAGAAAGCATAAAGAGCATCTTACAAAGGTCACAGCAATTTGATAAAGCTCATTGCAATAGCAAGCAGGATATGTATAAGGTTTTCAATGTGAGCAACATATGGCTTTGGTAGGAATAAGGCATCACTTGAGGGGCTTTGTAAGGTAATTGATATTAAACTTTTGCAAGAAAAACAAACCAAGTGCTTTATACAGAAAGAGCAAGACTCCTCTTATCATACCATATCTCATTCGTCAACCATTTAGATAGTATGCTTTCCTAAAGATATATGATCACAAGCAGCAGGTGTATGCGCAAGGAATAAAGAATATGAAAGCTAATCAAGGATGAAAATTAAAATCAAAGGAGCAACAAGTTTTATTTGAGTTTAATTTTGATGATTATCTCAAGATTACTTTAAACTTATGAATGAGGGAGGATGAGGGATTGACATGCAAACATCGCATTGGACGAAATGGGAGACGTGGTGTGCTAGAGGACCTTTGATTGACGAAGAATTTGTTCGAGCCCCTCTGGTTCCCGACCGTCATGATCTTTTTGATGTTGGTCCATGCGATGTTGCGTGCGTAGTCGTGGGTGATCTTAAATATATGAACATGGAGAAGCCCGAGAGACCCCCACACTTGATCTTGTACCTGCCGTTATTCAAAACAAGGTGGAAACAAAACAACGACTCTATTGGCCTTACAAACCAGGGAGCCTGATCTTTATTTGAAATTCAAATATTTTTTTGGTGTTTTTATGTTATGCATTTTTTTATTGATTTTTTATTTTTTTATGGGAAACAAATCTTGCAAGGTAACTTAGCAGGGAGATTAAAGAAGAAAATATGCACAAGGTGTTTTGGATACTTCCCTAGCAAAATTCCCCCAAGTTTTGATCTTGCAAATGAATGCAAGATTTGAGCTTAAGAGTGCCAAAGATTTGTTCATTGTTCATCCTGCTTCATCGTGCAAATTTCTTCCATGTGACTAGGGGTTTCAGATGTTGGAGTTATGGTCGCCACCCTTTAGTCATCACTTCATCCCTGCAAAAAGTTAGTGGACAACAAATACCCAAAAGACCATTTGAGTAGATATCATTATTGCCATAGGGTTAGTTATTCACATCCACACTTAAAAACAGATTGGTCTTTAACATATTAAGCGTAGATCCTGTTTGCCATTTTTTATATTTATTTTCAAATGTTCTCTTTTTTTAAATTTTTATTTTCACCATTTTCTTTTAAGCACAACTCAAACAAGGCTGAATTGCATCAACATGATCACAAGGGGGTTTTGCAATATACTCACAGTGAATTTTTGAAAGGTGATGTACCTCCTTGTATGTTGTGCAGAATTTGTTGCAGTGTATCCACTGCCTTGCTTTGTCTCCAATTTGAATCAAGCTTGACGACTTACCCGCTCAAATTTGAAAATTTTCCTACAGGGGTTACTCAATCTATAAAAGCATTTACTCAAAGGTTCATCAATCAAACTTGACATCATGCCTCATTTTATTAAAGAAGACCATTTTAACCTAAGCACCACACTTAATTTAAAAGTAGTCTATGAATGTATTCTGCGTATGTACATTCAACCAAGAGCATACGAGCATAGATAAAGGAAGCATGAGAACATGAGCAAGCACTTTTCAAATGGAGACAAACATGAGTCGGTACAATAATGGTGAACATCGGGTTACCTCCCGGAAGGGCTTTGTTTAAAGTCAAAAGCAAGACATGACACTTACCTTAGTGTACTTACGGTTGGCATTGGATGACGACAAGTTCAGAATTGCCATCGTGGTAGTTCCTTGCCCTTGTTGCCCTCATTACTGGTGACATGTTTGCACGTGGAAAGCATGTGTGCGCTAAATGTTGGGATGCCCCAACAAGTAACTGGAACAAATGCAAAACACGAGCACGCAACAAACACCTTTTCTCATGAAAGCATGCATAAGCCAAGGATGAAAGGTAAGGAGCAGTGGAGTTGAGCCGGGCGACTTAGGGGGACTATTGAGGTGTAGTGCCACAATGGCATGTACACCCAGATCTTAATCTCACTAAGGCTCACCAGCTATTTTTTTGTCTTTTCTTTTTAAATGCATTCATGGTTGGGAAATAAATATGCAAACTAACTTGAAATGCAAGAACAAAACAAATATGTTGGGTGATTGGAAATCCAAATAAGGGCAAATCAAAACTTGATATGCAATTTGTAAGAAACTTGAGGCCTGGTGTTTCTCAAAGCGCAAACTGATGAATCTTTTAATCTAAATGGCGTGGTGAGAGTCAGTTCCATTTAACCCTATTGATCGGTCTACCAACCACGTTTGGCAATTAACCGACCCTGTAGGGGCTGGAATGAGTTGGACTAGGAACCCGAATAGATAGGTGATGAAAGATTTCACCACCCACCTAGACTAGGCACAGCACCCGAATACAGTTCAAAGCCAAGGAGACACCCATTCAAAAAGAAGGCACTTGAGGGTGTGTTTGGTTGAGCTGTAGCTTTTGAAAAAGTAGCTGTGAGCTATGGGTTGTGAAAAGTAGCTGTGAGCTGTGGGCTGAAAGCCGCTTGGTGGAACAGCTGTGGCTTTTGGGACTACGGGAAGAGACGTAACTTATGAGTGGCAGATGGGTAATTTCTGGATCCAAAAGCCAGCAAAAGCAAGGGGTGAGGTGCTTTGGGATTTACACTAGACAAAAGTTGGCTTTGGCAAAAGCATCAATAGGCTTTTGGCCCATTTGGTTCAGCTTTTGGCTTTAGGAAGCAAAAGCCACACCCGAAAGCCCAACCAAACACACCCTAAGTTTTTACACTTCAAAGCAAAAATGACATACAACATGAATGCTTACAAATGTAGGGGATAATGCCTGGTTACCTCCAGGCAGGCATTTGAGATTTTTTAATTATTTTTTTAATAGCAAGAAAGGATACATGAACTAACATCATCTATAAACCAAAGATAAAATTTGGCATTAATGGAACTTGTCATGAGATACGTACAAACCTCCCCCACACTTGGATTTTTGTGTCACTGGACAAGAAAATCAAGTGTGTGTCGGCCTCCTTCAAGTTTTGTTCCATTGCCAAAAGTTACGATGGTGTTGTAGATGATGTAGCTCTCATGTTCTTAAGCATCATACACCTGTCGTTCTTTTCAGTTTCAACCTGTAATGATTAGCAACGAAAAATACCCGAGGGAGAACTTAACCGAAGAACATGCTCTTGCTAGTTTTTTTTATGAAGCGGATGGGTAGTGATGATGAATATTGATCGATAAAGATAGAAGGAATGATTTGATGGTATGGAATGGGGATACATGGGCGAACTTGGTTCAACACAAGTACAGCAACCGTTCCCCGGCAACGGCACCAGAAAGCTTGTTGGCATTTTTAACGATGACAGATAAATCCGCAAGCGTACGGATACCGATGTAGCTTCCACCCGAGAGTATTCCAGGGTATCAAATCCACAGGGAACATGTGTGTACTAGTGCAGAGTTAAGAACGTCCAAGGACAAGAGAAGTGATATATGTGTAGAAAGTAGAGAGGGTTATTCTAGGAATTCTGGATAATCTAAGGATAGCTCAAGTCATTTACTAAATTACTTGCTTCGGGACGGCCAACCTTTCTAGCCTCAGAAAGCGATGAGAAGGGGACTAGGCAAGCTAACCAATGGTCCTACTATATTCTAGTGCTGCTCACGTGGTGGACTACATACGCAATCAGGGCTGTCACCACCTAGGGCTATCACTACAAATCCGTGGCACTAGGCGCACTCCAAGGTATTCAAAAAACTAGACATCCCGTCTACTCAATTAAATACTATCTTAGCATTACAAGTACTAAGACACTTATCACAGCAAGGAGCCCACAAGTAAATAAAGTAAAGCTTGAACTTAATAAAATATTAAACCAGAAATACAAAGAAAATAACCAGATGTTACTCGAACCTGAGCCGCACCCGCCGATATACAAGAAGAAGAGAGGAAGCCGACATCCCGGCTTCTCCTGGACTCTCACCTCACCCCTCGACTATTCTAACACTACATTGGATCTGGCCTTTGAGCTTTGCTTCACTTCTTCGTGTGTTGAATGAGGGAGTGAATCCCTCTATTTATAGTAGAGGAGGTGGCTTGGGGATGTGGAGATCCTCCCCTTAATCCTAGGGAATATTCCCCTCCTCCTTCTCTCCTCAAGCCATTTGTCCACAGAACCAACCTCCAAAGGCTATGGGGACGCGAGACCCGTGACCACCGAATAACCAGCTCAAAACCACGGAGAACCGGGCGCCTCGGTCAAGAACTGGAGTGAAACCACGCTTTCAGAGTTCATGCGCGAGAAAAAACGGCCGGGCCAGGGCAAAACCGCCCCTGACCCATGCCTCTCCCACAAGAAACCGATCGCGGCAACTAACACGACGCCACGTGGCCCCCCACCCCGGTTCGATCTCGCGCGGGCGAGCGCGCGAGCGCTTGGCGCCGCGGCTGCCACGCGTCGTTCCGAGACGGGCTGGTTGCCAACGCACGGTGCGCGCCGTGTTGGGCCTGGGCCTGCCCGTGGTCTGCGCCCGACTGCTGGGCTGACATGGGCCACATCTGGGCGGCGGGCCTGGGCTGCGCTAGGGCAGCAGGCTTGTGCATTGCCTGTAGTGACGTCAGCAGCGCTGACATCAGCGCCGCCCAATAATTTTTGATTTCCATATCTTTTTATTCTGAGCTTCAAAATATATAAATAATATATCCGCTGAAATCGTCTCAATGAGCTCTATGCAGTGGTGCACTCCAATTGGGATTTTGAGATAGTTTGTGATGACAAAATTTTTGGATCCTTCTCAAGTTAATAATATTAAATCCTGCATAACACGTTAAAACACCAGAACTCATGGAAATAGTTAGTAATAAACCCTACCACTATGTTCGATGTTTATATTTGACATATTTTTTTTGCAAGAATTAACGGTTAAAAGTGGCACTTAAGGACCATCAACATCGAGTCAACCGCAGATTTGCTCTGCAAAACCTTGAAGAGCGATTTGTGCAAGTTGTTGGCCAGGAGGTTTACGCCAACGCAGCAGCCAACATCCTGGCTGTCACACAAGGACTTGAAGATCTGGACCAAACCCCAGAAATCCAATGGACGAAGACGATGCTCGAGACAGTAGCAATTCAGCATGACGTGATGTGCCCTGCTCGAACAATCACTAGGTCCAAGACAGCAAGTTGCCAAGGCAGCAATCACAACCCTGACAGAGGCAATCACGGCAATCCATCTCACCATCCAAGCAGAGACCGCCGAGAACATGACAACATGGGCAGCATGGTAGTCGGCGCTGGAGGTGGAAACCACGATGCAGAACAGAGCCACAATCGTGGGCATGGCGGCAACAGGGATAGAGACGGACGTCGCGGCTATCATGACGATGATAGGGATCTGCGACACCAGCTACAGAGCAAAGACGCACGCACCGTCGTCTCCGCACGCGCCCGTGATCTCGAAGAAGAAGAATGCAGGCAGCGTCAGGAGTACGACCAGATCTACAGGCCTCCAGGCCAAGGCCATCACAACCTTGGCAAGTACGAATGATTCCCAATTTTCTCAAACCACATCTGAGCTACTGCATAGCCCGAGAAGTTTAAACCATCCAGCATCGAGAGATACGACGAGAAACACGATCCCGAGCAGTGGCTCCGCATCTACTACTCGGCAATCAAGGCGGCAAAGGGTGACACCGACAACATGTGCACCTACTTCCAAGTGGTTCTCGATCAAGCTCCTCTAACTTGGTTGGAAGGACTAAAACCCGGCTCCATCGACTCCTGGGATGAACTCTGCAGGGTCTTCATCAACAACATCCAGGGCTCATGATAGAAGCCGGGTACTCGCTTTGACCTCGCCCAGTGCAAACATGTCACACCCGGATTTATGAAGGAAACCCGAATGCTACTATATGTGTACCCATGAAGTCCAAAACACAGATATAGCCTTAGAATAACAGAATATGAAAGTAATCCAGTGTTCTAGTACAAAAGAATGCATCTCAGAATTATTACAATAAGACTCAAGTCTTTAATCAAAGTTTACACAGTACGAACAAAATAAACTCTCATGGCACCATTAACT
Source organism: Alloteropsis semialata (assembly GCA_004135705.1). NCBI lineage: Eukaryota > Viridiplantae > Streptophyta > Magnoliopsida > Poales > Poaceae > Alloteropsis > Alloteropsis semialata. Next base: position 38,099,901 of record CM014272.1, on the reverse strand, counting down.
CCACAAGACACCGACTGGTTGACAGTTGCCTAGAAGTTGGGGATATCTTTAGGGAACTCCACAACACCCTCTGGTTCATCTGATTACCCATCCGGGATTTTGTTGAATAATGCAAGTGTAAGTAACCATCTTTACTTAACAAATATAACACGAGGTATGAAGGCTGAAAAGTGCTGTGGTTAGCACTTTTATTTGTTCAATTTTAGCATTAACCAATTTACTACAATATAATAGGAATAACCTAGTTGTAACACAAATTAAGTATTGAGAAGTATCATTATATCATCATCAGTCCATTCTCGTTCCATCATAATCATCACCAGGGCAAAAGTCACTATTCAAAAAGGATCGAGGCCACTCGTAATCGTGAGTACGGCTAATATATTAGTTTTCAACCTATAGAGGTTGTACACTTTCCCCACTGGTTGTGATTCCCGTGATGCCTGGGTGGATTAGACCCATTTCACACTTCCTTAGGTGTGCGGCTGGGTTTCACTACGAGACCTTTCGAATGTCCCTCTAAAAAGCTAATGGCTGTTGAGGTTTCAACATAGGCGCATGAACCCAACTCTCAGGATCAACAAAACACCTAGGGCGCAACGTGAGTGGGTTGTTGGCGTTCAGGGCGCAACGTGAACAAATGCCTACGGACATCAGGGCGCAACGTGAGTCTATCCCCAAGCAGATTAGGCTCATACTTCAACCACAGTTCCCCCCTAACGCCTTTTGGAAATCCCTGCTAGTTAGAGTTGTGCATTTTACTTAGCCAGGACCAGAGCCATATAGTTCCCGTGGTTGTAATATTTTCCTAGGTTGCCACTTTAAGATAGAAACCAGAATAAGAGATGCCCAGAAGAAAGCACACAGCACATGTTCCAGATCAAGAGTTGCCAAGAACAAAGCACATAGCACATGTTCCAGCTCCCTTACCATGTTGGTAAAAAGCAAGTTTTAACCATTCATCATTATTCATCATCAACAGGTATCAAATGTATAGTATCATTAACTCAGTGAGCTCAAGTTGCATAGCCTAGCATTTTCTACCCAATAGATGCAGAACCCAGGTTGTTCAAGGTAATCAGGATATAAGAGAAACTAGGAATGACCTTATCCAATTTAAACTCATGCATGAATGTATATGAATATTAAAGGTGTATAGGCTGCAAAGAATTTCTCATGTTATACTTGCCTTCCTCTTGGTACTGCTACTGCTGCTCTTGCTCTTCGAAGTGTTGCTCAACAGATGTCTTGAACAGCTCACCATCTAGACACGATCAATAATCACCACACATACATTCCAGACAAACCAATACATGCATACCAAAAGAAATAAATTAGAACAGTACAACAATAAATACAATCAGAGGCTAAAAAGCTAAATAAACTATTCTATGCATTACTACGAACACATAAGCGCAAGAATCACTTAAATCGGAGCTAAAAAGCATTTTCTATGGCTAAAACAAGGTCTAGGGGCTTGCTGGCAAAGAATCCAAAGTTCCAAGGGCTTATCTGCAAAAAATTAGGGACCTAAACATAATTATACATAAATAACGAAGGTCATGCAAAATCTACATCTAAGAACGGTGGGTACTATTATTTAAAAGCTCAGGGGTTAAAACAGAAGAAAAATGAATTAAGCATAATTACTTTTGAACTAGGCTGGACTGCGGGTTAATTTTAGTAAAGCCAGGGGCCTAAATGCAAAAGTAGCTGCGACGCGGTGGTGGGGCGGACGCGGCGCTGACTGGATGCTGAGGTGGCTGCCACGTGGTGCTGACGAGGCCGTGGACCGCTCCATGGACCGCGTCCACTGGTCCACGGTGGACCGGTTAAGGGTCGAAGGGGTACAGGGCAATCTGGACCGCTCGGATCAGATCCGACGGCCGGGATTCAGCCCAGGTGAGCGGGCGGCCAGCGGCGAGCGACGACGCATGGAGGGGCTTCACCGGTGTTGGCGATTTGACGCTGCAGGGCTCGGCTTGGAGCGCGGTTTGCACAGGAAGCAAGTGGGGAACATCGCGAATCTCACCGGGGTGATCTAGTCAGCGTTCGGGCAGCGGAGGCTGATTATCGGCGGCGGCGCTTGGCCGGCGAACGACAGCAGAAGCTCCTGTGATGAGAGAGAGAGGGTTGGCATGGGCAGCGGACGGCTAGAGCGGCGGTGGCGAGCTCGTCGGCAGAGCTTACCTCGGCAAGGATGGAGACGGCGTGAGGGCACAAAAAACGAGTGGCGAGCGGGGGGCTCCTAGGTTTTATATAGGGCCGAGGTGCGGGCGGTTAAGCACGGGGGAGTCCGCGGCGGTCACAGGAACTGCCCACGCGGATCATGCGCGGCGGTTGGGCGCGGTGGCGTGGCGAGTCGTACTCGACTCGGCCGAGTCCGACCGAGGTAGGGGGTGAACCTGGCGAGCAGGGCCCGCCTGGCAGCGGGCGTGCGGACGCAGCAAATGCGCGGGGGCGCTTTCGGCAAAGGGAAACGGGAGCGGGGAAGGGTGCGAGCGACTGGGCCGCTCTGGGCCGAAACGGAGAGCGAGCCACATGGCGAGGAAGAGTAGAGGGAGGTAAGGCGGTCTAGGCCGAGGAGTTAATGGGGCAAAAGCGGATCGGCCAAGAGTCTAAGGGCTAAAAGCAGACTTAAACACAAAAAGCGAATAAACACTCATTCAAAAGCAAATTCAGTGAGGATTTTAAATACGAATTCAAAACCCATCAAATGAATTGCTAGCAAACAAAAATATGCATTGGCATGAGTGCACATACATGTTTCTAAGCTTACCTTTGCTTTTAAATTCGGCGTAATTCATTCAAAAGCTAATGATGACAGGGGCATCCCTGTCCTCATTTAGAAAGACATAGCGAAGGCCAGCGGGCAAGGGTTTTAGTTCTACGTGCATCTTAGGTGGCTCCTTAGTTTCAAGTGGCTCAGAAGCGTCATCCTCTTCCTCTATAAAGTCGTGAACATTCTCTTCGAGGAATGACTCAAATGGGTCACTAGGTTGTAGGGATTTCACATCCTCAGCTGGGTTAGGTTCTACCAAAGGTTCAACTATGGAGTTCTTAACCCTAGCTAACGGTATAGTGAGAAGATTCCTTCCTACTTTGGCTAGGAGGTTTCCTTCTGAGGTTACATCCTGTAGAAGGCCCTCGATAGGATGTCCTATAAGGAGGTCGAAATCTGATGTCTCAAAGACGTAAAAGTCCAGAGCCATCTCAATCCCGTGGTGAAGGAGGAGAAAATCTCGTACTAGGCCGAGACTCTTGAGAATACGACCTGAGGATGTTCTAAGAAGTTTTGATGTTGGGGCCAGCTTTTTACGACGTCCAAGGATATACGCGAAAGAACTGGACATGATGTTTGCCCCAACAGTCGGGTTATACAGGATGTCTACAGCTACCTTGCTTACGAAACCTCGAATGATCTGCGAAGGTGAGTCAATCCGAATGACTTCGGAAGAAAACTCAGACTCGTTTGACCATTCCGTGTTTAGGATGGACAAAAGTTCCCTCACGGTTTCGTTCAGAATTTCTTTCTCCATGTAAATGGAGGGGGTCTTTACCGTAGGCTTCTTCTGTATTGAGTAGTTCAAGGTATTCCCAAAATCTTCAAAAAGATCTTCCTCGAACTCAAACGGTAATCCGAGAGGTTGAGTTTCCTCTTCCT
>CM014272.1:38044214-38095590 GCA_004135705.1 Alloteropsis semialata | reverse complement strand
GTCTTAGGTGGCTCCTTAGTTTCAAGTGGCTCAGAAGCGTCATCCTCTTCCTCTATAAAGTCGTGAACATTCTCTTCGAGGAATGACTCAAATGGGTCACTAGGTTGTAGGGATTTCACATCCTCAGCTGGGTTAGGTTCTACCAAAGGTTCAACTATGGAGTTCTTAACCCTAGCTAACGGTATAGTGAGAAGATTCCTTCCTACTTTGGCTAGGAGGTTTCCTTCTGAGGTTACATCCTGTAGAAGGCCCTCGATAGGATGTCCTATAAGGAGGTCGAAATCTGATGTCTCAAAGATGTAAAAGTCCAGAGCCATCTCAATCCCATGGTGAAAGAGGAGAAAATCTCGTACTAGGCCGAGACTCTTGAGAATACGACCTGAGGATGTTCTAAGAAGTTTTGATGTTGGGGCCAGCTTTTTACGACGTCCAAGGATATACGCGAAAGAACTGGACATGATGTTTGCCCCAACAGTCGGGTTATACAGGATGTCTACAGCTACCTTGCTTACGAAACCTCGAATGATCTGCGAAGGTGAGTCAATCCGAATGACTTCGGAAGAAAACTCAGACTCGTTTGACCATTCCGTGTTTAGGATGGACAAAAGTTCCCTCACGGTTTCGTTCAGAATTTCTTTCTCCATGTAAATGGAGGGGGTCTTTACCGTAGGCTTCTTCTGTATTGAGTAGTTCAAGGTATTCCCAAAATCTTCAAAAAGATCTTCCTCGAACTCAAACGGTAATCCGAGAGGTTGAGTTTCCTCTTCCTCAACGGATGGGGTCTCAGGAGCTGGACTGGGCAAGTCTATGGGTTCTATCTGGGAGTCTTCTTGCTCAGTCTCGGTCGCGTCAGCAGGAGAGTTCTCTCGAATGGCCGCTAGGACTTCTTTTGCTCTGGCCGGGGTTATGTGTAGGAATGAGCCCCCGGCTGCTATGTCTATGTACCGGGCATCTTCACTATTCAACCCAGACCGAAAATGCTGCATGAGCATATAGTCTGGGAAGCCTAGATCCGTTCCAGTTAGACATGAGTCCTGGAATCGGTCCCATGCTTTGGCGATTGTTTCCTTCTCTCGTTGCTGGAAGTTAATGATCTCCTTCCAAAGTGCACAAATCCGGTGAACAGGAAAGTATTCAAGACAAAACTTGTCCCGTAACTTTTCCCATTCACCGTTCGTTAGCCCAACGGTATGGTCATACCACTTCCTTGCTCTCTCTTTGAGAGAGAACAGGAAGAGCTTCCATCTAATCATCGCCTGTGTCATGCCTGATATAACCAGACACGAGCAAAGCAACTCGAATTCGTGCAAGTGATGGTACGGGTTTTCACCATCACCTCCAGAGAAGGATATGTCCTGGACCATAGCTATGAAGGCAGGGCGAAGTTCATAGCTATCGGTTAAAATAGGATTTGACGAGGGGTGCGGCTCCAATAATTCGCCCTTTGGAGCAGAGAACTCATGAATTTGGGTGGAATTCATGGTTGAAAACAAAAATAAGAGAAGTATAAAATAAAGGATATATGAGCAACCTTAGACCTTAGACAACAGCTACCGTTCCCCGGCAATGGCGCCAGAAAGCTTGTTGACACCAGCGGTGGCAAACAGAAAGTCCGCAAGCGCACGACTGTCGTAGTAGCTTTCACCCGTGAGTAAGCCAGGTATCGAATCCATGGGGAACGTAAAGGACTGCCTAATCACTAAAGCTAAACCGGATCGATCGAGTGTATATAAAGGCTGGGTAGAGAGGATAACTTAGCACTAAGGCTGATTATATCGAAGGGAATTCTCCTATGCCTCTTTTGGGCACTGGGGTATCCTAGACCTCTAAGAAATTGCCGGCTAACAGCTCTACGCCGTACCCGAACGTGGAGGATTACAAAAGACGGACATGGCTGTCACCACCTGCCGCCTACCTCTTCTAATCCGTGGTTACAAGGACGGACAGGCTGTCACCACCTGCCGCCTACCTCTTCTAATCCGTGGTGCTACGAGGCAAACGAGGGCAGATATACACCTAAGCACCACGCCTAAGATAATATCGGCTATCCTAACCTTGATCAGAGATTAGAATACTTTATGAATAAAGCAACGAACCCACAAGCACAATAGAGAACTCAACTTATCTATAACTCAGACTTAATTACTAGTTGAATCCCGGATACTTACTGAGTAGCTCGCATCCGTCGAGGTACAGGTGGAGGGTCGCCGACACGCCGGGACTCCTCCAGACTCTCCCTCACTCTCTCCCTATTTCTACTCTAGATATGAGGAGGGCTTCGCCTTGGATCTTCACTTCATCTCGATGATGCTTAGCCCTGCCCCGAGTCCAGCTATTTATAGCTTGGAGAGGCGGTTTGGAGTCGGTTTGCAGAGGTTGAGGCGGTCCGGAGGTGGGCCCAGGTCGGCCGACTAGGGGGGATCGGCCGACCGTCAGATTCACCGACGTAGATGATACACGGTACAGATGGGCTCCTGGAGGCGGTTGACAGTTGCTCGTGAAGGCGGTGGCGAAATGGTCGCGCGGCCAGGTCGGCCGACCTCCCATGGTCGGCCGACCCAGGGCTGTGGCCCCTCGGCCCCACTCTGTCAGGGTCACTCTCCTGTGGGCCCTGTAGTCGGTTTCCGGTGGGTAATGTCAAAGATGTGTAAGTTAAGACAGGGATGTGGCCCATGGATCCAAGTGATTGCCACATGGCCCAATCCCATCTCTTTATTCCCACCGACTTGATCTCAACGTTTCTGATCACTCCTGAGTGTGCTTCTGTTGATGGGCTTCATATGGACCTCACTGGGCCTGGGCCCAGGTCGGCCGACCATGGGAGGTCGGGCGACCTGGCCCTGGGCCCACTTTATCTCTTCTTTTGCCACTTTGTTTCTGTGATCACATATGCACCAAAACTCGTGGAATTCATTAGTAATTAACCCTATGTCTATTTGTTTTATCATTTTTCATGTTTTTATTGGCAATAATAATTCATCATTAAGAACCGCCAACAAGGTGCAGTTCCAGGTTTTAGCTCAATGAGGAACTCAGTGTCGCATTCTGGTGGCATACTTGGTAACTCCTCTGGAAAGACATCTAGAAATTTGATGTGAACTTGGGTCCCAACCTTCCGTCAGGTAAGTATAACTCTTGATTTGGGCGGAGTAGATACACAAACGATCCGGCTTCCGATCAACACGACCCGAACCCCACAATCGCAGTACCACTTCTCCTCTGGTTATCAACCGTGCGCAGCATGATTGACCTCGCCAAGAAGGCTATCCCCTGCATGCGAATCAAGAACACAAGCAAGGGCAAGGAAGAACACAACTCAATTGCAGAAATCCTTGGATGAAGCACACGAATTTGGGGTTTCACAAACCGATAAACGGCAAACTGTTCAATGATAGATTAGTTCTAAGCAAAACCCAAACCCTAATGTGGCGGTGGCTACTGAATATATGAGGGTTAGGGATGACCTCAACCCCCTGGTCATGTCACTAATGGACCTCAATACGATACACGGCCCAACGGCCCAAAATACGGTGACACAGCACCGTGACAAATTCTAGATGTCCAATTGTTTCAACAATTCCTGTTTACACCGATGGAATTTAGATGTGGGACTGGTGCCATTGGAAGCTCTATGAAATTCCCTTTCCATCCATATAAAGAACGTCCAAAATGGACTCCGTATGCGACCTGGGCATCGATTTTGGTGCGGACTGCTCCTGGACTCCGAAACGGGCTCGAACTCGATATGTTTTGGGCCTCCACTTGGGTTGGACGCCCTTTGCTGGTCCCGTCCACCACCAAGCCTCTCTTTAAGAACTTTTTCGTCATCTCCATGGTTCCTAATTATAATAATTAATTTAGGTAGCAATCTATTCTCAAAATAACTAAAACTAATACATAGGAACGAGCTCACCTTATCTTTAGAACGTATGGTTGTATGCGAAGGTGTCATGTTCTCATCATCCTCCCTTTCTTGAAAGCAAAGCGTCCTCGGTTTGACCGTAGTTGTAGAAGATGGCAAAGTCAACAACCAACTATGCTCCCTTTCTTGAAAGCGAACCTGATTCTTTAGAACAAAACTAGAGGAACTGGATATGATATGATTAGTGTTAATGCAGCCCTCAAATTGATCACATTGTTGTCCAACTAGAGAAGATTTCAAATTTGAATAAATATAAACTTGATGGGCCATATATTCTCTTTTACAATTATATTTACCAATAAAGTGATAGGTATTCCTAGTTAAGCATGGCAACTCAAAATTTGCAATAAGTCTCTCCTCCAAACAATTTAGATTACACAGAACATCAAATTCAATATAACCCAAAGTATTTAAAGAAGATAGCAGTTTTTGCTCATCATTTGCACAAGTAATTGGAATAAACATTTTATTTCCAGCACATGCATATGGCTCCAAAGTATGAGTATCATTAATATGAACTAGTTGTGGCATAGAAATAAATGAATCATTTACACACAACTCTTCTTTATCACAAGGAATAGCAAGAAAATCATCTTGTGACAAAGGTAAAGTAAGTAAAGGTTCTACAAATAGTTGCCCCATATTAGCATGATTGGTGGAAAAATTTAGCACATCAAAAAAATTCTCACCTTCCGTGAGTGTAGCATCATGTGCATTACCTTTGCTCTCATGTGCAGCAGTAGTCGAAGGTGCATCATGACATGAAGGTCCCGAATTGTCACATGAGTTGATGTCATCATGCTCTTCATCATCCTCATGTAGTTGAATGTCCTGCAAAAGGTTAGGGACAAGAAGAGGTACCACATGGGTGTCCTCCCCTGAAAACCTCACCTCATGTTGACAAATAGGTACATATAATTTAACATTGTCATTACCTAAAAGTTGTTTTTTTTGCCATACAAGCAAGATCCAATAATTGTGAAAGAGAAATGTAAGAGTGATCAACAAAAATATTCTGAATTTCAGGTCGAAGGCCATGCAAGAATCTATTCTCAGTTGCTTCTGCACACTCAACTATTTCACAACGCAACATTAAATCTTGCAATTTTTCAAAATATGACTTCACTGATTTACTACCTTGTTTGAGAAACTGAAGTTCTTCACACTAAATAGAGGAATAAGTGGGCACATAGTCATATCTTAAAAGTTGTTTTAACATCATCCATATTTTCGGTGTCTCCTTATTTTCACAAATAAACTCCCACCAAATTAAAGCATATCCTGTGAATGCGCTAGTGATAGCTCTAATACGTTCCTTTTTAGAAAAATAATGCATTGAAAACAATTCATTCTCTACCATTAGCTCCCATTTAGTATACTCAGAATAGTTGCAATCACCATCAAAAGACGGAATAAAATATTGAGTTTTACCTCGTCTCACATGGGTTGATGTTGCAATGTTTGAAAGACCATCATGGGACATCTTTGTCTCATCTCCATAAGTTGTGTAACCTATCATTATTAATGAAAACAAGAAAACACACAAAAGTATATTTTCCTATAATCTACTAGGATATGGTTATGTAGTAAAGTCACACACTCTCAGGCATCTTACCATGCTCTTACAAGGTTCTTACAAAAGCAATGCAAAGAATGGTACAACGGGTGGCTGGATCGTGATACTTACCAAGAGGGCATGAAACCACGATTGCAAGGTTCGACCCTGTACTGATCAGAAGAATATATGTAGAGCTTGGGAGGCAATATTTAGTAGCAAGGAATAGCAATAGTTTAATTCAAAAATTGCAAAACTGAAAATTAGTCCCAAGCTCAAGCAAGCAACAAATACAACTCAGCAAAGGACTCAAAGGATGCAAGCACTTCTGAATTTTTTTCTTTTGTTTTGCTGCTTTTCTTATTTTCTTCTTTCTTTTTGGTGCGGCTTTTACTTCTTTTTTTTTGCACCTTATGCCTTTTATTTTCTCTTGCTATTTTTTAGCAAGTGCTGCAAAAAAGAAAGTTTGAAGACTGCAGTGGAAACAAGTATGTGGGCAACATACACGGCAAGGTCACTTGTATTCAGCCAACAAAAAATCAATGTGACAACTTGATTGATAGCTTTCCTGGTGACGTAAGGATTCAGCAGTGCGTGTGCAGGAAGCACTGAACAAAGATGGTATAGAAATCTTGGCACAATTCTTTTAATCAAAAGGACTTCATCTGCTGTTACTCCACATGACCTGTTTCCTCTTATTCTCACAATAAAAAGGAAGCTATCAAATAAATGTGGCTTCTACGATTAGCCACGAAACCAATCTAAAAGTCCAAATTCCTTCTATACTTATTTCTTCTTCCCACCATGTAAACCAATCTGATCTGTTACCGCCTATTGTGGTCCTTGGCCAATGAAAAAAATTATAGGTTCTTTCTTTATTTTTCTTTTGCAAGCACGATCAGCCCAGCCTCAAACCAATACACGGCTCGTTCCTTCTTTCGCAACATGCACGTAGAGATACGACCGGACTCAAACTAGAACACGGACAAGATCTAAACTGACGAACATAACGACATGGCGAGGGACTAAAATTCCGAAAAGCAATCTGAAAGAAAAATTGCAGCAGCTAAAACGGGTTATGGGATGGGGGAAAATATGAACACAAATATTTTTGTAGGGCTTTTTGGTGGACTAAGGGATGAAGGCGAAATTGATGGAACTGAACTAGGGTGAGCCTGAGGGTAATACCTGAGTCTCTGATTACCACTTGATGTAAACTTGGGTCCCGATCTTCCGTCAGGTAAGGATAACTCTTGATTTGGGCGGAGTAGAGACACAAACGATCCGGCTTCCAATCAACACGACCCGAACCCTGCAATCGCAGCACCACTTCTCTGGTTATCAACCATGCGCAGCCCGATTGACCTCGCCAAGAAGACTATCCCCTGCATGCGAATCAAGAACACAAGCAAGGGCAAGGAAGAACATAACTCAATTACAGAAATCCTTGGATGAAGCACACGAATTTGGGGTTTCACAAACCGATAAACGGCAAACTGTTCAATGACAGATTAGTTCTAAGCAAAACCCAAACCCTAATGTGGCGGTGGCTACTGAATATATGAGGGTTAGGGATGACCTCAACCCCTTGGTCATGTCACTAATGGACCTCAATACGATACACGGCCCAACGGCCCAAAATACGGTGACACAGCACCGTGACAAATTCTAGATGTCCAATTGTTTCAACAATTCCTGTTTACTCCGATGGAATTTAGACGTGGGACTGGTGCCATTGGAAGCTCTATGAAATTCCCTTTCCATCCATATAAAGAACGTCCAAAATGGACTCCGTATGCGACCTGGGCATCGATTTTGGTGCGGACTGCTCCTGGACTCCGAAACGGGCTCGAACTCGATATGTTTTGGGCCTCCACTTGGGTTGGACGCCCTTTGCTGGTCCCGTCCACCACCAAGCCTCTCTTTAAGAACTTTTTCGTCATCTCCATGGTTCGTAATTATAATAATTAATTTAGGTAGCAATCTATTCTCAAAATAACTAAAACTAATACATAGGAACGAGTTCACCTTATCTTTAGAACGTATGGTTGTATGCGAAGGTGTCATGTTCTCATCATCCTCCCTTTCTTGAAAGCAAAGCGTCCTCGGTTTGACCGTAGTTGTAGAAGATGGCAAAGTCAACAACCAACTATGCTCCCTTTTTTGAAAGCGAACCTGATTCTTTAGAACAAAACTAGAGGAACTGGATATGATATGATTAGTGTTAATACAGCCCTCAAATTGATCACATTGTTGTCCAACTAGAGAAGATTTCAAATTTGAATAAATATAAACTTGATGGACCATATATTCTCTTTTACAATTATATTTACCAATAAAGTGATAGGTATTCCTAGTTAAGCATGGCAACTCAAAATTTGCAATAAGTCTCTCCTCCAAACAATTTAGATTACACAGAACATCAAATTCAATATAACCCAAAGTATTTAAAGAAGATAGCAGTTTTTGCTCATCATTTGCACAAGTAATTGGAATAAACATTTTATTTCCAGCACATGCATATGGCTCCAAAGTATGAGTATCATTAATATGAACTAGTTGTGGCATAGAAATAAATGAATCATTTACACACAACTCTTCTTTATCACAAGGAATAGCAAGAAAATCATCTTGTGACAAAGGTAAAGTAAGTAAAGGTTCGACAAATAGTTGCCCCATATTAGCATGATTGGTGGAAAAATTTAGCACATCAAAAAAATTCTCACCTTCCGTGAGTGTAGCATCATGTGCATTACCTTTGCTCTCATGTGCAGCAGTAGTCGAAGGTGCATCATGACATGAAGGTCCCGAAATGTCACATGAGTTGATGTCATCATGCTCTTCATCATCCTCATGTAGTTGAATGTCCTGCAAAAGGTTAGGGACAAGAAGAGGTACCACATGGGTGTCCTCCCCTGAAAACCTCACCTCATGTTGACAAATAGGTACATATAATTTAACATTATCATTACCTAAAAGTTGTTTTTTTGCCATACAAGCAAGATCAAATAATTGTGAAAGAGAAATGTAAGAGTGATCAACAAAAATATTCTGAATTTCAAGTCGAAGGCCATGCAAGAATCTATTCTCAGTTGCTTCTGCACACTCATCTATTTCACAACGCAACATTAAATCTTGCAATTTTTCAAAATATGACTTCACTGATTTACTACCTTGTTTGAGAAACTGAAGTTCTTCACACTAAATAGAGGAATAAGTGGGCACATAGTCATATCTTAAAAGTTGTTTTAACATCATCCATATTTTCGGTGTCTCCTTATTTTCACAAATAAACTCCCACCAAATTAAAGCATATCCTGTGAATGCGCTAGTGATAGCTCTAATACGTTCCTTTTTAGAAAAATAATGCATTGAAAACAATTCATTCTCTACCATTAGCTCCCATTTAGTATACTCAGAATAGTTGCAATCACCATCAAAAGACGGAATAAAATATTGAGTTTTACCTCGTCTCACATGGGTTGATGTTGCAATGTTTGAAAGACCATCATGGGACATCTTTGTCTCATCTCCATAAGTTGTGTAACCTATCATTATTAATGAAAACAAGAAAACACACAAAAGTATATTTTCCTATAATCTACTAGGATATGGTTATGTAGTAAAGTCACACACTCTCAGGCATCTTACCATGCTCTTACAAGGTTCTTACAAAAGCAATGCAAAGAATGGTACAATGGGTGGCTGGATCGTGATACTTACCAAGAGGGCATGAAACCACGATTGCAAGGTTCGACCCTGTGCTGATCAGAAGAATATATGTAGAGCTTGGGAGGCTATATTTAGTAGCAAGGAATAGCAATAGTTCAATTCAAAAATTGCAAAACTGAAAATTAGTCCCAAGCTCAAGCAAGCAACAAATACAACTCAGCAAAGGACTCAAAGGATGCAAGCACTTCTGAATTTTTTTCTTTTGTTTTGCTGCATTTCTTATTTTCTTCTTTCTTTTTGGTGCGGCTTTTACTTCTTTTTTTTTTGCACCTTATGCCTTTTCTTTTCTCTTGCTATTTTTTAGCAAGTCCTGCAAAAAAGAAAGTTTGAAGACTGCAGTGGAAACAAGTATGTGGGCAACATACACGGCAAGGTCACTTGTATTCAGCCAACAAAAAATCAATGTGACAACTTGATTGATAGCTTTCCTGGTGACGTAGGGATTCAACAGTGCGTGTGCAGGAAGCACTGAACAAAGATGGTATAGAAATCTTGGCACAATTCTTTTAATCAAAAGGACTTCATCTGCTGTTACTCCACATGACCTGTTTCCTCTTATTCTCACAATAAAAAGGAAGCTATCAAATTAATGTGGCTTCTACGATTAGCCACGAAACCAATCTGAAAGTCCAAATTCCTTCTATACTTATTTCTTCTTCCCACCACATAAACCAATCTGATCTGTTACCGCCTATTGTGGTCCTTGGCCAATGAAAAAAATTATAGGTTCTTTCTTTATTTTTCTTTTGCAAGCACGATCAGCCCAGCCTCAAACCAATACATGGCTCGTTCCTTCTTTCGCAACATGCACGTAGAGATACGACCGGACTCAAACTAGAACACGGACAAGATCTAAACTGACGAACATAACGACATGGCGAGGGACTAAAATTCCGAAAAGCAATCTGAAAGAAAAATTGCAACAGCTAAAACGGGTTATGGGATGGAGGAAAATATGAACACAAATATTTTTGTAGGGCTTTTTGGTGGACCATGGGATGAAGGCGAAATTGATGGTACTGAACTAGGGTAAGCCTGAGGGTAATACCTGAGTCTCTGATTACCACTTGATGTAAACTTGGGTCCCGATCTTCCATCAGGTAAGGATAACTCTTGATTTGGGCGGAGTAGAGACACAAACGATCCGGCTTCCAATCAACACGACCCGAACCCTGCAATCGCAGCACCACTTCTATGGTTATCAACCATGCGCAGCCCGATTGACCTCGCCAAGAAGACTATCCCCTGCATGCGAATCAAGAACCCAAGCAAGGGCAAGGAAGAACACAACTCAATTACAGAAATCCTTGGATGAAGCACACGAATTTGGGGTTTCACAAACCGATAAACGGCAAACTGTTCAATGACAGATTAGTTCTAAGCAAAACCCAAACCCTAATGTGGCGGTGGCTACTGAATATATGAGGGTTAGGGATGACCTCAACCCCTTGGTCATGTCACTAATGGACCTCAATACGATACACGGCCCAACGGCCCAAAATACGGTGACACAGCACCGTGACAAATTCTAGATGTCCAATTGTTTCAACAATTCCTGTTTACTCCGATGGAATTTAGACGTGGGACTGGTGCCATTGGAAGCTCTATGAAATTCCCTTTCCATCCATATAAAGAACGTCCAAAATGGACTCTGTATGCGATCTGGGCGTCGATTTTGGTGCGGACTGCTCCTGGACTCCGAAACGGGCTCGAACTCGATATGTTTTGGGCCTCCACTTGGGTTGGACGCCGTTTGCTGGTCCCCTCCACCATCAAGCCTCTCCTTAAGAACTTTGTTTGTCCTCTCTATAGTTCTTAATTATAATAATTCATTTAGGTAGCAATCTATTATCAAAATAACTAAAAGTAATACATAGGAACGAGCTCACCATATCTTTAGAACGTATGGTTGTATACGAAGGTGTCATGTTCTCATCAAAATTCCCCCACAACTCTGATATCTTCCATAGCTACTCCTTTCATCTGGTTGATCTGATAGGTTTCCAGTGTGGATGGATCTGCTTGAAACTCAATCTTTTCCCCAGTCTTGGTTGTTAGTTCCACTGCCCTCTGTGCTCACTTGATTACAGCATTGTAGGCTCCCAACCAAGTCATTCCCGAGATGAGATCAATCCCCATTGAATTTAGAACCATATGTGTGGTGTGAAACTCTACCCCCCTTATTTGTACACTTAAATCTGGACATGCCAGTTGTCGAGGTTGTACTCGGCAGATATTTATCCGGCAGGCACCCCGCTTCGTGCGAAGATTGATCACAGTAGATGAACACAGAGACTTGGGATTTTATACTGGTTCAAGCCCTCGAGATCGAGTAATAACCCTACGTCCAGTTGCTTGCTTTTATTATCTCGGCAAATACAGATTGCAATGATGTAACAAGTACTCTCGGGTGGATTAACTAAGATTGGGATACCCTCTACGTGCAGGACCCCCACTATTTATATCCAGGGAGACGTGCCTTACAAGACAAAACAGACCTAAACCTAGTAGGACTCTAACTATCATCGGGCTTTTCTTCTGCGATCCAGCCCGGTAGTCGGCAATCCTCGTGATCGGGCACCCGGGTATTATGGCCTCAATAGTAGCCCCCGAGCTTATCTTGTTCAGAAAAGGTTGTTCCTTGAATAGCCTTCGGGTCTTTTTACTCGTCGAGTGATTTTAGGATATGTAAATATCTCGACAATCACTTTCATGTGAGAGTTGTAAAAAGATCCCGAACTCTGAATGGAGAAACCTGCATCTAAATGATAAGGTCAGTGAAAATATTAGCCATAATCATAGCGAATAAAGAATATTCCACCTTGGAAACTGAAACGCCAAGGGTTGATGAAGCCTGTCCCATGCATTTAAGATCCACTATGCACGCCTCCGGAAACTCTAGCAGCGCACGCGATGTAAGTCATGACACTGTTATGGTTCCTCGATCTGCGCGCGAAGCGTCGTCCCCAGGGTCTTTAAATATCGAATCCCTTGGATAGATCTGCACTTGAACCTTCCCCACTAAGCCTTCCTCCCAGCACCATGGGAAAGAAAAGACTCAGCCACAAGATCAAGTTGCCTCATCTCCTTTTTGAAGACTCCCCTCGCAGCTCCGCCGAGCCGCCGCCCAGTGTTGACGCTCATTAATGCACATCACAGACCATCAACTCTGACATAAAGATATATATTCATCATAGCTATAGGGCTTATATCTAACATGTTCAACTAGTTTTGGTGACTATGTGTATGCAGGAGGCAACAGGTGAAATTTGAGGCAAAACGGGCTCGGTGGGCGGTCGCCCGAACTAGCTAGGTCGGCCGACGCCCAACCAAGGCTAAATGACTCTATCTTTGGATATGTGCTAGGAAAGCCATTCTAGACCAACCCTTGCCTATGCACCAAGGTTGGGTCAAGCCCATGTGGGAGAAGGACCTCAAGAGAAGAACAAAGGGGCCACATCCACAAGTACACATACTCAAATGGAGTGGTGTCACCTAGGGTGGGACTCCACGGCCTACAATATAATGGCTGGCAAAAGATGAGGCCAATCAGGCACAAAAGATACGTCGGCCGACCTGGGCCGGTCGGCCGAGCCTGGCCCGGAGCCCAATGGGGCCCAACTTCATCCAGGGCAAAGAAGCACACTCCAGGACCATCCTAGCCACTGATTCCATGACGGTTGGATCCAAGAGATGGGAATGGTCCAAGGGGAGTTCACATGGATAGAAGGGCCCACCTTCCAACCTAAACGTACTCAAATGCACCTATACCACCTGGAACCGCCATTAGGACCCACTAAACAGTCACTCAGCCGAAGATGGGCCCGATCGGTGCCGATAGCCGGTCGCCCGATCTCCCCGGTCGCCCGACCTGGTCCGGAGGCCAAACCGCCTCATCCTTCTGGTACGGGTTCCCACCGCCTCCAGGAGTCCATCTACGCCGTGCATCACTCAAGGCGGTGGATCTAACGTCGGCCGATCTCCCCGAATCGCCCGACCTGTGACTGAGTCCGTTCGTCCTCATCTTCCACGTGTCCACTCCCAACCGCCTCTACAAGCTATAAATAGTTGCATACCGGTCATTGAAGGGACACACAAGATTGAGAAGCCACAAGCTCCACTTCAAGGCGAAGCTCTACTCCACTGTAGTATCTAGAGAATAGGGAAAGAGTGAGGGGTAGTCCGGGGGAAGTGCCGGGTCTGTTGGCACTTTTTCCCGATCTTGTACCTCGACGGATGCTTCCTTCTTTTAGTAAGTGTTCGTGATCTCTTATGGTATTAAGTTCTCTTGATTAAGTAAGTTCTCTTCTATAGTTGCTTATGGGTTCATCGTTCATTAATCATTTATGAATGCTTAGTGAATACTTTGGTCTAGGAACAAGACTAAAGTAGTAATTGATAGCATAGACGTGGTGTCTGGGCTAGAAGTTACCTTTGTTTGCCTCATAGCCCCACGTATTCAGAGGTAGGCAGCAGGTGGTGACAGCCCTGTCCGTCCTTTGTAATCCTCGCCGTTCGGGTACGGCGTAGAGCTGTTGGCCGGCAATTTCCTAGAGGCCTAGGATACCCCGGTGCCCAAAGTAAGCAGACTATAGACACTGAGCTTCCTTATCAAGGTCCTTATCCATAGGAATCCTCTCTACCCTCGCCATCATTTCTCTTGTTGTCCTTGGACAATCTAGTTAGAAGACTAGTACACACGTTCCCTGTGGATTCGATACCCTGAATACTTCCGGGTGAAAGCTACAACGGTATCCGTGCGCTTGCGGATTTATCTGTGATCGTAAGAAATACCAACACCCAGCTCTTTTCCTAGCTCTCCCCTGGCATGGAGATGAAGGAATCGAAGTTGAACCACAAAGAGAAGCTCCGGCGATGGCATCCCCGGCTCCCGAAGCTGCTCCATAAAGCATTGCCACCGAGAAAAAACCTGCGCCGCCATCTCCAGCCCCGGTGTCCTCCATCTCCATCCCTTCTAACGATGAGTCAGAGCAAAGGGTCAGTGGGGTTCGACTGAGGCCGGAGTCCTCGCGCGCAGGCGCATCTTTGTCTTCAGCTCCGGTCGACACCAGCGGCGACGAGGAGTTTGCTCAGCGTCTCCTCGTCTCCCTGAACCGTGAGCTGATCGGGATTCCAGGAGAACGGCGCACTCGTGGACCTCATTAGCGACTCTGAGGAGGAAAACACGAAGGAGACTCCACCTCCTGGTGCCACAGCGCCTTGATCCTGGCCGACGATGTTGGCTCATGCCAGAATTGTTGTTTTAAATTTTTAGTTTCAGGATAGTTATCGATCTACTGTGAAATGTACTCCTTTTGAATCAATGAAGTAATTTCTCTTGGAAGATGAAACAATGATCCCTGTGTTCAGAACTTTTTTGCATTGATCAGTCTATAGAAACTGTTTATTCAGAGCACAAAATCCTCCAAACAAAACTTCCCTTGAACAAATCAACTGCTTAACATGTTAGGGGAATTTGCTCCCAGTCACAAATCATCTAGCTATTTCCTTGGAACATATTATATTCGGTCATTTAAAATCATTAGCTTCACCAATAAGCTATCAATCCCAAATGCATTGAATTTGACCTACATGATTTTTGAAACAACACCGGCCGCAGAGAAAGGAAAGAATTTTTTGACCTAATAGTGACTGCGGACAACGCGGATCGAGGCCAATTTTCTCGGGGTTTGTGCTCCCTCTCGAAACCATAAAGCCCCTAGGCGCAGCTGCCTGGTCACCATTTAGACCTTCATCTTCCTTACTCGCATCTGCAACAGCTCACCATTCCGCGTTTGCTTTCTACTAATCATCTTCTCGTTCCTCCAACAATCCAGCCACTTTTTCGCCGCCATGGTTTCCTCCCGCCAGTCTTCATCCAGAGATGAATCGTCTGGCGAGCAGGGCAGCGTCGCCGCTCCCAAAAGGGAGTTGCGTAGCGGATCCACCATCTGCACCACCGACAAGTATTGGGAGAATCTTGGACTGCTCCCCGACACCACCACATTCCCTCGCCGTCCAGCGAAAGGTCAGCTTTACCCAATGCCCAACACTCTTGAGCTTGTGGCGTTCCTTGAGTTTTTCCATTGCGGGTTCGGGGTCTATCCGTCGGATTTCTTCCACAGTGTTTGCGACTTCTACCAAATAGAGCTCGTGCACATCAAGCCAGGCGCTATAACCATGCTTAGCATTTTTGCTTTTCTGTGTGAAGCCTGATTAGGGATTAAGCCCTCGCTTAACTTGTGGAGGTATTTTTATGCCCCTGCATTCTACAAGGACCAGCTCATGATCGGGTCGATTGGGTTTTCCTGAAGAGATTAGGACATTTACATCCCCTTTCTAGTGAAAGATTCCTGGAAAGGTTATTAACGCCACTGGTTTTACATCACCCTTCCCCAAGCCTCCTTGGCCAAAGGGAAGCATCTGATGCCTTATCTTAAGGAAGAAACCAAACCCTTACCCAATATCACTCCTGGGATGCAGAAGCGTATTGATCGAATTTTGGCACTCCGTGAAGCGGGTCTGGCAGTAGTTCATGTGGTGGAAATTTTCATCCGATGGAGATTCATCCCACTTATGGCTCATGACCGCTATGCCTACACTTTCACGGGTGACAATGACCCAAACAGGATGAAACCTGATGGTAAGTCATTTTTCTTATGTTCGGTAATATTCCTGAGAGTGTTTGGTCATTTGAATGTCATGACTCTTAACCAACAATTGTCCCAGAATCTGAAGTGGCCGCTTGCCTGAAGAAGATGCTGAATGCCGATACCCCAGATTGGACAGGCGTCCCAGCTCCCTATAGTGCCGACAACCCTACTCCAGAGGTAAACTTTTTTTTCAGAAAATATCCCTTCTTGATTAAGCACACTCATGGTGATTTCTTTTCCCAAGCAGGCTCCTCCCACTGTCGACGCTCACATTCAAAGCGTGGCTATCAATGTAGAGGATGAGGCCAAACCAACACCAGTTCAGGGTGCCGAGACCCAAACAACTGAATTGCTTGAGCAACCACCTGTCCAGGAGAAGAAAAACCCGAGCAGCACCAAAGTTGTCATCCCCCGAAGCCGCAATCGTTCACGCGACACCAGCACGGAGGAAGTGACTCCCGGGTTGGGGTCTCTTGGTGTGCCTGATGCCACAGAGCTGCTCGCCTCCCGTGATCCACCTCACCCCGAAGACCAGGTATCGAGCATGATCATGTTTGGGCATTTATTTGCAGCTTTTGATCATGTAACCAAACTTAAATGTGTTTGGGAGATTTCTCGTCAGGAAATTCGTCCGACCCCACCACCATCAAAGCCTTCCTCTGTATCTCTAAAGAAGTTTAGAGTCACTCACCCAACATCCGAGTAAGGGCTTTGACTTGTTTGGTTTTCGCTCGATTACTTCTCCTAGAGGGAAGTTTTTAATTATTCTCTTTGTTCAGGGATTATAGGCCCTCCAATCCTGCAGCTTCCCCTCCAACCAAGCCGTCAGATAAGGAGAAAACTCTCGAACGTGATACGGCAGCCTAGCCCGATCGTGAGGAGAGAACTGTAGCAGTCACAGGACCTGTCCCGACGCCCTTGGGCCCGATCATCGCTTCGCTTTCTGCAGCTGAGGAGCAGTGGCGTTCGATGGACGCTTGTGCCTCTAATGCGGAAGCATCAATGAATAGACTGGAGGCCCAAGTTTCCATTCTCCAGTCCGAGAAAGAAGGTGTTTGACTTGTAGAATAATGTCTATCTTTGGTCCTTGTCCCACAAACTGTTGTTAACACAATGCCTTTGATTCTGTAGTTAACTCCAAGAGCATTGAGGTGCTTCAAAAGAAAAACTCGGATCTGGAAGGCCAGCTGGCTGCCCGGGACAAGGAGGTTGCCGATCTCACCGCCCGCCTTGAAGCTTCAGAGAAGCGCAGCTTATCCCTGGAAGGCAGGCTCATGGAAGGTGCGTGTGTCGCTGCAACGCACACCGTTTGAGCCTTGAAGAGCCACGTTCCAGATCTTGATGCTGCATTACTGTTGGCACTTGTTAAGTCATGATTATCTTGTAACGCCAACATGGTAAAATAAAACAAACCAACAATAATTAGTAGGATTTGGTTTCAAATAATGTAGTTCCACTTGTACATGGAGATTATTTGGTTGCAGGAGATATGGGCCAAAAGACGAAGGAAAACAGGGCTAAGCCCAGGTCGCCCGACATGCCATGGTCGGCCGACCTGGCCTGGTGCCCAAATTAGCCCAAGTTTGGCCATGCAGAAGAAGCACAAGTTCATGTCATCTAGAATGTTGAATCAATGATGGTTACATCCAAGGGATGACAAGGAGGATAAGGAGAAGCACATGGATTGATGGGCCCACATGAGAACTAAGAGTTACTCAAAGATCTCATACCCAGACTCCACGACTATCAGGGCCCACATTCCAGTTACACAGATGAAGACCGAGGCGGTGCGGGCCAACCCGGTCTGGAGGCCGTTGCGGCCGTTCCTTCTCTGGCGCATCTATACCGACTTCAGGACCAAATCTGCGCCGTGGATGAGCTCAGTCGGTGCATCAGACGATCGGGCGACGTCAACACGTCGGCCGACTCGGGGGTGGGCCCACTCGTCCTCAGCTGCCTTGTACCGGCTCTGAACCGCCTCCCAGTACTATAAATAGATGACCAACGCCTCCTGTACAACACACACCAGAAGGAAGAACTCCAATTGCTACAAGTCATAGTCTTAGTTAGTAGGGAAGTAGTTCTCGGAGTTGAGCTTCTACGGGTTTCCAAAGGAGTCTTGGTAAGCCTAGAGCTCAGTTATCTTGTATCCTTTGCTTATTTGTAAGACTTAAAGCCTTAATGGATATGCTATCTTGCTTATGTTACTTGACTTATAGTCTTGTGTGTTCATCATATGAGTTGTATGTCTTGCACCTTAGTGTAGAAGATGCATGTTATGGCAATGGCCCAATGAATCTTTATGATTGTTCTTTACCTTTTCGTACAATTGGTAAAGATGTATTTCATATTACAAACGTGGTGTTTGGGGTATGGAATGCCGTTGGAGATACCCTACCTCACGTATTCAGAGGTAGGTGGCAGGTGGTGACAGCCCTGTCGTCCTTTGTAATCCTCGCCGTTCGGGTTTGGGCGTTTGCAGGCCTTCGTGATAAACATCGTGACAGTACCCTTGGATGAGGGGATCCCACGACTCCTCGATTTGCCCTCTAATTTGTGTCTCTTGCTGAGCTTGTATAGGATATACTTGTAGGAGTGTAATCCGTAAGTAAGAAGTACATAGAATCCCTAGTTCTCTTGTAGGACCTTCATACTAACTAGACTTACATAATGAGCAATAAAATCCTTTGTGTGTCAACCTACCCAACTTTTCATATCATGTTATCCCCTGTTCTAGTCTTGGTATATTAATCGTGATATAGTTGATGCATTGGAAAACATTAATTTGCCATACGCTTTCCTTGAGGAAATAAATATGATACTCTGGAATACTCCCGGGTGAAATGCTACAATGTACTTCTGTGCGCTTGCAGAACTTATGTAACGCTAAGATTTATATTAAGGCATCTCTAGTGCCATCACTCCCGTAGTGGTGATGCTAAGAAATGCCAACAAGCATTTCTGGCGCCGCTGCCGGGGAAAGCATTGGCTAAAGAATGTGTTAACTTCTGTATTAACTTTATGTCACAATTAAAATACCAGCATCTAGACAGGTTTACCCTTGTTCTGTTACTCTTTGTGTGAAACAGAAGATCACGTCATCGATTCGCCGAAAAACTCCTTCACCTAGAAGAGAGCACGCAAGTGCTCTTTCAACTTTGCCGGTCGAAATCGAAACACTCTTGCACCAAGATGGCAACTGAAACTCTCATGATTGACTCAACGTACATTGCACTGGTCCAAGCTAAGCCATTCAATGGAAAGGCTACAGCAAACGCAGCGGACCATCTCTGACGGTTCTCAGCAATATGCATTCAACTAGCAGGAAGGGCAAAGAAATGGTTATTCCCGTTCTCACTAGCAGGTAGGGCACTGCAATGGTACAACCATCACCAGGCGGAGATGGATTCTTGGCAAAAGTGCAGGGATTTATTCCTAGCACATAACTGGAACCCATCCCAGCAAGGAGGAAGTTCGTACACCATACCCGCCAAGAGAGAGGTGAATGATCTAAGCTCTAAATTCCATGCCCTATCCATCACTGTGAAGAACCAGCTATGCTTAAGTAAAATTCTAGAGGCCCAGTTAGCTCAACTAGCTGCTATGGTGAAAGAAACCAGTCGGGAGATTTTGGCTAACCATGCAGGAAACAAGAAAGAATCAAGCGAAAAACATGATGGGCCTGAAATCAAGGTCATTTATGGATGGAAGCCACGAAAACCACCGGTCACTAACAGTGAGCTGCTCCTGCCCCTGCCCAAAGAATTCACACAAGGAGTTAAAGCTCTGAAGGCAACAACATCAACATCACCTTGCGTTGAAAAGACAGAACTGGAGTGGCGTTGCAAAACTTCCGCATCATCTTCAATTGCGGAAGACAAGTCATCAAGCTGAATCATATCTTGGAGACGTCCGCACTCGACGGACGAAAAACAACGAGTCCTCACCGGTAGGTGCATCGGTATGTATCCCATATTTATTTCACAATGCATATTTATTTCTCAAGCATGTTTGAATTTCCACAAATCAATGCATTTAAATTCTTAAACTTTGGAGCCATCTACTTGAATTTCCCTTGGACACCTGGCCACCAACATTCATTACACCCAGCATTCATCGCATCTTTGAACCATGTGCCACTCTACAAAAGCAAAGCCCGAACCAAGCTACGGCTCGGTCGGCCGACCGAGGCACGTCGGCCGACCCCAACCTTTGGCCTTTGTAGAGCACTCAAACACCATTATGCACTACCATAAACATCCATCACATCTTGCAAAGAAGGCATTCAACAGTGTCCATCTCCGGTCGGCCGACCAGCTCATGTCGCCCGATGCATGAATCCCTCTTTTGCAAAGTTTTCAACCATGTTGCAGCTGCCAGGGTATCCAACGCGCTCATGATCAAAGCCTGGCCAAAACACGCCTGCGGGAGGGTCGGCCGACCCCACCTGGTCGGCCGATCTTGGGTGAGCTCCGGCTATAAAATCCCTTGGCATGGTGCTTGATCACTTCGCCCCAACCCGAGCTGCGTTTCGCCCTCGGAGTTTCTCTTCTCCCTCTGTTAAGTTCTCAAGTTTTTAGCTCCTTAGTTTGAGAATCAAAAAAAAACCCAAGTAAAAATGGACTTCATTTCTGCATAACGGTGCTGTTCTTCTTGTGCTCTAGTGCTTGAACGAGTTGTGGAGGTCCTCAACCCCGCAAGAACGTTTGTTTGTGGTGTGTCTTAACCCACAAGAACACTGTTGTGGAGGCAACCACGCCCCACAAGAATGACTAACTCTTGGACGACTAACCCACTAACGCTAATCCTTTTGTCTTCCAAGAATCGTTCTTGTTGTTGCTCCTTGTGCAGGCATCATGAACCTCGTCCGAGGAGTCGTGAAGCAAGCAAAAAGGTTGAAGGGGTCAAACTCGAGGCGGAGCCGACATTCCGGAAGCACTGAGTTGGTCTCCTCCAGCACGGAGATCATGGACTCAGCCGGTGGCTCCGAAGAAAGGATGGGCAGCCAACATTCCATGGAGATCTCCGAAGACCAGTACAACTACACCGGGGCTGGCGCCACATCCGCAGGAGGCGGAGGCGGCGGCGGCAATGGAGAAGGTAATGGAGACAGCTCCAGTAGCAACCACAACGAAGACGACCCTCGCCCGGCATTCATCTCCGACAACCAACTCGACATCGACGAAGGCTACGAGATAGAAGCGTATCAAATTCTCGTGGGTCACGCTTTTGATCACACACATGTGTTCACAAGCGAACTCATGAAGAAATCAGGTATGGCCACTGACTTCGAAAGCGTTTGGGGTGCTGTGGGTTGGTTGGATTTTGCGCGCATTCATGAGGGTGGGTGTCGCTTGTTAACAATTCAATTTCTTGCTACTTTGTGAAAATCTGAGGAGGGGATTACTTTTCGCTTTCTAAGGGAAGAGTACTTCATTTTCTGGAGGCAACTTAGTAGCCATTTGGGTTTTAGCAAGCGTTGTAGTTTGGAGATTGATAAAGTTTTGAGGCTTTTTGTGAGAGAATCTTTCTGGCGGGACATCTCGGGTATCACAGATGAGACTCCTCCAAGAACAGGCCACATTCACAACCCCACTCTTCGTTTTATGCACCGCTGGCTTGCCATGACTCTTTTTCCTCAAAATGATCTTTGGACCGTTCGCATTGATGAATTGAAATTATTATATGCGATGGTTAAGAAGATAAAAATTTCCCCAGTCGTTTTTATGATAGATCAATGGATGGGTGTTTTTAGAAGGCAAGGTCCCATTGAGTGTACTTCTTTGGTCACTCGCATCTTTGAGTCAATGGGCCTTTTGGATAATTACCGAGTCGAGTTCCTTCCGCAGCCTCGCCCAACTCTGGATGAATCTCATTTTGTTCAGAGTCACCTTGTTACGCATGACATAGACCAAAAGCTTGTTATGGTCTATCATAATAGTACAACCAGAATTCCGTTGCCAGTACCGGAATACTGGTTGTACAAGTGCAAATCACTTTTGTTGGAGTTATAGCAGGAAGGCAGGCGGAGCATGACAGGAAGGGTGACAAGAAGCATGTCCCGACGGGAAGAAGCCGCGGTGCCACAAACCCAAGGAACATGGGAACCTCCAACTCCGCCATACGTACCAGCAGGATCAAACTGGGAGCAGCCACAGCCGCCCCCACCATATATGGCGGGAGGTTCGGGATGGCAAGAAGCCCCACAAGCACAATGGAATCCCCAAGACCCTCGCTATCATCAGTCGTCCAGCTCAAGTGGCGGCCCTCCTCCGTTCGATGCCCGACGGTCCTTTTCAGCAAGGGACTGGCGTAGTAGCATGGATGGGTTATCCAACCGCATGGGAACCCTTGAGGTAACCACCCACCGCATTGATGATACTTTGACCCATCATGTGCAGCAGTCGTAGGCTTGGTGGGACCAGTCAGTGCAGAATTACAACATCCTACAGAACAGCATCCAGCAAGGCAATCAGAACATGAATGCCTACTTCCGGTACCAAGAGTTCGACCCGAACGACCCTCGTTATCGCCAGCAGTAAGAAGTCCAGCTTGGGGGAGGACCCCCGCACAGGTAAGTTCATCCAACCGTGTCTTTTATTTTCTGATTTTCATTTAGAGTCTTTTGCTTAAAAAAACTTGTCCTTGTATGGAAATGATGAATTTTTGCTATGATCTTCCTCTTTTATTCAAGTCTCAATAAGGCAGTCTTTTATGTCTTGGATTTGTTGGCTTAAATCAATGACTTCCTTGGAAACTTAAAACTTGTGGGTAGCAAATGCTAAATCTGATTCTAGGTTGTTGGGAGCTATGATACAATAAGCTAGAGTTGCTTTATCTATGCCCAAGTGAAACTTGATCCCGAAGTTTTTATTTCAAAAAGAATAAAATTCTAGGCTCCTCAGTGAAGAGTGAAAATCCTACCACAGCCTCACATTCCAACCACTTACAAAAAGCATGTGCAGTTGTTTTGAGTTTTGTCAAGTTCATTGTGATCTTTGTAAGATTTACTTCATGCTCTTAAAATCGGAGTCACGTACACGCCACCATATTTGCCATACTTCTACTCTGGAAGTAAAGCACAACATGCCTATCATTTGCCTACCAAAATAAAATACTCCAAAGTAAAGGGATTTCTCTCCAAAAATATTCCTAGGCATAAGGCTTAGGCTCCCCATGTTAAAAAAAAAGAGAAAGAAAGCAAAAGAAATGGACACATGTCTAGTCCATGAAAAAAAAAGAGAGAGAAAGAAGAAAAAAGGAGCCAAGCTTTATAGCAAATTCCTAAAGGAGAGAAATTCCCTAAAGGAGTTCATTTTCCACTACCACATATCCACACTTGCACACTTTGATTTGAGTGTATGATTTAATTCTTCATTGATCCTGGTTTTGGCTCAACAAAAAAAGCAATGCATGTGTGAAACAAAAGTTTCCCGTTTATGAACCCCACTTGTTTATGCTATTGAGGGAAATTTTGAGAGGAGAGATGGAAAGGATTTATACACCAATGAGCGACTTGAGAGACAGTCACTTGAGGAGCTTTGTTTTCCTTGCAAAAGTTTCTTTAAAAAGCTCCGGTGAAAGGGTGGAACAAGGTTTGGGGGAGCATTCTTGCTAAGTTGTCCTGGCCTTCAACTGCTCATGAGGAAGAAAAGTTAAAAGCCCCATAAGTGGCAAGGTAAAAAGGGATGATTTAATCTTTGCCAACTTATTCAAGTTATGAAATGTTTTCTTATTGACATTATCTCTTTGGGAAGCAAGCAAAATATGATCCAATAGTTTCTAACTCACCAAGTTTTGCTCAGGGACGAGCAAAGGTCTTAGCTTGGGGGAGTTTGTTGGCGCTTGTTAAGTCATGATTATCTTGTAACGCCAACATGGTAAAATAAAACAAACCAACAATAATCAGTAGGATTTGGTTTCAAATAATGTAGTTCCACTTGTACATGGAGATTATTTGGTTGTAGGAGATATGGGCCAAAAGACGAAGGAAAACAGGGCTAAGCCCAGGTCGCTCGACCTGCCATGATCGGCCGACCTGGCCTGGTGCCCAAATTAGCCCAAGTTTGGCCATGCAGAAGAAGCACAAGTTCATGTCATCTAGAATGTTGAATCAATGACGGTTACATCCAAGGGATGACAAGGAGGATAAGGAGAAGCACATGGATTGATGGGCCCACATGAGAACCAAGATTTACTCAAAGTTCTCATACCCAGACTCCACGACTATCAGGGCCCACATTCCAGTTACACAGATGAAGACCGAGGCGGTGCGAACCTGGGCCTGGTCGGCCGACCTAGTCTGGAGGCCGTTGCGGCCGTTCCTTCTCTGACGGATGAGCTCAGTCGGTGCATCAGACGATCGGGCGACGTCAACACGTCGGCTGACTCGAGGGTGGGCCCACTCGTCCTCAGCCGCCTTGTACCGGCTCTAAATCACCTCCCAGTACTATAAATAGATGACCAACGCCTCCTGTACAACACACACCAGAAGGAAGAGCTCCAATTGCTACAAGTCATAGTCTTAGTTAGTAGAGAAGTAGTTCTAGGAGTTGAGCTTCTACGGGTTTCCGAAGGAGTCTTGGTAAGCCTAGAGCTCAGTTATCTTGTATCCTTTGCTTATTTGTAAGACTTAGAGCCTTAATGGATATGCTATCTTGCTTATGTTACTTGACTTATAGTCTTGTGTGTTCATCATATGAGTTGTATGTCTTGCACCTTAGTGTAGAAGATACATGTTATGGCAATGGCCCAATGAATCTTTATGATTGTTCTTTACCTTTCCGTACAATTGGTAAAGATGTATTTCATATTACAAACGTGGTGTTTGGGGTATGAAATGCCGTTGGGGATACCCTACCCCACGTATTCAGAGGTAGGCGGCAGGTGGTGACAGCCCTGTCCGTCCTTTGTAATCCTCGCCGTTCGGGTTTGGGCATTTGCAGGCCTTCGTGATAAACATCGTGACAGTACCCTTGGATGAGGGGATCCCACGACTCCTCGATTTGCCCTCTAATTTGTGTCTCTTGCTGAGCTTGTATAGGATATACTTGTAGGAGTGTAACCCGTAAGTAAGAAGTACATAGAATCCCTAGTTCTCTTGTAGGACCTTCATATTAACTAGACTTACATAATGAGCAATGAAATCCTCTGTGTGTCAACCTACCCAACTTTTCATATCATGTTATCCCCTGTTCTAGTCTTGGTATATTAATCGTGATATAGTTGATGCATTGGAAAACATATTACTTTGCCATACGCTTTCCCTGAGGAAATAAATATGATACTCTGGAATACTCCCTGGTGAAATGCTACAATGTACTTCTGTGCGCTTGCAGAACTTATGTAACGCTAAGACTTATATTAAGGCATCTCTAGTGTCATCACTCCTGTAGTGGTGATGCTAAGAAATGCCAACAATTACTCTCTCAAGGTTTCAAGTGCTCGGCCGGGGACGCACAGGTATTGTCTGATGATCTTGCCCCATTGGTGGAACCTTTTGTTAAGAAGCTTGGCCTTCATTTGAGTGACTCCGAAGACTCATTATAAACTTTGTGATGAATTACTGTAACAGAGCAAGAACTTGGTAGTTTTAGTCTATGACCATTATTTTGTTTGTGGAACATATGCTTGCATGTGTTTGTGTAAGGTATGGACCTGATCGGGTTTTCATGACACTTTTTAACTGATAGCTTTGAGCTAGCTAAATGTCCCATTGCCGCAAACTATTTTGAATTTGTCTAGTTGCTGAGACGCGAGTGGCCTTCTAAACTGTGTAATTCCTTGTAGTCATGGTGTTCGGTATTTTAGCATAGTTTAGCTTTTTCGCTTAAAAAGCCCGATTCTTGTGAGGTAGTGGTACCATAGTAGCCGCAGGGCTCTTTTGTAGCATGTGAACATGCTAGAAAAGAGTTTTAGGAGTACCAGTCAAAAGATTTTCCCGATCATTTGGGGAGCCCCCAAGCGTTGCGCTTGGGATGCATAGGATAGGTCTGAAAAATTTTCAGCGTTGTAGTCCCTAGCTCTTTGTTAGTATATGCAATATGGTAACAAAGAGTAGAAACAGAATAGAAAATTACAATCAGACCCCAAGCGTAATTGCAAGGGTGAGTAAAGTATATAGAACTTATCTTTTTATTTTTGTTGGTGCCGGAAGTGACACGAAATGATGACTACTCTTGCCAAATTATTGGATAGGCTTGAACTTGCTTCATTACCTTGACTTAAGCATAAAATCTGCGTAGTTGGTCCGTATTCCACGTGTTTGGCAGTACGTCTCCATCTATCTCCGCGATCCTGTAGGCTCCTGGTCTTGCGATGTCTACTACGATGTAGGGCCCTCGCCACGGAGAGGACAATTTAGTCTTGTCCTTGGTGCGTTGATCTAATTTGAGCATCATGTCACCGATGCACAGGCTTCTGTTGTGGACGTTGGCATCATAGTATTGTCGTAGCTTTTGTTGGTATTGGGCCACTCTGAAAGCGGCCGCATCGCGATCCTCCTCGAGGAGGAGTAGCTCATCAGTCCGTCTGTCGGGCTCTTCTGTTTCTGAAAACATTGCCACACATGGGGCTTGTAATCAGATATCGGATGGTAGAATTGTGTTGTGGCCATAATACCAGGGTACCCGACTACGAGGAATACCGACCACCGAATCCAGACAAGAGACTCCGAGCAGAACACGGTGGCCTATTCAAGGAAGGAAAGCCCGAAGACAGGAGATAGAGTCCTGATAGGTTTAGGTCTGTTTTGTCTTGTAATGCAAGTCTCCCTGGACAAAAATTGTGGGGGATCCTGTACGTAGGAGGGATCCAATCCAACACCCGATACTCCATACACCATATTGTACTCTTTGTACTCGCCGAAATAATACAAGAAGCAACTGGACGTAGGGTTTTTACTTGATCTTGAGGGCCTGGACCAATATAAAAATCCCTTGTTTCTGTTTATCTCTATTCATCTACTATGATCGTTCTTTGCAGGAAGCAAGGTGCTTGCAGGACAAATATCTGGCAAGTATAACCTCGACAAATTGCTTCAGATCCATACACCAAGAAGAAAGGTGTTTCGCCTGTTGCACGGTTCATGGTGGTCCTCATCGACCATAGTACTGTAGGGACTTCATGAATCCATCGTTTGTCATAAGCTTGCAATCTGTTCAACATCCTTTTCTTGATGCCTTGAGTACGATGCCGTTAGCGCGCTCTACTTGCCCATATGTGTTTGGGTGATTTACCGATGACCGATCATGCTTGATCCCGCGGTCGTAGCAAAAATCAGAGAACTTTTTACGTTTGAACTGTGTTCCGTTGTCGGAGATTATCTTGTTCGGGACGCCGAATCGTACGACAATACTCTACAGGAATTTGACAGCTGCCTCTTTTGTTATTTTCTGAACCGGTTCAGCTTCAACCCATTTTGTAAATGTGTCAATGCCGACGAACAGAAATCTGTATCCCCCGATGGGCCTTGGAAAAGGACCGAGGATGTCTATTCCCCATGTGGCAAAGGGCCAGGACAGGGGAATAGTGTTTAAGGCCTGCACAGGTTTAGTTTGTTTTTGTGCGAAGAATTGGCATGCCTTGCACTTTTTTAACTAACTTGCTTGTGTCTTGAAGAGCTGTAGGCCAGTAGAAGCTCTGTCAGAATGCTTTCCCCACTAGATATCGGAGAGAAGCGTGGGATCCACAGATTCTCCTTTGAATATCTTGGAGCAGACTAATGCCCTCAGCCCGTGTGATGCATTTGAGGAGCAGTCCATTGCCTGCTATTTTATATAGTCGTCCGTCAACCAATTGGTAATTCTTGGCTTTACGACGGATTTTCTCCAGTGTCGCATCATCGTCGGGTATAGCTTGGTTTGTGAGGTACGCCCGGATTGGATCCATCCAGTTCTCCTAGTTTCCAACTAGAGCGGCGGCTCAAGCCATATCGACCTTGATGGATTCGTTGATTGTTGAAACTGTGCCTTTGCCAGGCGCATTTTTTGGTTCGGTAAAGATACCGACATAGATGGTTTAGTAAGAACTTCAAGTAACACGTTACCTGGAAGCTGTGTGCGTTCGGCAGCTGCTTTTGCCAGCTTATCTGCATCGCTATTGTACTCCCTTTTGACATGTCGCACTTCAAGCCCATCAAATTTGGTTTCCATCCTCCTGTATGCTTCCAAGTACTTGGCCATGACGTCGCTTCGTGCATTATACTCCTTCATGACTTGTTTTGCAGCTAGCTCAGAATCCCCTTTCATGAGCAGCCTCTTAACACCGAGAGATGCAGCTATGCGAAGCCTTGTTAAAAGCCCTTCGTACTTGGCAACATTGTTTGTAGGGGTTGGATCAACAAAGTTGATTTGTAATGCATACCTGATTACGTCATTGTTTGGAGAGATCAGGACCACCCCAGCCCCCGCGTTAGCTCTGCAAAATGCTCCATCATAGAACATGGTCCAATGTTCGGGATTTTGGGCACTTTCTTCGGGTTCAGGATTAGTCCACTCTGCGACGAATTCTGCCAGAGCCTGCGACTTGATGGCAGTTCGGGGTATGAATTCGATGTCGTAAGCCCCCAACTCCACAGACCATTGTGCGATCCTACCCACGACATCTTGATTATGTAAAATGGTGCCTAGAGGGTAGGTTGATACAACCTTTATCTTGTGGCACAGAAAATAATGCTTGAGTTTCCTGAAAGTCATTAGCACAGCATATAGTAATTTCTGAATCTGAGGGTACCTTGTTTTTGCGTCGTGCAACACCTCGCTTACAAAGTAGATGGGGTGTTGTGTTGTTGACTTCTTCGTGGGTCTTTCGACCACCAGAATAGTACTAACAACCGTCAGTCTCGCTGCTACGTATAATAACATCTCTTCTTTGGGTTGTGGCGGGGCCAACACGGGCATTTTTCGCAAGTATTGTTTAAATGCCTGGAACGCCTCTTCTGCCTCTACTGACCACTCAAAGCGATCAGTCTTACATAAAAGTTTATAAAATGGCATACCTCGCTCGCCTGACTTGGATACGAATCGACTTAGGGACGCCATCATTCCTGCCAGCTTCTGGACCTCGTGGCGGCTGCATGGAGACTTCATGTCGTCGATTGCCTTGATCTTATGTGGATTTGCCTCTATACCCCGTTATGACATGAGATAACCGAGGAGCTTACCCGATGATACACCGAAGGTGCATTTGGCGGGGTTGAGCATCATCCTGTTTTTGTGCAAGTTGTTGAATGTTTCGGTTAAATCGGCGATCAGGTCGCCCTTTAACTTACTTTTCACAAAGATATCATCTATGTATGCTTCCACATTATGGCCGATTTGGCCTTCCAGAACAAACTAAACATATTTTTGATAAGTGCAACCTGCATTTTTCAGACCAAAAGGCATCTTTATATAACAATTAACACTGAAGGGAGTTACAAATGCAGCTTTCTCCTCATCGTCAATGCACATGTTGATTTGGTGATACCCCGAATAGGCATCTAGAAAATAAAGTAGCTTGCATCCTGAGGTTGAGTCTACGATTTGATCTATCCTAGGTAATGGATACTCATCCTTCAGGCACGCTTTATTCAGATCGGTGTAATCCATGCACATCCGCCACGTTCCATTGGGCTTCTTCACCATGACCGGGTTTGGCAGCCACTCCGGAAAAGGGACTTCTCGAACGAAGTCGACTTTGAGTAGTCGGTTGATTTCTTCATTAATGGCGTCTTGTTTCTCTGGGGTATATCTTTTTTGCTTTTGCTTGACTGGTCAGATGCCAGTTCGTATGCCAAGCTTGTGCTCTATTTCCTTCCTAGGGATCCCGGGTATATCGGACGGTTCCCAAGCAAACACGTCTGCATTTGCCCGGAGGAAAGTAATGAGCTCAAGTTCCTATTTGTCACCTATACTAGTACCCACATTCGTGGTCTTGGTCGGGTCTGCCTCGTCAAGGATCACCGGTTTCGTGCCTGGCTCAACATGCTTTGTTGTTGCTGGCGTGATCGGTGAGGCGTCGGTTGGTGACTCGTCCGCCGCTTGGGGTGGCGTCTGGTCCACCAAGGTCTGCTTCTCTACGGCGATGTCATCGGTCTTTTTGGCCGCCGCGGGCACCTGCTTCACCTTCACCTTTGATCGGGCTTTGGCTGCCCATGACGTTTCAGTGACTGCAGTCTGCCCAGCCATAGCCGGTAGGTTCTTGGTCTTTTTCTTGGCAGGTTCAACAGTCTTGGCTGGCTCCTGCTCTCTTTCCTTGATCATGTCCAGGGTTTTCATGTCACATTGGACCGCACCCTTATGATCTTCGCAAACGATGAGTAGGCCCAATGGCCCTGGGATCTTGATCATGGAGTAGGCAAAGTGGGCGCCTGCCATGAACCTTTTCAAGAACAGCCTGCACAGGATGCAATTGTAGGCTGATGTTATGTCAGCCACCTCGAAGGTGAGGAATTCTGACCGGATGTTTTTCCCTTCCATGAGGGTCACCTGCAGATCGATCCTCCCCAACGGCAGGGCTTGGATGCCCGGTATAACCCCATAGAAATGCTTCTCCACTGGGGATAATGACCTCCTTGGGATACCTAGTTCATCTAAGGCGTTGACAAACAACAAGTTGAGGGCCCTCCCACTGTCGATCAGGGTTCGACCGACCTTGCGTGACCCGATCCAGGGCTTGATGCACAGTGGTAGCAGCGGCCCATCGTACAACATGTCGGGGTGGTCCCTTTGATCGAAGGTGATCGGGACTTTGGACCACCTCAATGGCTGCTTGTAGGGTTCGGTGCTCGCAATTTGCCTCTCGACTAGCTTTAGCTGGGATTTGGAGGTTCGGGTTGAGCAACCACCGAATATAGTGGTGATCTCCAAGTCTTCGGGCAATTGTGGCTCATCGTCACAATCCATGTAGTTCGCTTGCCGAGGGTTTTGAGCGGCCTGGTCACGTGGTCCCCCTTGTTGCTGGCTCTCCTCTTCCTGCTTTTGTTTCTTGTATACCATGCAGTCCAGAAAGTGATGCTTCATCGACCAGTGAATAGGGCAATACATCGGGAGATCCTCAGGTTTCCCCTGACGCCGGTATGGGGGCTTCCTGTCCACGGCCATGACTTCCTCTCCCTCGGTCTTGCGCTTCTTGTTCTTGTGTTTGTCTTTCTTCTTGCCTTCCCCGGGCGGCTTGCTCTGTTCGGGCTTCCCTTAGACCCGGGCTCGGGCGTCCGCCATCTTGGTGGTCTCCTCGAGGATCCCGTAGAGTTCGGCCACCGTTTTCGTGTTCTTCTTGGCAAGTTCCTCCGCCGTCCGCTCGTCCCTGCAGCCCTGATTGAAGGCTACAATCACCTGATCATCCACCATGTCAGGGATGGTGTTACGGGTGTCGCTAAATCAGCGGATGTAATCCCAAAGGGATTCCCCGGGCTTCTACACACAGTTGAGCAGATCTCCTTCATGTCCGGGGCGTTCGTAGGTGCCTTGAAAATTGGCCTCAAATGTCTCCCGAAGATGTGCCGATGACTTGATACTAGCCTTGGGCAGGTTCATGAGTCATGTTCGGGCTAATCCCTGTAGGGCAGTTGGCAAGTAGTTGGCTTTGACATAATGGTCTCCCCCAGTAGCGTCGATGATCATGGAATAGATCTAGATCCACACGCGGGGGTTGGTCGTTCCATCATACTTCTCGATGTTGGTAGGGAAAAACTTATCTGGCCACCTGACCTTGCGTAGGTCAGGAGAGTACGCGAGGCACCCTCCAGTGCTTGTTCGGGAGTCACGTGGTGGTGAATCTGGATGGAACCGATAGTAGCCCTCACGTGCTTGGTAATCTCGGTTGTAGTTGAGAGTTTCCCGAGCGTCGCGATTTCTGCGATTGCGTTCGAGCTACGATCTTATGTCACGCCCCTCCTGTGGGTGATATCGAGGATGTCCGTTAATAGATTAGGAGCGAACCGGCTGGGGTTCGCCGTGCCTATTGGATGGAGCTGGTGGTATGGCAGCGGCAGCCTCTAGTCGTTCCTTGGCCTTGTCTGCTGCTTCCCGAGCCTTCTTGGCAATGGTGGCCATCGGGGTTCCCTCAGCCATAGCTTCCATTGTCTCCAAGAGGGTTTGGATCTACAGGTTGTCCTGTTCGACCGCCCAAAAATCCTTCTTGAGATTCCGGGGAGCCAACGAGGATGGAGTTATCAGCGTATGGGACTTGGCCATCTGAAGGGTTTGTGCGTTGCTGAGACGAGGAATCGCAGGTCTGCGCAAGCTGGATGAGTCGGCGGCAATACTTTCCATGTTCCCAATAAGCACGTGGATGTGATGATCTTTGGGCCATTCCGATCAATTGCTTGATCCACTGTAGTCGAGATCCAACTGCATAGTGCGATCAGCAATGTCTTCGATAGTTGGTTTCATGAAAGTGGCGAAAACTTCCCGACCGGAACATGTGAGATCGGGATCGTGGATCCCTGTCAGCTTGAGCTCGTAATCGCCTTGGTGCTTGAACACGAGATCCCCAAATCGGATCTCCCGTGGAGGCACTAGATGGCGTGGAGCGTAGAGATCGGAAGCGGAGGCAGAACTCCCGATGGCTTCCGATTTGACGGAACTGGGCATGTAGGGCATCGATGAACTCAACGCGTCGGTGAACCAGACTCCGTTGACGATCAGCATGATCTTTCTTCATGCAAGGACCCCTACCTGGCGCGCCTCTATCGAGGTTGTACTCAGCAGATATTTATCCAGCAGGCACCCCACTTCGTGCGAAGATTGATCACAGTAGATGAACATAGAGACTCGGGATTTTATGCTGGTTCGGGCCCTCGAGGTCGAGTAATAACACTACGTCCAGTTGCTTGCTTGCATTATCTCGGCGAATACAGATTAAAATGATGTAACAAGTACTCTTGGGTAGATTGACTAAGATTGGGATACCCTCTACGTGTAGGACCCCCTACTATTTATATCCAGGGGGACGTGCCTTACAAGACAAAACAGACCTAAACCTAGTAGGACTCTAACCATCTTCGAGCCTTCCTTCTGCGATCCAGTCATCGTGTCTTGTTCGGAGTCTTCTTCGTTCGGAGTCGGTAGTCGGTAATCCATGTGAGGACTGCTAACTATCATCAGGCTTTCCTTCTGCGATCCAGCCATCGTGTCTTGTTCGGAGTTTTT
This sequence comes from Alloteropsis semialata, assembly GCA_004135705.1. NCBI lineage: Eukaryota > Viridiplantae > Streptophyta > Magnoliopsida > Poales > Poaceae > Alloteropsis > Alloteropsis semialata. The sequence continues at coordinate 38,062,596 of CM014272.1, read as the reverse complement.
TTCGCTTGGAGCTGGTAGTCGGCAATCCTCATGATCGGGCACCCGGGTATTATGGCCTCAACACCAGTGTTTCCCTTAATTCCCCTCTAGGTGAATTGACTATCATGGTGTGTGGCATGGGTTGCATGGTCATTCTATACTTTTTCATGTATTGAGCAGATATGAATGCATGCGTAGCACCGGAATCAAACAGAACAATGCGGGGTGCGAGTTGACTAGAAATGTACCGGACACCACATCGGTTGCTCCTTGGGCTGCATCCTCACTCACGTAGTTCACCTTTCCACATGTAGCGTTCTTCTGTCCTCCATTGTTGCGAGGCTGCTGGGGGTTCTGGCCTATAACATTCCATGTTGAAAATTGTGGATTTAAATTTTTTGTTTGAATTGATTGCTTAACAACCTAGGAGTGTGTTCTCTCTCTCCTCTAATAAACTCTTAGTAAAATAAAAAGTGCTTTTAATAGTAATTAGGGAAAATAATTGTTAGTGTGATTTGGTTTTTGTTTGGTTTCACCTTGTTTGTGTGTGAATTTATATTTGAATTCTCAATTCAAATATAAATTTAATTGCTAACCACTCTATCTAACTTGGGCTCTAAGCATCTAACCCACTAACACCCAAAAGGCCCAAATCCCTTTTCCTCTCTCTAATACCTTTCTTGTTTTCACGTGATGGCCCAACCCAAGCTTCTCTTCTCTCCCGTAAAGGCCCAGGTCCATGTGCTCTCATTCATCTTCTGTCTTCCACGTGAAGCCCAGCCTGCCGCTGCCCCTGTTCCTCTTCCCCAATGTGCATGCGCGACGTGCATGACGGGAACCAGAAGCGGGCGCCACACGCCATCACCTCGAAGCCAACCGCACCTCTCCCTTGGACTCCAAGCAAACCGTGCCCCACGGCACCTGCCCGCCTCCAGCCTGGCCGCTCCAAGCCGTGCCCATCCCTTTCTCCTCGCCCATGCAATCGCCCTTCTATATAATCCCCGCAATTTCTCTCTGCTCTCTCAATTCTTCCTAAGGCCGAGGCCCTGCTTCATCAATCCACCACCAAATTGAAGATGGGAGAAGGAGGAGGAGGAGAAGGGGAGGTCGCTCGTCGAAGGAATTGAACGGAGGAGCTTCCCCGCGCCGTCGACGAAGCAATGCCATCACTACCCGGAGCGCCATCGCCGCCGCATCGTGAAGCCCGTACCGCGAGTCCTTCACCACGCCGGCGACAATCATCTTCGTCACCTTCCTGTGAGCCTAATCCCCATCTCAACCCGCCTCTCTCTCTCGGATTGTTCAACTTCTCTCTGAAGCCGGCCATCGAGCCGCCATTGCTGCTCCTGGAACTCTGCTCCGCGTGATTACTGCCTGTTCGGCCTTCGTGCCGCATTCTTCTTCTGCAGGATTCACGGTCGTGCTCGCATTTACGCCCTCGCTCATCTCTCCGCCCTCGCGCACCTCCCTCCTTGCTCTGCCGCGACCCACACCCACTCACTCGCTCCATCTCGATCGAATCTGCATCGCTGTTCTGCTCGTCGCTGCTGTGGCACTGCTGCATGCACAGCCGCACACGCGCTCGCCTTGTTGTTGCAAGCGTTCGATCACGAGCAGGAGGCTCGCCGACCGCCGCCTCCTTGATGCATGCCGTTGATGAACTCCGCTCTACCGCTGCTGCCCTTTCTCTCTCTGGCGCACATGTCCTGCTTTGCACACCACTCACTCGTCCCCTGCTGCTCTCCCTCTCTGCTTCATTTCTCGTCCACACTTGCCCTCTCTCGTTCTCGCACACGCACATGACCGCGCCCCTCTGCTTCGCTCCGATCCCATCGCCGGCCCGATCGACAACCGCTGCCGCTCCTTCTCCGTTCACTCTCCCTCGCACCCATCTCTCTCTTCAGCGCCGCTCGATGTCGCCACTGTAACTTTACTCGCCGCCGTCCAAGGACTCATCTGCTCTCTGATCCGTGCACGCACTCCATCTCGATCATGACCGCATTGCCGCCGACTGGAACCACGCAATCTCGCCGTTGATCTGATCTGCTCTGGAGGACACACAGAAGACCACGTGAAGATCTGGCCACACCATCCACAGAGAATCCCGACAGCGCCCTGACCCACTGATGCGCGGACCCCATCTCGCTCTCTCTCACTCAATCACTAACCGATGGGCCCCTCTCCACTCCTGATTTTTCCCATCTCTTTTGGTGATGGACCAAATCTGCTACGGCCCATTGACTTCCTATCGCTTTTAGCCCAGTAAGAGTCCAAGTCATTATCCAAATCCGACCCGTGACCAATCTGACGACTGGACCCCACCTGCCATTCTCTCCGTCTCTCTGCTCAGTGGACCCCATTGCCTCATATCTCTCTCTCTCTCCCCCAAGACAGATATACTATGGGCCGATTCTGATGCTGGCCTAATGACTCCATCCCATTTCAGACCGTGTCCTGCCTGTTTTTCTTTTTCTTTTCAGAATTTCAGAAATAGGTTTTATCAAAGAAAATTCATAATAAATTCAATTTAGCGCAGAAAATTATGAAACCAGTTTCATAATTCTTCTAAAATCATGACCTACGCGTTAGTGTAGGAGTTGAGTGCTTTTGGCTCTTCTTTGGTTCTTATTTGGAGTTTATTTGCAACTAGCTTATCATTTTGTTTATCCGATTAATAGGATCCCCGGAAGATTTGGACGACTTCGTCGACTAAGACTACGACGAACGTGACTTCATCAACAAAGTGAAAGAGAAGGACCTTGCTCCAAGTTCACGCCCATCCGACTTTGAATCCTATTAGGCATTGCTAATAGAACTGCTAGTGCTTTAATTCATGATGATGATGTTAAACCCATGCATAGCCTTTGATTATTACCTGATATCCTTGTATACCTATATACATTGTTATACTCGTGCTATGCTTGCATGTGTGGGAATAGCTGTGGTCTTGATCTATCTTGGCGTGAGTTTTGGGTGGGATAAAACTGAAGAGTTTCGAACCCCCGGCTGGAGTGAGCAGACATTAACCAACCTTCTGGTCGGGGCTCAGGAAGTGTGTTGGGCACTTCCTATGGAGTACCTGTGGCGGGTACATTTGTTGTGGTTACTTTGGAGGAGTTGGTGTACGTTACCTGTAATGGGTAGACGGGCGAACCGCGGAGTCGGATGGCCCAGTTTGGAGGCTTGCTTGCTCTAGCTTAGGCCGAGTCAGTTGGACCTGGTGACGGGACTTTGTCAAACGTGCACACCACTTATCCTCAGAAGGGGAGGATTCCAGCCATTTCTAGTTAGGCGGTACCATTTCTGTGGAGTAGTGTGTTAGGATTGGGCTCACCGGTGGCGCCACCGAAGCCCGGCTGTCTCACAGCCCTTTGTTTCCGAGACTCTCGACACCACGGTGGCCAGGCTAGAGACTCATAGTTCTGGGTCCCAAGCCCGGGAAAGCAGTATGGTACCGTTCTGGCTAGGAAGTCATGGCTGTGGGTTGTGTCTCAAGACGGATGCACAGCCGTCTGCAGCCTGAGTGGGGCCAGGTGTACACGCTCTGTAGAGTTAAAACTATACGTATAGCCGCGTCCTCGGTCATGGTGTTGGTATTTCTTACGGTCGCAGATAAATCCACAAGCGCACGGATACCGTTGTAGCTTTCACCCGGAAGTATTCAGGGTACCGAATCCACAGGGAACGTGTGTACTAATCTTCTAACGAGATCGTCCAAGGACAACAAGAGAAATGATGGCGAGGATAGAGAGGATTCCTATGGCAAAGGACCTTGATGAAGAATAACTCAGCGTCTATAGTTTACTTACTTTGGGCACCGGGGTATCCTAGGCCTCTAGGAAATTGCCGGCCAACAGCTCTACGCCGTACCCGAATGTGGAGGATTACAAAGGACGGACAGGGCTGTCACCACCTGTCGCCTACCTCTACTAATCCGTGGGGCTACGAGGCAAACAAAGGTAACTTCTAGCCCAGACACCACGTCTATGCTATCAATTACTACTTTAGTCTTGTTCCTAGACCAAAGTATTCACTAAGCATAAATGATTAATGAACGATGAACCCGCAAGCAACTATAGCAGGGAACTTACTTAATTAAGAGAACTTAATACCATAAGAGATCACGAACACTTACTAGAAGAAGGAAGCATCCGTCGAGGTACAAGATCGGGGAAGAGTGCCGACAGACCCGGCACTTCCCCCGGACTACCCCTCACTCTCTCCCTATTCTCTAGATACTACTCTGGAGTAGAGCTTCGCCTTGGAGTGGAGCTTGTGGCTTCTCCATCTTGTGTGTGTTGAACTAGAGCCGGGTGCACCTATTTATAGCTTGTAGAGGCGGTTGGGAGTGGACACGTGGAAGATGAGGACGAACGGACCCAGTCACAGGTCGAGAGACGCGGGGAGATCGGCCGACGTTGGATCCACCGCCTTGACTGATGCACGGCGTATATGGACTCCTGGAGGCGGTGGGAACCCGTACCGGAAGGATGAGGCGGTTTGGCCTCCGGACCAGGTCGGGTGACCTGGCTCGGTCGGGCGACCGTCCACCGGCACCGATCGGGCCCATCTTCGGCTGAGTGACTGCTTAGTGGGTCCTCATGGCGGTTCCAGGTGGTATAGCTTGGATTGAGTACGTTTAGTTTGCGAGGTGGGCCCTTCAATCCATGTGACCTCTCCTTGGACCATTCCCATCTCTTGGATCAAACCGTCATGGAATCAGTGGCTAGGATGGTCCTGGAGTGTGTTTCTTTGCTGTGGTCAAAGATGGGCTTCATTGGGCTTGGGCCCTGGTCGGCCGCCCTAAGGAGGTCGGGCGACCTGGCCCTGAGCCCAATTATCCTCCTCTTTTGCCATTTAGTCCCTGCTCTCACATATTCACCAAAACTCGTGGAATTGATTAGATATAAACCCTATCACTATGTTTGGTGATTATATTTGACATATTTTCTGCAGGAGTTGACAGCCAAAAGTGGTACTTAAGGACCGTCAACAAGCTCCCCCACACTTAGCCTTTGCTCGTCCTCGAGTAAAGATTAAAGACTAAGGTGAAAAATATGACTCCAACTGATATGATGCAAGCATATAACTTATTCCAAAACATACCTGCACTTGTGAATTTTGAAGTGTCTATCATGTCATCTTGGATGGTTGAGAAACGGAACAGCCTTGATTCAAGTCATCTTCACTTCTCTGTTAAGTAACTTGGGTTTTTGATAAATTTTCAAAAACATAACCTTACCTAGCTCCTCAAATGATTCTCTCAGATCGCTCAATATGTATGGTTCCTTACCAAGGCATTTGCCTTCTTTTACCTACTTCTAAAAGGCTTATGTGGGCTCAAGGTAGGAGTAAAGATAAGGCATACTTGCATCACATATATTGCAAAGTCAAAGAGCGGATCCAAGAAGAAAACTATTCATACAATCTGATCAAGATGTGCATGTGTGTGGAACAATGAAATGATAACTCCTTTTTGTATGATATCTCTCTCCTCTTGAATTTATTTTGAGAACATGGCTACAATATTTTTTTATGATACTTAGGCCTTCATGTGCCCATATTTTTTTCTCTCTTTTTTTATGATCGGGCCTTCATGTGTCCATATTTTTTTTCTATAGCCCATGTCTTTTTTGCAAAGGATATTTGAAGAGAGAGAGATCAATACTTATATAGAGCATTTATTTTGTGGATGAATGAAATGTATGTTGCTAACTTCCAGTGTAGAAGTTTAGCATGAGTATGTGGAGTGTACGCGATCTTGATCATGAAAGCATGAAAAGCATCTTACAAGGGTCACAACAATTTGACAAAGCTCAATGCAATAAACAAGCAGCATATGTGTATGGGTTTTGCAATATGAATATCATATGGCTTTGGTAGGAATAAGGCATCACTGAGGAGCTTTGCAAGGTTATTGGTTTTAAATTTTGCAAGAAAAACATCCCAAGCACTTTATACAGAAAGAGTAAGATTTCTTTTATCATACCATATCTCATTAATCAACCACTTAGATAAACATGTTTCCTAAAGATATATGTTCACAAGCAACAGGTGTATGTGCAAGGAATAAAGTATATGCAAGCCAATCAAGGATAGGCATGTAAACCAAAAGAGTACCCAAGTTCATTTTATCATGAGTTTAATTTTAGAGATCATCTCAAGATAGGATTGAATTAACTCATGAACTAGAGAGGGTGAGGGACAGGATGTGCAAACCATCGCTCTGGACGAAAATGTGGACAAGAGATGCCAGATGGCCTTCGGCCGACCAGGCGGATCGGCCGACCCCTTCTGGGTTTCGCTCACCTTGATCTTTCTTGAGTTGACCGTGCGATGTTGTACAACCTATCTGTGGGTGGTCTCGATAATGTGCACGTCAGGAAACTCGAGAGACCCCCACACTTGATCTTGTACCTGCATTTATTCATACATGGTGGAAACAAAACAATGGCTCTTTGGCTTTAAGGACCAAGAGCCTTATTGAATTCAAATATATTTTCTTTATTTAGTTATTCAAATTTTTATGGAACATTTTTTTTTGAGCTAGAGACAGACCAACATCACCTGAAAACCAAGATAAAATTTTGTACAAATGAAACTTGTTGCGAAATACTTACCGACTTCCCCCACACTTGGATTTTTGTGTCGCAGGACACCAAAACTCAAGTGTGTTGGCCTCCTTCGAAATTTGTTCCATGATCAAAACTTACCAAGGTGTTACTATTGATGTAACTCCATGTTCTTAAGCATCACCTGTCCATCGTTCTTCTTAATCTCCACCTGAAAATGGTTAGCGACCAAGAATACCCGAAGGAAAGCTTATACTAAAAACATGTTCTTGCTTTTATTTGAAAGGAAAAATAAATGATAATTCGGGCCATCTCCCGGCAGTGCTTTGTTTGTGGTCCGAAGCTAGACCATGGGGAACCCTCACATTGCAGCTATCATTGGCGACGTAGTTCCCATGATTATCGCCAATTGTTGATGTACCGTTGAAGTTCTAGCTGCAATGTTTATGATAAACAAATGCATCTACAACCAACCTCCTAAACATTTTAGAAATGAGGACCTTAAGGTGGTTGTAGTCCTTGTGTGTGCTTGTGGCATAAAATGTGTTTGACTCTGGAGATTCGTTAAATGAGCATGACTCTTGTGGGATTTCGAAAGAGAAGGTTTCATGCTCATTTATAGAATCCTTTCGCTCAGACTCTAGAGTCAAAACTTCAAACGTGTCCATGGCCCTTGGGTTCTCCAACTCAAGAGGTTCATCACTGAAAATCGGAGTTGTTTCTCAACCATTATCGAGAATAACTTCCTGAGGGCCTAAGGGACACGGTTTCCGCTTGATTGAAGGTGATGAAGGTCGCTCAAGATGAGAAGTAGGTTCGAATGGCGACAGAAACATTACCTTCTCGAGTGGGCTATCATGGGGAGGAGGCTTTGCTCTTGGAATTTCTGGGCAAGAGATAGGATTGGCAAAAGCCACTTTCCCAAGTGTGTCATGAAGGCTCCCATGAGATGCTTCTTTTTGGAGAAGCTTTTCTAGTGGGAAGCCTATGAGAAGATCAAAATCGAGGATAGAAAAGATATGGAAATCTAGATGAACCTTGATTTTGTCTATTTTGATCGGCACAGCCCTTGCAATTCCACGACATTCAAAGATGTGTCCTGAGGGACTTTTGAAAAGCTTGTCGGTCGAGGCTAGAGGCATGTTGCCCAAGAAAATGTTCGCAAAGGATTCAGACATGACGCTAGCCTCGATGGCTGGGTTGTAAAGGGCTTCTACTGTAATTCCCCTTAAAGAGCAAGGCATGGTTTTGGAAGGTGCAACCATCCGAATTGCTTCGGAAGAACGCTTTACTTCCTTTAACCATTCCATTGGTGGTTCCCTTATGGATATATCGGGGAAAACCTCCATGAGTGGATCTGAAGGATAATAAATGGGAGGTGTCGTAGCCTTTTTGTGCCTAATGTGATTCGAGGGATTTCCAGAATCCTCGGATGCCGAAGGTAGAACTTCTTCTTCCTTCGGTGGCTTTGGTTCGGGTGTGGGCTCTAAGGCTGGATCTTGCAAGGTAAAAAGGTTTGGCTCGGATCTTGTCTTAGAGCTGTGTGGGGGTTCGTGCTGTGTTTCGATGGAGGGAGTATTTTCTAGAATCTTCTCTAGAAGAGCTCTCCCTTCATCCAAGGTTACGTGCATGAACGAACCACCGGTGCCACCATCTAGGATGAAAGCAGCTTCCTTTTTTAGGCCCGATCGAAAATGTTGCATAAGCATGAAGTCGGGTATGCCTAAGTCTGGGCCAAACTTGTTTAGTGAAACAAATCTCTCCCAAGCTGTACCTAGAGATTCCTTCTCACCCTGCTGGAAGTAGACGATCTCCCTCCGAAGGGCACATATACGGTGAATGGGAAAGAAGTAAAGACAAAACTTGTCCCGTAATTTTCCCCAATTTCCATTTGCATCCCTGACGGTCTGGTAGTACCATCTCCTTGCCTTCTTAATGAGAGAGAATGGAAATAACTTCCATTTGATGGTCTCTTGTGTCATGCCTGATATCCTCAAACATGAGCACAACAACTCGAATTCTCGCAGGTGATCATAAGGATTTTCATTGTCGGCTCCTGAGAAGGATTTATTTCGAACCATGGCTATAAAGCCGGGGCGGAGTTCAAAGCTAGATGTGGTGATTGGTTGATCAGAAGGTGGTAGCTCAAAGAACTCACGCCTTGGAGCAGAGGATTCTAGAATAGAATGTTGCTCCATGGTAGAGGGGGTAACTGGTAAAAGAAATTAAAAGGAAAATAAAAAGATACGAGGACGAACAAGGTTCGAAGATAATACAGCAACCGTTCCCTGGCAACGGCACTAGAAAGCTTGTTGGTATTTCTTACAGTCGCAGATAAATCCGCAAGCGCACGGATACCGTTGTAGCTTTCACCCGGAAGTATTCAGGGTATCGAATCCACAGGGAACGTGTGTACTAATCTTCTAACGAGATCGTCCAAGGACAACAAGAGAAATGATGGCGAGGGTAGAGAGGATTCCTATGGCAAAGGACCTTGATGAAATAAGCTCAGCGTCTATAGTTTACTTACTTTGGGCACCGGGGTATCCTAGGCCTCTAGGAAATTGCCGGCCAACAGCTCTACGCCGTACCCAAACGTGGAGGATTACAAAGGACGGACAGGGCTGTCACCACCTGCCGCCTACCTCTACTAATCCGTGGGGCTACGAGGCAAACAAAGGTAACTTCTAGCCCAGACACCACGTCTATGCTATCAATTACTACTTTAGTCTTGTTCCTAGACCAAAGTATTCACTAAGCATAAAATGATTAATGAACGATGAACCCGCAAGCAACTATAGCAGGGAACTTACTTAATCAAGAGAACTTAATACCATAAGATATCACGAACACTTACTAGAAGAAGAAAGCATCCGTCGAGGTACAAGATCGGGGAAGAGTGCCGACAGACCCGGCACTTCCCCCCGGACTACCCCTCACTCTCTCCCTATTCTCTAGATACTACATTGGAGTAGAGCTTCGCCTTGGAGTGGAGCTTGTGGCTTCTCCATCTTGTGTGTGTTGAACCGGAGCCGGGTGCACCTATTTATAGCTTGTAGAGGTGGTTGGGAGTGGACACGTGGAAGATGAGGACGAATGGACCCAGTCACAGGTCGGGCGACGCGGGGAGATCGACCGACGTTGGATCCACCGCCTTGAGTGATGCACAACGTAGATGGACTCCTAGAGGCGGTGGGAACTTGTACCAGAAGGATGAGACGGTTTGGCCCCCGGACCAGCTCGGGCGACCGGGCTCGGTCGGGCGACCGTCCACCGGCACCGATCGGGCCCATCTTCGGCTGAGTGACTGCTTAGTGGGTCCTCATGGCGGTTCAGGTGGTATAGCTTGGATTGAGTATGTTTAGTTTGCGAGGTGGGCCCTTCAATCCATGTGACCTCTCCTTGGACCATTCCCATCTCTTGGATCAAACCGTCATGGAATCAGTGGCTAGGATGGTCCTGGAGTGTGTTTCTTTGCTGTGGTCAAAGATGGGCTTCATTGGGCTTGGGCCCTGGTCGGCCGACCTAAGGAGGTCGGGCGACCTGGCCCTGAGCCCAATTATCCTCCTCTTTTGCCATTTAGTCCCTGCTCTCACATATTCACCAAAACTCGTGGAATTGATTAGATATAAACCCTATCACTATGTTTGGTGATTATATTTGACATATTTTCTGCAGGACTTGACGGCCAAAAGTGGTACTTAAGGACCGTCAACACATGGGCACCTCTCGATCCGGCTTCTTCTGATTAGTGTTTTGGGATATTCTACCTCTCCCTTTTTTCATAGCATCAGGTTGGATGAGAGCTGTTAGTGCGGATTCCGGCTTGTAGCCGTTGAGATGGAAAGAGTGGGAGTCTTCCCATCGAGTCGTGAGGAGCAGGAGGTGAGAATGCGACGGGACCCTGGTGTGCTAGGGTTGACCCGTGGAGATGATAGCTTGGGAAGCTGTTGGAGATCTTTATTTCTGTTGCTGCTGTTGCTTCATAGGAAACCCCAGCTTAATTCCTTGATATATTTGATATACTAGAATTAGGCCACCTTAAAGCTTGCATACGGATGGTGACATGGACATGTCCTATTCCTTGGGGACAGTTCGTGAGCTTGCAGGTTTGGACTTGGATTCCGAGTTCATTCGTTGGATGCTGCTTTGAAGGGTTGTGTTGCTTCGCTCAAGGTTGCCTGTGGTGAAGATTGGAAATGAAGACTTGAAGACCTAGCTACCGTTTCGTAGGCTTTCTTCTTGTCGTTTAGCCCAATGGGCTTGTATCAGCTACGTTTCCATATTATCCTTGTAATAATTGTACTATGATTCAAAGTATGGATATGATATTATGCTGAAATGAGTTCTATACATGATAGCAGTTGATTCTAGGACTATCACAACGGTACAGGGAGTCGGATTCTTCGATTTGGAAATCCGGGTCGTTTCAGTTGGTATCAAAGCCGTACTTGACCGTAGCACGCAACCCTAAGTTGGTTGTTAGCTTAAGAGTGTTCTGAATGCTCTATTTGATATGTACCTCCTTGAACTATATTGATTCTGCCCCTTATACCTTGAAATTCTTCTATCTTACCTATGTTGAAGCAAATTCTTACACGGCCTCAACTGAAGAACTTGGAACTCAATGGAGAAGTTGCTAAGAAGACTATGAACCAACAAGAATAGAAGTCCACCCTATCCAACATGCCACGATGTAGCTATATCGCTTAGTGTGCAAGATCTTTAAGGCAATAGGAGTCAGCCTTAAGATAGCACTTTATATAATGTTTGCATGCTTGAGTGAGCGCTTCTTGTCACAGTTTCTTGGTTCTTATTGTTCTTACCCTTGAGTGTAGCCTTATACAATAGTCGGTATTTACATGTCTGTACTTGAATCCACTTTTAGATAGTATGAGTGCCTTTCTACCTAGAACTGACCTCAACTATGCCTTACAGAATATGGAAGGAGTACGAAGATGCTCAAGACCATATTCAAGAAAACCATGAGAACAGACCAAACAATGTTCAGCAAGAAGCACTACCCCTACCAGAGTCAAGTCTAGTTGAAATAATTGCGACTCAGACCCAGATGCTTCAATGTATGGCAGGTGCAGTGACTCTCAGATAAGAAACACCTGAAGATAAATAGTGGAAGATGATCAAGAGCTTTATCAAGTTGAAGCCACCCACCTTTGACCAAACAGATGATCCCTTAGAAGTCGAGGATTGGCTAGATGAAATCGAGAAAAGATTGGACTTGACCTCTTGCATTGATGAGGAGTGTGTAACAATAGATGCCTACCAGTTGATCGGTATGTCAAGAATTTGGTGGAACGAGTACTGCGGAACCCATGAAGACCCTGCTCGTATCACTTGGGAAGAGTTTAAAAGAGCCTTTCTAGAGTTCCACATTCCCAAGGAAGCTCGTGTGATCAAGGCAGAAGAGTTCCGCAATTTTTCCCAAGGCACAATGAAGGTGCAGGAGTATTTACGAAGCTTCACCAAGATGGCGAGATATGATCCCATACGCATAGACACTGATGAGAAGAAGAAATTTTGGTTTCACCAAGGCCTAAACCCAGAGATTAGGCTGTATATAAGTGGCTGTTACCGAACGTTCATGCGTATGGTGAACAGAGCTATGGAAGTCGAGAAGGAATTAATCAAGGGACGTGAGAACCAAGCTAAGAGAAGAAGAATAAAGTATCAGTCATACCATGGCATGATCCAACGGAATAGATATAACCAATCTTTGGAAGAGATGATTGCCCGAAACCCAGCTATAACAACAGAGATATCCAGTACAATGAGTACCAGAACACTGAGATGATGAACTGCTAGAACTCAAGAAGAAAGTACTTTGGAATATCACACCAAACAGTACGACAACGCAAAAAATGTTATGACTAGATGTCGTAACTGCAGAAGACCCAGACATGAGACATTCAATTGCCCTGGCAAGAAATCACGACATAAGACCAAAACCAGTGAGAACCAGAAGGAAAGAGAACCTCAGAGTGAAGCTCAAGGAAGATTGAACCACTTGACAGCGAAAGCGCAAAGGATGCACTAGAAGTACTGAAGTCCAATGAAGTACCAAAGATGGTATACAATCTTACAACCAAGACCTTGGAAGAAGTACCAATAGTACAAGAGTATCCAGATGTCTTTCCAGATGAATTACCGGGATTGCCCCCAGATAGAGGAATAGAGTTTGTGATCGATCTAATGCCTGGAATAGCTCCCATTGCTAAGAGACCTTACAGAATGACAGCTGAAGAATTGGATGAACTGAAGAAGCAGATCAAAGAATTGCAGGACAAAGGAATCATTAGGCCGAGTGCCTCACCTTGGGCGTCACCCGTACTGTTTGTCAAGAAGAAGAATGGTTCGATGAGAATGTGCGTTGACTATCGCTCGTTGAATGCAGTGACCATCAAGAACAAGTATCCGTTGCCAAGGATCGATGACCTACTGGATCGACTCAAGAAGGCAAAGTATTTTAGTAAGATCGACTTTCGATCGGGATATCATCAGATGAGGATTCGAGAATCAGACATTCCTAAGACAGCATTTGTGACAAGGTATGGACAATATGAGTTTATGGTTGTATCATCTGGTTTGACCAATGCACTAGCTTGCTTCAAGAATATGATGAACAAGGTATTTATGGAAGAGTTGAATAAGTTTGTTGTAGTTCTCATTGATGACATCTTGATTCACTCGGAGACAGCTGAAGAGCATGCACAACATCTGAGGATAGTTCTAGAGAAGCTTAGACAACATCAGTTATATGCCAAGTTCAGCAAGAGTGAGTTCTGGAAGCAGAAGGTAACTTTCCTTGGACATGTGATGACCCCAAATGGAGTATCAATAGATCCCGAGAAGATTGAAGCTGTATCCGGATGGAAACAACCCAGAAATGTCACGGAAATCCGAAGTTTCCTTGGATTAGCAGGCTACTATCGCAGATTCATCGAGAATTTCTCCAAGATTGCAAAGCCGTTGACTGAGTTATTGAAGAGCAATGTTCTATTTGTATGGTCAGACAAATGTGAAGCAAGCTTCCAAGAGCTCAAGACTCGACTCACGACCACTCCAATTCTGACAACGCCAGATAATCGGAAGGATTTCGTTGTGTATTGTGATGCCTCCAGACAAGGTTTAGGATGTGTGTTGATGCAAGAAGGAAAAGTGGTTGCCTATGCTTCACGCCAGCTAAGAAAGCATGAAGAGAACTACCCTACACATGACTTGGAATTAGCAGCCGTAGTGTATGCTCTAAAGATATGGAGACATTATCTCATTGGAAACAAATGTGACATATACACAGATCACAAGAGTTTGAAGTACTTCTTCACACAATCAGAGTTGAATATGAAGCAACGAAGATGGTTGGAATTGATCAAAGATTATGAATTCAAAATTCACTACCATCCCGCAAGGCAAATGTAGTTGCAGATGCATTGAGCCGCAAGATCTATTGCAATAATCTTATGGTGCAAGAATGCCAACCAGCTCTATATGAAGAAATGGAAAAGTTGAAGTTGGAGATAGTAAGTACAAGTCAATTGAACGAAATGAGGATCAAGTATAATTTGGAAGATAGAATCCGAGAAGCTCAGAAGGAAAGTGAAGAGATTAAGGAAATAGTCAAAAGAATGTGGGATGGACATCTCCCTACTTCCAGAGTTGACAAACAAGGAACTATATGGAAGAAAAAAAGAATATGTGTGCCGGAAGTGAATGAGCTTAGGCAGATAATCCTGAAAGAAGCTCATGATTCGAGATATTCTATACACCCCGGATGTACCAAGATGTACCAGGATTTGAAACAACGCTTTTGGTGGAAGGACATGAAAGTTGATATAGCCGGACATGTTGCTAATTGCGACACGTGTCAAAGAGTGAAAGCTGAACATCAAAGACCGGCAGGACTACTTAAACCCTTGGATATTCCAGTATGGAAGTGGGAAGACATCAGTATGGACTTCGTTGTTAGATTACCCCAGACTCAGAAAGGCAATGATTCAATCTGGGTTATTATGGATCGTTTGACAAAGGTAGCATACTTTATACCTGTAAGAGCAGATTACAGAATTGACAGGTTAGCAGAACTATATGTTGATAAAATTGTGAGGTTGCATGGAGCACCTCGAAGCATTGTATCTGATAGAGGATCGCAATTCACCGCCAAGTTCTGGCAACACTTGCATGAAACTATGGGAACAAGCTTAGAGTACAGCTCAGCTTTTCACCCCCAGACCGATGGTCAGACTGAAAGAGTTAACCAAATATTGGAAGGTTTGTTGAGAGCATGTGTTCTGACATACAAGAAAGATTGGGAAAAGAGCCTATCTTATGCAGAATTCTCATACAACAACAGCTATCAGGCTAGTTTGCGGATGTCACCATTTGAAGCACTTTATGGAAGTAAGTGTTGTACGCCTCTACTATGGTCGGAAGTTGGAGAAAGAGCTTTCTTTGGACTAGATGACATCAAAGAAGCTGAAGAGCATGTGAACAAAATTAGAGAGAATCTGAAAGCAGCTCAAAGCCGATAGAAGAGCTACGTTGACAAGCGAAGGAGAGATTTAAGCTTTGAAGTTCGAGAATTTGTCTATCTGAAAGTATCACCCCTTCAAGGCACAAAGCGATTCCACGTCAAAGGAAAGTTGGCACCAAGATATGTGGGACCATTTGAGATCACCCGGAAGATTGACAAACTTGCATATGAGTTGAAGCTAACTCAAGACCTAGTTAGAGTACACCTAGTATTTGTTGGTATTTCTTAGCATCACCACTTAGAGTAGTGATGGTACTAGAGATACTTCATCGTAATTCTAGACGTTACAAATATTCTGCAAGCGCACAGAAGTACGTTGTAGCACTTCACCCGGGAGTATTCCAGAGTATCGTTATTTGTTTATCCGCAGGGAAAGCATTTAGTTAAGAGAGAGTTGTCATTCCAATGCAATTACTTACAACAAAATTAATATACCATAATCTAAGCAGGGGTAAATGATATAGAAATGAATGGGTAATGCGACACACAGAAGTTCATTGCTCATCGTTAAAGTAGTCTTAGTTAGTAACAGTACATTAGTAAAGATTACAAAGGGTTCAATAGCATCATACATATGGGACTTGGACATACTACAATACCCTATACAAGCTCACTCAATGATTATATGCAAGAGGACATATCGAGGTATCCAGTGGTTCCCTCATCAAGGGACGACAGTAGGACGTCTTATCATAAAGGCCTAATACCCACTCCCGTACGTGGAGGATTACAAAGGACGGACAGGGCTGTCACCACCTGCCGCCTACCTCTACTAATCCGTGGGGCAACGGTACCCTCAACAGTATTCCATATCCCAAACACCATGCTTGCAATATGTAATACAACTCTATCTATCACGTTAATAAATAGAGCAACCAAGAGGCACATTGAGCCAATGTCATAGCATACATTCACTCGAATAAGGTGCAAGACATAAGTAGTATATACTAAGTGTATAAGGTATAACTGAGGCATACAACATAAGTATGAAGGTATCTCCATTAAGCTTAGAGTACTACAAGTAAGTAAGAGAATACAAGAACTGAACTCTAGAACTTACCAAGACTCCTCCGGAAGCCCTTCAGAAGATCTAACACTATGACTACCACTACTAAGACTAAGACTAAGCTTGTAGCAAGAGAGCTCTTCTTCTGGTGTGTGTTGAGTACGGCGCCCTTTGCAGGTATTTATAGCATCACATAGGCGGTTGGAGCCGGCCAGAGGCGGTTGTGGCAGTTTGGAGGTGGGCCCAGGTCAGCCGATGTGCCAAGGTCGGTCGGCCCTAGGATGCACCGTCTTCAGCGTTGCACGGCTCAGATGGACTCCTGATGGCGGTTTAGAGGTACGGGTCAAGGGGGAAGCGAAACGGCCGCAGGCCCAAGTCGGTCGACCTGGCCAGGTCGGCCGACCTGGTTCCGTCGCCTTTCGGCCCCACTCTTCTCTAGTAGACTGCCGTGTGGGTCCTTATGATGGTTCCAGGTGGGTATACTCCGTTTGGGTGCAAATGAGTTGAGGTGTGGGCCCTTCAATCCGTGGGAGTGACACGTGGCTCATCCTCACTCTTGACTTGAACCGACCATGATTCAACGTCCATGATCCTTCCCTTGTGTGCTTCTTGACCTGTGTGGAAAATGGGCTCGATTGGGGTTCAGGCCCGGTCGCCCGACCTAGCCAGGTCGGCCGACCTGGGTCTGTGCCCAGTTTCGTCCATCTTTTGCACCGTAGTCCCTGTACTCAAATAAATTCCAGATATGAATGGTATAGCATTATTTGAATACTAATGTCTAAGTTATGCTTGACATTTGTTGGTTTTCTGAGCCTATTGACGGTCAGATTTTTCATTGTAAGGACCGTCAATAACTCCTCCAAGCTTAGCCTTTGCTCGTCCCGAGCAAAAGACTAAAACTTTTAGGCTCAGTGGATCAGGAGTTGCTTCCTTATTACTCCTCAAAAGTACTAGTGGTTCAGCAAGATATTCTACCAAGAATTGAATAAGCTGGTAAAATAAAATTCCCTTATTACCTTGGCCTTTTATGGGGCTTGTAGCTTCTCCTTGTCTTGGGCGGTTGATGGCTAGAACGACTTAGACCAAGCACCTTGCCTTCTACCTTGCTTGACAATCAAACCGGAGGTTTTGGAAGTTTTTCAAAAGAACATAGTTCCTTAGGTGGTACTCTCAAGTCACTCATGGTGTATTTCCTTACCAATTTCCTCTCTCAACTCTCATGTCACTCATTGGAGTGGAGTTTGTGCTAGGAGAGCTTTATATCATACTTGTAATGCACATATTGTAAAGTCAAAATCAGTATTCAAAGAGAAATAAGTCATACTCTCAAACCAAGATGTGCACGTGTATAGGTGGCATGGTAAGAGATAGCTCTTTTTACAGGTTCCTCTTCTCCTTAAAGAGTTTCTTTTAGAGACATGGCTTTAATTTTTGAACCGAGAGCCTTCTTGCGCTCTTTTTTTTTACATACTTGGACCTTCATGTGTCCATTTTTTTTTCAAAAGCCCATGTCTCTTTTTGCAATAAGAATGGAGAAGAGTACCATACTTTATGTAGAGCTTTTATTTGGTGGAACAAGGGGTGTTATGTTCACTTCCATAGTAGAAGTGTAACATGTATGAGGTGGCGTGTGCGTGATCTTGGCTTTAAAAGCATGAAGTAAATCTCTAAAAATCACAATGACCTTGACAAAACTCAATGCAAAAGCAAGTAGCTCATGTAGGGGTTTTAAACAATATGAGCTTTGGTAGGGAATTTAATCACCATAAGGAGCTCTTTATTTTATTTTAAAAGAGAAAACTCCAATTATCAAGTCTAGCGTAGTAAGATCTTAAGGTCACTCAAGTCTTATCATATCATAGCCAACAACAGCCTAGATTAGAGCGTGCATGTGCTACCCACAGATAGACAAGATAACAGGAAAGATCATGCTTAACCAGCAAACTCTAAGCTTAGGAGAATAGCAGGTTGAAACATAGGTACAAGAGAGAAATAAAAGCAACTATTCATCATGTCCAAAGTAAAGATTTAAGCATAGACTCAAAACATTAGGGGATTAGCATGGATAGCTCTCATTTACTAACTTTATTCAAAAGAAAAGCTTTATTCAGCAATACTTGCCTTCAACTTACCTAATTGGGGGTCTTCCCCCAAGCTATTTTGTTGACACCGATACACCTGTCGGCGCAGGACTCGTGTTTTACGTTGTCGAGCAAAGACGTCTCCGATGTAGGATTTCAACTTGACGAAGCAGCATCTAACCCTGGAGATGAGGAT
>CM014272.1:38011892-38042276 GCA_004135705.1 Alloteropsis semialata | reverse complement strand
GGATGGTAATTGGAAACCAGTCATACACTACCCTGTTTCACATCACAGAGAAACAGAGCAAAAAGGGTAAACCTGCTAGATTGCTGGCAATTAATCATGTTGCATTAGATGCATGGATGATCAAATCTCTGTAACCATTGCTTTCCCCGGCAACGGCGCCAGAAATGCTTGTTGGTATTTCTTAGCATCACCACTTAGAGTAGTGATGGTACTAGAGATACATCATCGTAAATCTAGATGTTACAGATATTCTGCAAGCACACAAAAGTACGTTGTAGCATTTCACCCGGGAGTATTCCAGAGTATCGTTATTTGTTTATCCGCAGGGAAAGCATTTAGTTAAGAGAGAGTTGTCATTCCAATGCAATTACTTACAACAACAATTAATATACCATAATCTAAGCAGGGGTAAATGATATAGAAATGAATGGGTAATGCGACACACAGAAGTTCATTGCTCATCGTTAAAGTAGTCTTAGTTAGTAACAGTACATTAGTAAAGATTACAAAGGGTTCAATAGCATCATACATATGGGACTTGGACATACTACAATACCCTATACAAGCTCACTCAATGATTATATGCAAGAGGACATATCGAGGTATCCAGTGGTTCCCTCATCAAGGGACGACAGTAGGACGTCTTATCATAAAGGCCTAATACCCACTCCCGTACGTGGAGGATTACAAAGGACGGACAGGACTGTCACCACCTGCCGCCTACCTCTACTAATCCGTGGGGCAGCGGTACCCTCAACAGTATTCCATATCCCAAACACCATGCTTGCAATATGTGATGCAACTCTATCTATCACGTTAATAAATAGAGCAACCAAGAGGCACATTGTGCCAATGTCATAGCATACATTCACTCGAATAAGGTGCAAGGCATAAGTAGTATATACTAAGTGGATTAGGTATAACTGAGGCATACAACATAAGTATGAAGGTATCTCCATTAAGCTTAGAGTACTACAAGTAAGTAAGAGAATACAAGAACTGAACTCTAGAACTTACCAAGACTCCTCCGGAAGCCCTTCAGAAGATCTAACACTATGACTATCACTACTAACACTAAGACTAAGCTTGTAGCAAGAAGAGCTCTTCTTCTGGTGTGTGTTGAGTACGGCACCCTTTGCAGGTATTTATAGCATCACATAGGCGGTTGGAGCCGGCCAGAGGCGGTTGTGGCAGTTTGGAGGTGGGCCCAGTCGGCCAACCCTAGGATGCACCGTCTTCAGCGTTGCACGGCTCAGATGGACTCCTGATGGCGGTTTACAGGTACGAGTCAAGGGGGAAGCGAAACGGCCGCAGGCCCAAGTCGGCCGACCTGGTTCCGCCGCCTTTCGGCCCCACTCTTCTCTGGTAGACTGCCGTGTGGGTCCTTATGACGGTTCCTGGTGGGTATACTCCGTTTGGATGAAAATGAGTTGAGGTGTGGGCCCTTCAATCCATGGGAGTGACATGAACCGGCCATGATTCAACGTCCATGATCTTTCCCTTGTGTGCTTCTTGTCCTGTGTGGAAAATGAGCTCGATTGGGGTTCAGGCCCGGTCGCCCGACCTAGCCAGGTCAGCCGACCTAGTTCTGTGCCCAGTTTCGTCCATCTTTTGCACCGTGGTCCCTGTACTCAATTAAATTCCAGATATGCATGTTATAGCATTATTTGAATACTAATGTCTAAGTTATGCTTGACCTTTGTTGGTTTTCTGAGCCTATTGACGGTCGGATTTTTCGTTGTAAGGACCGTCAACAGTATTCCACGTATCGCAGTTGTGGGAATGTCTTCGAGTACCAGACGAGCAAGTAGCAGTGGAAGCCTTGGATATTCAGGACACATTGGAGTATATAGAATACCCTGTGAAGATTTTGGACACAGCTGTGGAAGAGACAAGAAGGACTTCTATCCCTTACTGCAAAGTTCTATGGATTAATCACACCGAACGAGAAGCCACAGGGAGAATGAAGCAGAACTACGACAGAAGTACCCGCACCTCTTCGAACCATAGGTAACCCTTAATCTCAGAGACGAGATTCCTGTGAGGGGGGGTGTGACATCCTGGTCCAAGGCTTAATAGGATTAATAGAATACTCATACCAACAAGTTGCAACTTCTTTTTTGGGAGCTCATCTCGAAAGAACTCCGAGGTTAAGCGTGCTTGGCCTGGAGCAATTTCGGGAAGGGTGACCGACCAGGAAGTCCTTTCCGGGTGCGCATGAGTGAGGACAAAGTGCGCAGAAAAGACTCGTGTTGGTCTGTGAGGACATTCTCGAGGTCCTAGAGAGCTGCCAGGCGTATACGGGCCCGGACCCGGGAGGTCGGGACGTTACAATTGGTATCAGAGCCGACTCTCGCGGTTTCACGGGCGCGTGGGGTCGCAGTTGCGCAGGCATGGTGCGCATGGCTGGTGTGGGCCCGGAGTGGTCACACAGCATGGCACATGCGCTGGCACTGGACACACGGACGTGGCCAAGAGAGGACGTTCCTGGCTTGGGGTTGACCGACGAGGACGTCGGTCTTCTAAGAGGGGGAGGATGTGACATCCTGCTCCAAGGCTTTATAGGATTAATAGAATACTCATACCAACAAGTTGCGACTTCTTTTCTGGGAGCTCATCTCGAAAGAACTCCGAGGTTAAGCGTGCTTGGTCTGGAGCAATTTCGGGATGGGTGACCGACCGGGAAGTCCTTTCCGGGTGCGCATGAGTGAGGACAAAATGCGCAGAAAAGACTCGTGTTGGTCTGTGAGGGCATTCTCGAGGTCCTAGAGAGCTGCCAGGCGTAAGCGGGCGCGGACCCGGGGGGTCGGGACGTTACAGGGGGAGTCTGTAACATTCCGTGTTGAAAATTGTGGATTTAAAAATTTTTGTTTGAATTGATTGCTTAACAACCTAGGAGTGTGTTCTCTCTCTCCTCTAATAAACTCTTAGTAAAATAAAAAGTGCTTTTAATAGTAATTAGGAAAAATAATTGTTAGTGTGATTTGGTTTTTGTTTGGTTTCACATTGCTTGTGTGTGAATTTATATTTGAATTCCCAATTCAAATATAAATTTAATCTCTAACCACTCTATCTAACCTGGGCTCTAAGCATTTAACCCACTAACACCCGAAAGGCCCAAATCCCTTTTCCTCTCTCTAATTCCTTTCTTGTTTTCACGTGATGGCCCAACCCAAGCTTCTCTTCTCTCCCGTAAAGGCCCAGGTCCATGTGCTTTCATTCTTCTTCTGTCTTCCACGTGAAGCCCAGCCTGCCGCTGCCCCTGTTCCTCTTCCTCAACGCGCTTGCGCGACGCGCGTGACGGGAAACAGAAGCCGGCGCCGCACGCCATCGCCCCGAAGCCAACTGCACCTCTCCCTTGGACTCCAAGCATACCGCGCCCCCACGGCACCTGCCCGCCTCTAGCCTGGCCGCTCCAAGCCGTGCCCATTCCTTTCTCCTCACCCACGCAATCGCCCTTCTATATAATCCCCACAATTTCTCTCTGCTCTCTCAATTCTGCCCAAGGCCGAGGCCCTGCTTCATCAATCCACCACCAAATTGAAGATGGGAGAAGGAGGAGGAGGAGAATGGGAGGTCGCTCGTCGAAGGAATTGAACGGAGGAGCTTCCCCGCACCGTCAACGAAGCAACGCCATCACTGCCCGGAGAGCCATCGCCGCCGCATCGTGAAGCCCATACCGCGAGTCCTTCACCACGCCGGCCACAATCATCTTCGTCACCTTCCTGTGAGCCTAATCCCGATCTCAACCCGCCTCTCTCTGTCGGATTGCTCAACTTCTCTCTGAAGCCGGCCGTCGAGCCGCCATTGCTGCTCCTGGAACTTTCCTCCGCGTGATTACTGCCTGTTCGGCCTTCATGCCGCATTCTTCTTCTGCAGGATTCACGGTCGTGCTCACATTTACGCCCTCGCTCATCTCTCCGCTCTCGCGCACCTCCATCCTTGCTCTGCCGCGACCCACACCCACTCACGCGCTCCATCTTGATCGAATCTGCATCGCTGTTCTGCTCGTCGCTGCCGTGGCACTGCTGCACGCACAGTCGCACACGCGCTCGCCCTGCTGTTGCACGCGTTCGGTCACAAGCAGGAGGCTCGCCGACCACCGCCTCCTTGATGCACGCCGTCGATGAACTCCGCTCTACCGCTGCTGCCCTTTCTCTCTCTGGTGCACATGTCCTGCTTTGCACACCACTCACTCGTCCCTCGCTGCTCTCCCTCTCTGCTTCGTTTCTCGTCCACACCTGCCCTCTCTCGTTCTCACACACGCACACGACCGCGCCCCTCTACTTCGCTCCGATCCCGTCGCCGGCCCGATCGACAACCGCTGCTGCTCCTTCTCCGTTCACTCTCCCTCACACCCATCTCTCTCTTCAGCGCCGCCCGATGTCGCCGCCGTAACTTTACTCGCCGCCCTCCAAGGACTCATCTGCTCTCTGATCCGTGCACGCACTCCATCTCAATCACGACCGCATCACCGCCGACTGGAACCACCCAATCTCGCCGCCGATCCGATCTGCTCTGGAGGACACACAGAAGACCACGTGAAGATCTGGCCACACCATCCATAGAGAATCCCGGCGGTGCCCTGACCCGCTGATGCGCGGACCCCATCTCGCTCTCTCTCGCTCAATCACAGACCAATGGGCCCCTCTCCACTCCTGATTTTTCCCATCTCTTTTGGTGATGGGCCAAATCTGCTACAGCCCATTGACTTCCTATAGCTTTTAGCCTAGCAAGAGTCCAAGTCCTTATCCAAATCCGACCCGTGACCAATCTGACGACTCGACCCCACCTGCCATTCTCTCTGTCTCTCTCCTCAGTGGACCCCACTGCCTCATATCTCTCTCTCTCTCCCCGAAGACAGATATACCATGGGCTGATTCTGATGTTGGCCCAATGACTCCATCCCCTTTCAGCTTTTGTCCTGCCTGTTTTTCTTTTTCTTTTCAGAATTTTAGAAATAGGGTTTATCAAAGAAAATTCATAATAAATTCAGTTTAGCTCAGAAAATTATGAAACCAGTTTCATAATTCTTCTAAAATCATGACCTACGCATTAGTGTAGGAGTTGAGTGCTTTTGGCACTTCTTTGGTTCTTATTTGGAGTTTATTTGCAACTAGCTTATCGTTTTGTTTATCCGATTAATAGGATCCCCGGAAGATTTGGACGACTTCGTCGACTACGACTACGACGAACGTGACTTCATCAACAAAGTGAAAGAGAAGGACCTTGCTCCAGGTTCACGCCCATCCGACTTTGAATCCTATTAGGCATTGCTAATAGAACTGCTAGCGCTTTAATTCATGATGATGATGTTAAACCCATGCATAGCCTTTGATTATTACCTGATATCCTTGTATACCTATATACATTGTTATACTCGTGCTATGCTTGCATGTGTGGGAATAGCTATGGTCTTGATCTATCTTGGCGTGAGTTTTGGGTGGGATAAAACTGAAGAGTTTCGAACCCCCGGCTGGAGTGAGCAGACATTAACTGACCTTCTGGTCGGGGCTCGGGAAGTGTATTGGGCACTTCCTACGGAGTACCTGTGGCGGGTACATTTGTTGTGGTTACTTTGGAGGAGTTGGTGTATGTTACCTATAATGGGTAGACGGGCGAACCGCAGAGTCGGATGGCCCAGTTTGGAGGCTTGCTTGCTCTGGCTTAGGCCGAGTCAGTTGGACCTGATGACGGGACTTTGTCAAACGTGCACACCACTTATCCTCAGAAGGGGAGGATTCCAGCCATTTCTAGTTAGGCGGTACCATTTCTGTGGAGTAGTGTGGTAGGATTGGGCTCACCAGTGGCGCCACCGAAGCCCGGCTGTCTCACAGCCCTTTGTTGAGACTCTCGACACCACGGTGGCCAGGCTAGAGACTCACAGTTCTGGGTCCCAAGCTCGGGAAAGCAGTATGGTACCGTTCTGGCTAGGAAGTCATGGCTGTGGGTTGTGTCTCAAGACGGATGCGCAGCCGTCTGCAGCCCGAGTGGGGCCAGGTGTACACGCTCTGCAGAGTTAAAACTATACGTATAGCCGCGTCCTCGGTCGTGGACACCCCTCGATCTGGTTTCTTCTGATTAGTGTTTTGGGATATTCTACCTCTCCCCTTTTTCATAGCATCGGGTTGGATGAGAGCTGTTAGTGCGGATTCCGGCTTGTAGCCGTTGAGATGGAAAGAGTGGGAGTCTTCCCATCGAGTCGTGAGGAGCAGGAGGTGAGAATGCGATGGGACCCTGGTGTGCTAGGGTTGACCCATGGAGATGATAGCTTGGGAAGCTGTTGGAGATCTTTATTTCTATTGCTGCTGCTGCTGCATAGGAAACCCCAGCTTAATTCCTTGATATATTTGATATACTAGAATTAGGCCACCTTAAAGCTTGCATACGGATGGTGACATGGACCTGTCCTATTCCTTGGGGACAGTTCATGAGCTTACAGGTTTGGACTTGGATTCTGAGTTCATTCGTTGGATGCTGCTTTGAAGGGTTGTGTTGCTTCGCTCAAGGTTGCCTATGGTGAAGACTGGAGATGAAGACTTAAAGACCTAGCTACCGTTTCGTAGGCTTTCTTCTTGTCGTTTAGCCCAATGGGCTTGTATCAGCTACGTTTCCATATTATCCTTGTAATAATTGTACTCTGATTCGAAGTATGGATATGATATTATGCTGAAATGTGTTCTGTACGTGATAGCAGTTGATTCTGGGGCTATCACAATGGTACAGGGAGTCGGATTCTCTGAAATGTTGTTCTGCCCATTGACGTTCCGGCCTCTCTTTGGGCAGTTATTAGCATAATGCCCAGGGTCACCACAGTTGTAGAAAACCCTGCCTGCCATGGGAGCTACAGGCACAGTATTGCCCTGAGTAAGGCGTGACGCCTAATTCTGCGGCCGCTGCTGCTGGTACCTCTGTTGTTGCTGTTGCTGGCGTTGTTGCTGTTACTGCTGGTAGGGTGGACGTTGTTGATACTGCTGGCGCTGCTGTTGATTCCCAGAATTAGGCGGTCCTTGGATATGAAGATGGCCACCGGACTACGGCTTGAAGTGGGGGCGTGAACTGCTTCCACCCGTCTGGTTGAGGAACTTCCTCTTCTTATCCTCCATTTCTCAACGCTTGTGCTGCAGCATCAGGACATTGTCGACCAACTCATGAAAGTTGTCGATGGAGTGAGTGAGCAGCTGGTACTAGAGGCCATCATTCAATCCCCGAAGGAATTGCCTCTGCTTCTTCTTGTCGCCCGACACATTATCAGGAGCGTAGTGCGATAACTCAATGAACTTGTCACGGTAAGCTGTGACAGTCATAGACCCTTGCTTCAAGGCCAGAAACTCGTCTTGCTTTAGGGTCACAAGACCCTCTGGAATGTGGTGAGTGTGGAACCTCTCACAGAACTCTGCCCACGTGATGTGGTTAGGGTCTTGGTGAGAATATAAGTACGAGTCCCACCAATCTTGTGCAGCTCCTTGTAGTTGTCCAGACCCGTAGAGCACCTTCTCCCTGTCGGTGCACTGAGCTATGTCCAGCTGACGGTTCACAGCCTTGAGCCAATCCTCTGCTTGTGGTGGCTCACTGGCGTGGGTGAAGGTAGGCAGGCGTCCCTTCATGAACTCCACACGTCGGTCTCTGACCTGTGGTTGATGCTGAGGGGGCAGCTGATTTTGCAGGTTCTGCTGCACTGCTGCGAATGCATTGGCCATCTGCTGTAACAGCTGGTTCTAGTTGGCCAGTAGTTGGTCAATGGGTACTGCAGGTGGTGGCGGTGGGTCCTAGTTGGCACGACCTCCATGAGCATTCCTTCTGTTGTTCACCATCTGTTACAGACACATACCACTGTTACCATCAAATTCATACTGTGAATCCATTCTGACTGATCATAAGTAATAAGATAGAGACAGATTGAGAGAATACAGCAGACAGAGAGTAGATAAATGATATGGGAGCAATATAATGAGATAGATAGATTATAGAACCCAACTATTTATTCATAACGACCTGAACCACTATTCTAGATGTATGCAAACCATACGTTCACATGCACCACACTCATTACAAAGATCCAAGTCAAACAAGTTTACAAGAATAATAAAGCAAGCACACATTGACACTGTTCAAACACTAAGACTTTAAACAACTCAACGACTCAAACGACTCAAACTCGCAAGACTAAGCATTCTTATTACAACTCTAGGTAGTCTAATTCTCATCTATAGTGGTGCGACTAGTAGCCATCTCATAGCGAGTCCTCTTGCGTGGTGGTGCTTCCCAGATGTAATCTGGCTCCTCCGTTGGTGGGTGGGCATGTGGACGCTCCAGCTCTGCAATCCTGAGTCTTGTTGCTTCTAGCTCTTCCCCCATCTTGGAGTGTTCATCTAGCAGCGAGTCAAACTCTGTGTTGATGGTCCCAGCAAAGCCTACGGTCTCCCCCAGTCTTGCATTCTGCTCTCCAGCTGGGTTGGCGATCCAGCTAGTTCTCCTCCCACATGGCACACGTGGAATGTAGCACTCTGGTCCATCGTGGACAAGGCTGTAGTAGAGTCCACGGTAGCCATAGAGTGCTCGGTGAGCTGCATCACTAATAACGCCCTCCTGAGTCTCCTTGGGAGCTAGTGTGGGGTGCTCTGACTCAGTCTTAGTGGCGCCAAGTATCCGAGCAGACACTCGAACGTACGTCATGGTCTTCTAGTAGTCGGTGTAGCGGTTGTGAGTCCACCACTCCCTGCGGTAGTCCACGCTGACCCGGCCATGTCCAAAATGGCGCAAAAGTAGGCGAAGCAGACGACGATGGAAGTAGTAGTCTCCTCCACCACGGGTACTCTCCACCACCTTCCATCCTGCAATTGGAGGTTGATGGCCTTCTCCTTCACCCTCAGAGCCTTTAGAGCCATCTCCACCATCCTCGGAGTTGTCATCATCAGAGTTGGAGCCATCTCCATCTGAATCGTCACCACCACCTTCAGGGTCCTCTAGGCCTCCTCCGGCAGTGGCACCCTCATGCTTTGACTGGTGCAGGTGGTGCTTCTGGCGAGGCGATAGGCACGAACTCTTCTTCCTCCTCATCATAGATCTCGACCATCTCGGGATCTTCTTCAGCTTCCTCCACTGGCGGCTTCTGAACTGGCGACAGCTCTATTCCTCGAACTGGGTCAGGGTTGAGGAACTGCTGGACATGCACAGCAACTCTGGGAGGCAAGAGCTCTCCAACACACTTGCGTGGAGTGACCATAGTACGAGCCATCTATAGAAGAAAGAGAACAAAAGAATAAATTAAAATTTTATAATATAATGAGATAGAATAATAAGAGTAAGGTTTGTATAAAATAACACAAAGTGAAGCAAGGGTCTAACGTAAGACAGCAATAAGGAATAGTAAGAATAAATGAATTAATCAAAATTAAACTTAAACTGAATAAAGACAAGGACAAAAGAAGACTCTAAATGACCATTCTAACTAGGCTGCGTGTCCTTGTTGACGGTCATTAATGCACATCTCAGACCGTCAACTGTGACAGACAAATATACATTCACCATAGCTATAGGGATTATATCTAACAAATTCAAATAGTTTTGGTGACTATGTGCATGCAGGAGGCAACAGGTGTAATTTGAGGCAAAACGGGCTCGGTGGGCCATCGCCTGACCTAGCCAGGTCGACCGATGCCCAACCGAGGCCAAATGACCCTATCTTTGGATATATGCTAGGAAAGCCACTCTAGACCAACCCTTGCCTATGCACCAAGGTTGGATCAACCCCATAAGTGAGATGGACCTCAAGAGAAGCACATAGATCAAAGGGGCCACATCCACAAGTACACATACTCAAATGGAGTGGTGTCACCTTGGGTAGGACTCCAGGGCCTACAAGATAGTGGCTGGTAAAAGATGAGGCCAATCGGGACTGGTCCAAGGAAAGGTCACATGGATTGAAGGGCCCACCTCGCAAACTAAACGTACTCAAATGCACCTATACCACCTGGAACCACCATGAGGACCCACTACACAGTCACTCAGCCGAAGATGGGCCCGATCGGTGCCGGTGGCACGTCGCCCGACCTAGCCCCGTCGCCAGACCTGGTCCGGAGGCCAAACCGCCTCATCCTTCTCGTGCGCGTTCCCACTGCCTCTAGGAGTACATATACGCCGTGCACCACTCGAGGCGGTGGATCCAACGTCGGCCGACCTCCCCGTGTCGGCCGACCTGTGACTGAGTCCGTTCGTCCTCATCTTCCACGTGTCCACTCCCAACCGCCTGTACAAGATATAAATAGCTGCATACCGGTCATTGAAGATCATCATCGAGCTGGAGCATCAAGTCAAGGCGAAGCCCTTCTCAAATGAGAGTAGAAATAGGGAGAGAGTGAGGGAGAGTCTGGAGGAGTCCCGGCGTTTCGGCGACCCTCCACCTGTACCTCGGCGGATGCGAGCTCCTTTGTAAGTATCCGGGATACTCAACTTAGTATTTAAGTCTGAGTTATAGAAAGTTGAGTTCTTTATTTTGCTTGTGGTTTTGTCGCTTTATTTATAAAGTGCTCTAGTCTCTAGCTAAGATTAGAGTAGTAGTATATATCTTAAGCGTGGTGCTTAGGTTATCAACTACCTTCGTTTGCCTCATAGCCCCACAGATTAGTAGAGGCAGGCGGCAAGTGGTGACAGCCCTGTCCGTCCTTTGTAATCTTCCACGTTCGGGTATGGTGTAGAGCTGTTGGCCAGCAATTTCCTAGAGGTCTAGGATACACCGGTGCCTAAAGCAAGCATAGGAGAATTCCCTTCACTATATTCACAGCCTTAGTGCTAAGTTATCCTCTCTACCCAGCCTTCATATAATCGATCGATCCGGTCAACTTTAGTGATTAGACAGTGCCCTCTCATTCCCTGTGGATTCGATACTCTGAATACTTCCGGGTGAAAGCTACAATGGTATCCGTGCGCTTACGGATTTATCTGCGACCATAAGAAATACCAACAAGCTTTCTGGCGCTGTTGCCGGGGAACGGTAGCTGTGTTGTCTAAGAACTACAGTTGCCCATTTATCTTTTATTTTATTTTCTTTTATTTTATTATTTTACCCATGGACTTCACCCAAATCCATGAGTTCCCTGCTCCAAAGGGCGAATTATTGGAGCCGCACCACTTGTCAAATCCTATACAAACAAATAGCTATGAGCTTCACCCTACTTTCATAGCTATGGTGCAGGAGACTTCCTTCTCAGGACGTGATGGTGAAAACCCATACCATCGCTTGCACGAATTCGAGTTGCTCTGCTCATGTCTGGTCATATCAGGCGTGATGCAAGCAACATGGAATCTCTTCCTATTCTCTCTCAAAGAAAGGGCAAGGAAGTGTTATGACCATACCGTTGGGCTAACGAACGGTGAATGGGAAAAGTTACGAGACAACGTTTTGTCTGGAGTACTTCCCTGTTCATTGGATCTGTGCCCTTCAGAAGGAAATTATTAACTTCCAACAAAAAGAGAAGGAAACGATCGCGGCAGCATGAGAACGATTTTAGGATTTGTGCCTTACTTNAACTACCTTCGTTTGCCTCATAGCCCCACAGATTAGTAGAGGCAGGCGGCAAGTGGTGACAGCCCTGTCCGTCCTTTGTAATCTTCCACGTTCGGGTATGGTGTAGAGCTGTTGGCCAGCAATTTCCTAGAGGTCTAGGATACACCGGTGCCTAAAGCAAGCATAGGAGAATTCCCTTCACTATATTCACAGCCTTAGTGCTAAGTTATCCTCTCTACCCAGCCTTCATATAATCTCGATCGATCCGGTCAACTTTAGTGATTAGACAGTGCCCTCTCATTCCCTGTGGATTCGATACTCTGAATACTTCCGGGTGAAAGCTACAATGGTATCCGTGCGCTTACGGATTTATCTGCGACCATAAGAAATACCAACAAGCTTTCTGGCGCTGTTGCCGGGGAACGGTAGCTGTGTTGTCTAAGAACTACAGTTGCCCATTTATCTTTTATTTTATTTTCTTTTATTTTATTATTTTACCCATGGACTTCACCCAAATCCATGAGTTCCCTGCTCCAAAGGGCGAATTATTGGAGCCGCACCACTTGTCAAATCCTATACAAACAAATAGCTATGAGCTTCACCCTACTTTCATAGCTATGGTGCAGGAGACTTCCTTCTCAGGACGTGATGGTGAAAACCCATACCATCGCTTGCACGAATTCGAGTTGCTCTGCTCATGTCTGGTCATATCAGGCGTGATGCAAGCAACATGGAATCTCTTCCTATTCTCTCTCAAAGAAAGGGCAAGGAAGTGTTATGACCATACCGTTGGGCTAACGAACGGTGAATGGGAAAAGTTACGAGACAACGTTTTGTCTGGAGTACTTCCCTGTTCATTGGATCTGTGCCCTTCAGAAGGAAATTATTAACTTCCAACAAAAAGAGAAGGAAACGATCGCGGCAGCATGAGAACGATTTTAGGATTTGTGCATTACTTTCACGGATTTAGGCTTTCCGGACTTGATGCTTATGCAACATTTTTTGTCCAGTTTGACTAGCAAGGCTGCCCGATTCGTTGATATAGCCGCCGGGGGATCATTCCAACATGTAACGCCGGTTGAAGTGAGAGAGGTTCTGGAGAAGATTCGAGAGCACTTTCCCGCTGCAATGGATGGAACTGAGCAAGAAGATCTTCAACTAGATTTTGTCTTACCCGTAGACTTGCCCAACCCAGATCCAACTCCTGAGACACCATCCGTTAAGGCAAAGGAAACTCAGCCTTTCGGATTACCTTTTGACTTCGAGGATGATCTCTTTGAAAATCATGGAAACACCTCAGAATACTCAAGGCACAAGAAGGCTATGACACCCCTTCTTTCTCATCCTCCCTGTCCTCCCCATGAAGCATTTCTCGTGAAAAACATAAAGGAGGAATGGTTGGATGGAATGTGACATTTTTTTTGAAGCAATTTGGAATAGTTCACCTTCCATAATCCTTCCATGTTATATAAGTGGAACTGTCGTAGAAGCCCATTTCAACCCCACCAGGAAGGTCAAAATCATGTCATGGCACATTGCACATAATCTCTTAGGAAATGTTCCACTAAGGCCATCCGACAAGCTCCTCAAAAGTTTTCCCTTTGGACACATCATTCAATGTCGGGGGATCAATAGTGCCGTGACAATCACGCTAGACAAAATTGAGGTCAATTTAGATTTCCACATCTTTGATACCCTCGATTTTGATCTACTCCTAGGAAGCCTTCTCCAAGGAGAAGTATCACATGGGAGCCTTTATAACACGATTGGGAAGGTTGCTTTTGCCACTTCTATCTCTTGCCTAGAAATTTCAAAGGCAAAGCCTCCTCCCAAGCATAGCTCACTTGAGATGGTGATGTTCGTGTCACCATTCACCCCGAATTCTCATCTCTATGAGCACGAACGATTTCCATCACCCTCGCTTGAGTGAAAGCGTTGGCCCATGGCCCTCAGGACATTGTTCTCAACAACAGTCAAGAATCAACCCCGATAATGCACAATGAATCTCTTGAGTTGGAGAAGCCAAGGGCCATGGACAGGCTTAAAGCATTGGCTCTAGAGTCTAAGCAAAAGGATTCTATAAATGAGCATGAAACCTTTTCATTCGAAATCCCACAAGGATGCTCATTTAGCAAATCTCCAAAGTTTACCACACTTTGTGCCATAATCACATACAAGGACTACAACCACCTTGAGGTCCTCAATTCTAAAATGTTTAGAAGGTCAGTTGTAGATACACTTGTTTATCATAAACATTGCAAAATTCGTGGTTGCATTTGTGGCACTAACCTTGCAGCTAAAGCTTCAATGACACATCAACAATTGGCGATGAGCTTGAAAGCTACATCACCAAGGATAGCTGCAAAGTGAAGATTCATCATGGTCTAGCTTCAGACCATAAACAAAGCACTGCCGGGAGATGGCCTGGATTATCATTTATTTCCCTTCAAATAAAAAGCAAGAACATGTTTTTAGTACAATCTTTCCTTCAGGTACTATTGGTCACTAACCATTTCAGGTGGAGATTAAGAAGAACGATGGACAGGTGATGCCTAAGAACATGGCGCTACATCAGCTACAAAAACATCGGTAAGTCTTGGTTTGGGAAAGATTACAAAAGAAGCTTGAACTCCACATACTTGAGTTATGCTGCTTTCCACTGCAAACTTCAAGTGTGGGGGAGGTATGTGAGTATCCCGAGTAAGTTCCTTTTTGAGCCAAATCTTATTTCGGTTTAGAGCTGGTGTTAGTTCTTGCACACTAAAAAATATATATTTGAGTTCCAATAAAGGCTGTTGGTCTTTAGAACCAAAGGGCCATTGTTTTGTTTCCACCATATATGAATAAACGCAGGTACATGGTCAAGTGTGGGGTCTCTCGAGTTTTCTGACGCAGACATGTTCGAGACCACCCACAGACAGGACCAGAAGGGGTCGGCCGACCCCCCAGGTCGGCCGAAGGCATTCTGGTGCCTTTCGTCCCCAATTTCGTCCAGAGCGATGGTTTGCGCACCCTATCCCTCATCCTCTCTGATTCATGAGTTAATTCGTTCCTGACTCCTGATGATAATTAAAATTAAACTCATGATAAGATAAGCTTTGATGCTCCTTTGGTTTACATGTTTATCCTTGATTGGCTTGCATATTCTTTATTCTTTGCACATGCACCTGTTGCTTGTGAACATATATCTCTTTAGGGAAACATGTTTATCTAAGTGGTTGATTAATGAGATACGGTATGATAAAAGAAATCTTCCTCTTTCTGTATAAAGTGCTTGGGATGTTTTTCTTGTAAAACTTTAAATCAATATCCTTACAAAGCTCCTCAGTGATTGCCTTCTTCCTACCAAAGCCATATGATGTTAACATTGCAAAAACCCACATATGCTGCTTGCTATTGCATTGAGCTTTGTCAAATTGTTGTGACCCTTGTAAGATTCTCTTCAGGCTTTCATGATCAAGATCATATACACTCCACATACACATACTAAACTTCTACATTGGAAGTTAGCAACATGCGTTGTATCCATCCACAAAACAAATACTCCATTTATGTGTTGATCTCCTCTTCAAGTATTATTTCAAAAGAGAAATGGGCTATAGAAAACAAATATGGACACATGAAGGTCCAAGCAAAAAAAAAGAGAGAGAAGAGAAAAAAATATGGGCACATGAAGGCCCAAGTATCATGAAAAAAAATATTATAGCCATGTTCTCAAAGTAAATTCATGAGGAGAGAGATCATACAAGAAGGAGTTATCATTTCATTGTTCCACACACATACACATCTTGATCAGATTGTATGGATAGTTTTCTTCTTGGATCCGCTCTTTGATTTTGCAATACATGTGATGCAAGTATGCCTTATCTTTACTCCTACCTTTAGCTCCACATAAGCCTTTTAGAAGTAGGATGAGAAAAAAAAGGGGCAAAGAAATGCCTTGGTGAGGAATCATACACAATGAGCGATCTGAGAGAATCATTTGAAGATCTAGGTAAGGCTGTGTTTTTGAAAATTTATCAAAAACCCAAGCTACTTAACAGAAGAGTTGAGATGACTTGAATCAAGGCTGTTCTGTTCCTCAACCACACAAGATGGCATGATAGACACTTCCAAATTCACAAGTGCAGGTATGTCTTGGAATAATTTATATGCTAGTATCATATCAATTAGAGTCATGGTTTCCACCTTAGTCTTTAAAGCTTCACTCGAGGATGAGTAAAGGCTAAGTGTGGAGGAGCTTGTTGACGGTCATTAATGCACATCTCAGACCGTCAACTGTGACGTACAAATGTATATTCACCATAGCTATAGGGATTATATCTAACAAATTCAACTAGTTTTGGTGACTATGTGCATGCAGGAGGCAACAGGTGAAATTTGAGGCGAAACGGGCTCGCCCGACCTAGCCAGGTCGGCCGACGCCCAACCGAGGCTAAATGACCCTATCTTTGGATACATAGGAAAGCCACTCTACTTTGCCTATGCACCAATGTTGGATCAACCCCATAAGTGAAATGGACCTCAAAAGAAGCACATAGATCAAAGGGCCACATCCACAAGTACACATACTCAAATGGAGTGGTGTCACCTTGGGTAGGACTCCAGGGCCTACAAGATAGTGGCTGGTAAAAGATGAGGCCAATCGGGCACAAAAGATACGTCAGCCGACCAGGCCGGGTCAGCCGAGCCTGGCATGGAGCCCAATGGGGCCCACTTTCCTCCAGGGCAAAGAAGCACACTCTAGGAACATCCTAGCCACTGATTCCATGTCGGTTGGATCCAAGAGATGGGAATGGTCCAAGGGGAGGTCACATGGATGAAGGGCCCACCTCGCAAACTAAACGTACTCAAATGCACCTATACCGCCTAGAACCGCCATGAGGACCCACTACACAGTCACTCAGCCGAAGATGGGCCCGATCGGTGCCGGTGGCACGTCGCCCGACCTAGCCCCATCACCCGACCTGGTCCGGAGGCCAAACCACCTCATCGTTCTTGTGCGCGTTCCCACCGCCTCTAGGAGTACATCTACGCCGTGCACCACTCAAGGCGGTGGATCCAACATCGGCCGACCTCCCCGCGTCAGCCGACCTGTGACTGAGTTCGTTCGTCCTCATCTTCCACGTGTCCACTCCCAACCGCCTGTACAAGCTATAAGTAGCTGCATACTGGTCATTGAATATCGTCATCGAGCTGGAGCATCAAGTCAAGGCGAAGCCCTTCTCAAATGAGAGTAGAAATAGGGAGAGAGTGAGGGAGAGTCTGGAGGAGTCCCGGCGTTTCGGCGACCCTCCACTTGTACCTCAGCGGATGCGAGCTCCTTAGTAAGTATCCGAGATATTCAGCTTAGTATTTAAGTCTGAGTTATAGAAAACTGAGTACTTTATTTTGCTTGTGGGTTCATTGCTTTATTTATAAAGTACTCTAGTCTCTAGTTAAGACTAGAGTAGTAGTATATATCTTAAGTGTGGTGCTTAGGTTATCGACTACCTTCGTTTGCCTCGTAGCCCCATGGATTAGTAGAGGCAGGCTGCAAGTGGTGACAGCCCTGTCCGTCCTTTGTAGTCCTCCACGTTTGGGTACGGCGTCGAGCTGTTGGCCGGCAATTTCCTAGAGGTCTAGGATACATCGGTGCCTAAAGCAAGCATAGGAGAATTGCCTTCGCTATATTCACAGCCTTAGTGCTAAGTTATCCTCTCTACCCAGCCTTCATATAACCTCGATCGATCCGGTCAACTTTAGTGATTAGACAGTGCCCTCTTGTTCCCTGTGGATTCGATACCCTGAATACTTCCGGGTGAAAGCTACAACGGTATCCATGTGCTTGCGGATTTATCTGCGACTATAAGAAATACCAACAGTCCTATAGTCAACCAGGCTTTGATACCAATCTGTCACACCCAAATTTATGAAGGAAACCCAAATGCTACTATATGTGTACCCAGGAAGTCCAAAACACATATAGCCTTAGAATAATAGAATATTAAAGTAAAACCAGTGCTCGAGTACAAAAGAATAGCATCTCAGAATTATTACAATAAGACTCAAGTCTTTAATCAAAGTTTACGTAGTATGAATAAATAAACTCTCGTGGCGCCATTAACTCTACAAGGACACCGACTGGTTGACAGCTGCCTAGAAGTCGGGGATATCATTAGGGAACTCCACAACACCCTCTGGTTGATCTGATTACCCATCCGAGATTTTGTTGAATAATGCAAGTATAAGTAACCATCTTTACTTAACAAATATGACACGAGGTATGAAGGCTTAAAAGGGCTTGACACGGTTTAACTGCGGTTAGCACTTTTATTTGTTCAATTTTAGCATTAACCAATTTACTAAAATATAATAGGAATAACCTAGTTGTAACCCAAATTAAGTATATAGAGAAGTATCATTATATCATCATCAATCCATTATTGTTCCATCATAATCATCACCAGGGTAACAGTCACTATTCAAAAAGGATCCAGGCCACTCGTAACCGTGAGTACGATTGATATATCAGTTCTCACTCTGCAGAGGTTGTACACTTTCCCCACTGGTTGTGATTTTCGTGATGCCCGGGTGGATCAGACCCATTTCACACTTTCTTAGGTGTGCAGCTAGGTTCCACTACGAGACCTTTTGAAAGTCCCTCTAAAAAGCTAATATCCGCTGAGGTTTCAACATAGGCGCATGAACCCAACTCCCGGGATCAACAAAACACCTAGGGCACAATGTGAGTGGGTTGTTGGCGTTCAGGGCGCAACGTGAACAAATGCCTACGGACATCAGGGCAACGTGAGTCCATCCCCAAGCTGTTAACACCAGATTTTGACTCGGCTGATATAAAAGGAATATTGTATGCCGGGGAGCCAGGGCTAGAGGCCGAGTCCGATTCTGACTTGGAGATGTCCGATTCTGATCGGAAGTGGTCCGATTGAGTTTTGGTCGGATACGGTGAAAAGGAGGCCGGAGCGTGTACGACTTTAAAGGGATGCATCTAGAAGCTTCTTCATGGCTTGACTGTGTGGCAGTTGTAATACATTTGGTAGTTTAGGTTAGTTTACTTTAAATAAATTAGAGATATTGTCGTAACTGACAAGGATTAGTTAGATTTCCAGGGTATAAATATAAACCCTGCGCCATTGTAAAAAAACGTTCACACAACCATCAATACAAACACAATTTTCGGCCCTCGTGCCAACAACACTTTTCGTCGAGTTCTTCAGCAAGCAGGGCTGCATCATCTTAACCTCCGGTTTGTCTGTAAGTGTGACATCTATCGAGTTATTTTGGGCTTTAGATTGAGGCGTATCGCCCTTCTTCGTCTATATAATTCACCAATTTATCGAGTCGTTCTAGGCTTTAAATTGAAGCGTATCGCTCTTCTTCGTTTAGATCACTCACCCTTTACCGTATCTTGTTGATTTTGTCTTATCGGCTTACATATATTTGAAAGATCTATTCCATTTGATTGCAATTCAATCTTTGTAATAGATCCGTTCATATTGTTTATACAGCTAATTTAGATTTAATTATCAAGTTACAAATAAATTTGATTTAAATGAGTTCTTTGATATATATCGATCTATCGGAGTAAATAAGCTAATCAGTGCCCTGCTAGCAATGCTGTCTCGAAACCGATCTGATTGTTAGTGACATGGGATTTAGTTTGTTTAATGCCTTTGAAAAGATGCATATTAAAGAATGAGTTTAAATTAGATTTATCTCCGATTCGGCTTTCATAGTCGATGGCTTGTTTTAGTATATTTTATATCATCACGAATCGGACTTAAGGTCGATGGTTCATGTCGATCCGATTGCTGGAACGAATCGGGGCTTTGGCCGATGAGTTCTTTGTTATTTACTATTTAAACTTTACCTTGTCAATTTCAGGTCAAATTGACTGGCACGCCACGAACCTCAAGATTTTGGACTTGCACTGAAGTTCAAGCAAATCTTCCAGACCACAGTGTTAATTTCCTAAAGTCAACACCTGACTTTTTAGACATCAACACATTTTGGCACGCCCGGTGGGACAAGAGCTTTTGCGATGGCGCCTCTTGGAGACAAAGGCGAGGTTCCTGCTGTCACAATGGAAGATCTCAGTGATGAGCAGAAGAAGCTCGTGGAAGCGCAAATTGAAGAATTCAAGAACCTATGCCTAGATTCGTTCAGCAAGACTCGTAATGCTGTGATCAAGAAAAATTAGTTTCCTGTCCCCAAGGAAGCGTTTGATCGGATTACGGCAGAAGAAAGACAATTCTTTCAAGATTATATAGATGCTGGTGTGAGTCATGCTATGATTAACCAATCTGGAATATTGGTTAACACGGTGGTGGGATTGGTCACCAAGTTACTGGATGGAGCAACGCTGAAGGATATTCAAAAAGGACCTGCTTATTTTGGTGCTAGTGCTTCTGCAGTAAAGGATGTCAAGAAGAAAATTGTGCAGATCAGTTCGTCTACATCACCAGAAACGCATCCTGAGTCATATGAAACTCCCAAGACAAAGAAGCTAAAAGCCAAGGCGGCAGACGGAGGTGAAGAAGAAGAAGAAGAGGAGGAAGAAGAAACAAGGGATAAGGATTCTGGTTCATCTCAACACATTGATCAGTTTGAAAGCTGTATCCCTGTGGTTAATGGTAAAATGGTGCATCCTTCTTACTTCAACACTGAAAATCCGCCTAGGAACAGGGGAGCTGACTATCGGGAGCCGTCAGTTGGACCTGTTAAAACACCAGTCATAACGACATCAACACGTGCTCCGATCAGTCAGGGGAATTATGCTCAGGAGGATTGGATAGATAAGATTGCTGATGTCATGAAGAATCAGTTTGGTTTGAAGCCTAAGGGACAATCTTATTTGTATCGAAAACCATACCCGGACTGGTCGATGCGTCCCAAATTGATGTTCTCTAAATTAGGCCCTTGATTCTTCTAAATTTTCCTCGAGATAATGATCCATACTCAATTATAGGTTGTGGTCAAGGAGGTAATCACAAAAAGATATTTTGGGTTTAGGGTGGATATCCAGCGAAGTTTGCAAAGTTTTCGGTGTAGAAACTCACAATGCATGGATAGAAAGACTAGCAAAAAGAGGGTACGCAAAAAATGAAATGGCCAGCTTCTTAGTCTCGAACCATAGAAATCAATCTTAATCCAACTCATCAAAATATAAGTTTGCAATTCTAAAGGTTTCATCATGATAAATCATGTATATGTAAAGGCTTTGGTAGGTAGAACTTTGCAAGAGATTCACGAATGTAGATCGCATAAGAATCAAGTTTTAAATAAAACAATACAAGGTGTAAGGTCATCGGTAAACTTAAATCAAAGAGCAACATAAGGAATATGTGGGTGTAGAATTTAGTCATTTAACCTCCACAAATAAAAGCGCTGGTATTTAATCAATTTAAGATCATTTAATAGAGAGCTAATGGTCAAGTCACATACAACATCGTGTAGGTAGAACAAAGCCGCAACTTTCATCACTTTTCCATAAGCAAAGCATACACAAATGATATCATCATGGTAAGAGCAAAAGTGATGGTGATAACTATTTATTGAAAACAAAAACAAGACTAGGTTGTCCTCCTAGTAGCCATGTTATTAACAAGAGAGATATACAAAAGTTTCTAACATATGGTCGATGGCATACATATATACAAGCATTTAGAAGGAAATGAACAAAGAGAAGGTTGAGGAAGAGTTACCATCCTTTTCGATGCTTGTAATGGAGTGTAGCGTGGCTTCCCCCATGCTTAAGCATTGTGCTTAGCATGGAAGAAGAATCTTGAGCATCTTCTGACAACCGTGATCATTGTACTCCATATGGCCTTTTCCTTTTCGTCCAACAAATCCTCCCCCATGCTTAGCATGTTGCTAAACGTGAAAAAAGATGGTGAACCGTCATGTGATTCTTGAAGTCCTTCCACCATGTGTTTGAAGATTATCTTTATGAACCTCTTCTTGTTGTCATTAAGCCTTGGTCCCAATCGTTCCTCGTATCGTTATCACCTCCTTGCTTGTTATCTTCATTGCTGCCTCATCTTCCACAAATTTTTCTTCTACTTCCAGAACAGAACATGTACTAAACCATTGCTCCATTACAAAGTGCACAAATTTCTCTTTCCAACAAGTCATTATTTGCCCAAATCAGATTCTGAACAAGAGAGTTATGCCTATTTTATTCCAGCACTGCAATCTGTCCCGAGCTGATTTTAGAACGCGCAACGCCTAATGTTTTTGTCGTATCTCCTTGTAAAACAATTGAAATGCACAAACTACCCCGGGGTGACGGTTGGGAGTAATAGCAAATGCCAACAACCAATGACATCCCTAAGATCTTAACTTGTGGCATAATTAACCTAGTAAAAGAGAAAAATAAAAACCTAATGGGTGTGCGGGTGTGCAAAGTGAGTATGCGAATGAGAGAAAAGAAAATAAACAAAGACAATGTTTACACCTTGTTCTAAACACCATCTTTACAACTAGGTTGCTGAATTTTTCTATAGTCATAAAGATCTATTAATCAAGTTTAAAATACCATGTCTATCCCAAGGTCAATATTTCTTTATAGTGCAAGAAAAATAAGGTGCATCGCAAAGCTTATAAACCGACCAATGCAATGTAAATGCTAACGAGGATCTCAAAACTAAATGATGATGGTCCGCAATCATGTCTAAACACCATGTTTACACAAGATTGCAAATGAAAAATACCACTAGTGAAGCATTATCATGGATATGAAAGCATTCATCATGAAGTTTCGTGAAAGAGCCAAGCTAACAAATGCATGATGGTATGATGGAATGAATAGGTGGGTTTAACAAAAAATTAGATCAAAACAAAGAATGCAATGCAATGCAAGGGTGAAGACAACATGGCATGAAGTGCAACATGAGGTGGATGACATGATAAGGTGGTCTAAAAACAAAAACAAAGTTAGCCTAGATTAACTAGCCACAAGTTTAAAATCAAAGGGTAGTGCCATACTTCATAAATCTCTCTAAAAAGACTCAAAGAAAAAGACTCTAAACACTAATAGCAATAGGCACACAAAAAGGGTCTACAAGTTTTCCAAGATCAAATAACAAAGTGCTCTCTCAATAATATTTATATCATACAACATAAAGTTGTGGCATTTATTAGAGCAATGGTACAATGTTACTTGATGATTCGATTAAAGAGCACAATATAGACCGTCATCTTATATAGATAATAAATAAAAAGATCGGGTTGCCTCCCGCAAAGCACTTCATTTAAAGTCATAGAGCTAGAATTCTCACCTCGATTATTTTCATGCGAAGCCATGGCCTTTTGTGCGAGAATTCAAAATGTCCACGCAGCTTGATGTCTCCTGTAATCCATCGTGGTTTGCTTTAATCATCTTCATGTACTGGATGTCACCGGCTTGTGTCTAGATATGTCAATGTTCTTGAGGGTTTTTCTTTTGTTCTAAGCTTCTGAAATTGATCATGTACGCTTGATGAAAGCATTGCCCAAGCTCCTCTTCATTGTTGTCATCGTTATCTCCTCTACCTTGTTCTCATCATGTTGCTCCTGCCTCTTCTTTGTGGATTTTCCCCTATGTCCAGAATAGAACATATACAAAAATATAGCTCTATTGACAAGTTTATGAAATTACCTTTCCAACGAGTGGTCATTCATCTTAAACGGAGTTCGAATGAGAGAGTTATGCCCATTTAACTTTTAGCGCTGCGTGCAGTCCAGAAAATTTCAGAATACATGACCTTCGATGTTTTGATCATAACCACTTGTAGGAATCTCCGATTGACTTGATTAGTTGAAACCGGAACTTCATGGGGCTTTTAAATATCCAAAAATATTCTACTGTTTTCTTCAGATGTTGGGCAGACTTTTGATGTGAACAGTACTGTTGACGCCTTTTACGGTCAACACACTGAGTTGCGCTAGAACGCGCGGATCCGCAACGGATCGATCGATAGCAGCACGCCCAGACAAAACCGGTGAAACCGGTTCTTCAGAGGTTGCTGCGTAAACCTAAGATCGCTGGCCCAGGAGGGACCCCGTCAGGGCAAGCGCACCTAGGGTTGCTCTGAGATCGGCAGGCCACTCAGAACGCCATCAAACACCGTAGAGACGAAGAACGAACAGCAATTAGGGTTGGAAAAGCTAGGGTTTAGAGATGACAAAAAGTAAAGGTAATAAATGTTTGATCGATTGGATTGATCCTCAATCGGTCGTGGCCATTCATATTTATAGGGTGGGGAGGTCATGCCCCACAAGGAAAGTCCTATTACAACTCAGATCTACAAAAAGAGTCCAAACCTATTAGGACTCGGGGAAAACCGGTTCCACCGGTTCCCAAACCGGTTCCACCGGTCTGCCCTATCAGATGGGCAACAGTGAGCTTAAACCGGTTCCACCGGTTTGAGAATTTGGTTCCACCGGTTCTTCCTGTTCTTGCTGTCTTGTGCCAATTTTGATTGCCAACATATGCCCCCCTGTTTTTTGGTAAAGGTTGCGTACCAGAAAACACTTTAGCACAAGAAAATATTCCTAAGGGCGATGTTTAAACAAAATCCATCGGCCATTTTATTCTAAAGACGATATTCAAGATTATTGGCCACGTAATTTAAGCTTCTTGCCATATACTTGGATAGTACTTCTTCAAATATCTTCCATTGAGAGCTCTTGGCAACTACTGACCTTGCAAAGTCTCCACCATATAAGAATTACCGAAGATCACCTTAATTACCTTGTATGGACCTTCCCAAATTGGAAACCATTTACCAAATTTATTGCTCTTCGATACTATAGGTAGAATTGTTTTCCAAACCAGATCATCAACTTGAAAAAATTTATGTTTTACCTTCTTGTTGTAAGCCTTAGCAACTCGAATTTTATCCTTCTCAATTTCCTTCAAAGCCTTTAATCGCTTGTCGGTCACTTCATCAATATTGTCCATCATCAAGTCATGATAATCAATGGCATTAAGATTATTTTGCTTAGCCAACCGATAAGCATTCAAATTCACTTCAACAGGCAAAACAACTTTTTGACCATACACAAGCTCAAAAGGAGTAACCTTAGTAGCACCATGTCTAGATATACGATGAGCCCACAAAGCTTCAGATAAAACCTCATGCCATCTCCTAGGATTCTCCTCTATTTTCTTTTTAATCAACTTGATCAAGATCTTATTACTAGACTCGGCTTGACCATTAGCCTGAGCATAGTACGGAGATGAATTGAGCAATTTAATACCATACATATCAACAAACTCACGAACTTCCTTTGATATAAATGAAGTGCCTTGATCAGTAGTCAAAGTTTGTGGAATGCCAAATCTATGGATAATATGTTCAGTAATAAACTCAATTACCTCCCGATGTGTCATATTCTTCAAAGGTACAGCTTCGGTCCACTTTGTAAAATAATCAGTAGCCACTAACATGAAGCGATGTCCCTTTGATGAAGGAGGATGAATCTATCCAACAAAATCCAATCCCCATCCTTGAAAAGGCCAAGGTTTGATAATAGGATATAATAAAGCTGCAGGAACCATCTGAATATTTCGAAACCTCTGACACTCTTCACAACCTTTGTAGTATCAAAAACAATCAGCTATCATATTAGGCCAATAAAAACAAGCTCTTCTCAAAAGCCACTTCATCTTAGGAGCCGATTGATGTGTACCATAAATTCCTTCATGAACTTCACCCATTGCAACCTTAGCTTGATCAGAATCCAGACATTTCAACAATAAATCCTCAGTTGTCCGACGATACAATTCACCATCAACCAAAGTAAATTTAAATGCCCACCGTCGGACTTTTCTGTCAATTTATGACTAGGATTCTACAAATATTCAATAATGGGTATTCTCCAATCAACAACTTTGTCCTTATCAATTTTAGACTGCCCATTGGCCGAAGTGCCACTGTCAGCAGATGAACCGGTTTCACCGGTTCTGGAAGCGGTTTTACCAAAAATTCCGGTGGCACCAGTTTTTGAATCCGGTGAAATCGGTTCTTCCTGGGCAGATGACTCGGCTATGCAAAGTGTCGGCTTTCTTTCATAAAAATTTCTTTTCTGAATATCATAGCCAGACACTTGCTGAGCCAGAGCATTTGCCCTTAGATTCTCATCTATTGAAACATGATAAATTGAAAATTCATCGAATTGAGCAATCATATCTAAGCATTTATCAAGATATGCATTTAAAAATCCATAAAAGCATTAGTACACCTTATGCTGTACAACCAGCAAAGAATCTGATGAGGACATCAATACCAATGATACATCCATGCCGTCTATGTCAGCCACGCCGCCTACGCCAGTACCAGTTTCTGGTCCTATTACTCGTGCTCGTGCTCGCCAACTCAACAATCAAGTGAGTTCATTCTTGAGTTCATATTCAGATTATTTAGAACATAGAAACACGTGCACTCTTCTTTTGCTTAGGAATGATGGAGAGGACCAAAAGGGGAGAGGATTCGCGCAGGCAGGATTCGGGCTGCAGGACAGCACCAACTTGTGATGGATGCCACAACTTCATCTGGACTCCGTTTTGGGTGTTCAAGTACTTCACGGAAAGCTAATAAAGTCTACTTTCCAACGGATCCGGCCTCATGTCATATCTGTTCGGAGTCGGCCGCTATCGTCATTTTATTACAGAGTACTTTTCAGCCCACGGTGCTGCGTCACCTGATTTTGGCCCAATGGGCTATGTATCAAGT
The DNA here is from genome assembly GCA_004135705.1 of Alloteropsis semialata. NCBI lineage: Eukaryota > Viridiplantae > Streptophyta > Magnoliopsida > Poales > Poaceae > Alloteropsis > Alloteropsis semialata. The sequence goes on along the minus strand of CM014272.1, from coordinate 38,016,050 downwards.
TGGGTCCATTAGGGACGCGTCTTAGGGTTGGAGAACGACCACAACACCCTTGTGGTCATCCTTCCCACGTCATATACCCCTTAGCCGCCACAGGAACACTTGGGTTTTTGTTTAGATCAAGTTTAGCCATTGCTACTTGCTTGAAGCGCGCGTGCTGGATCAGCCACCCGTCTTCCTGTCTTCGGAACCCCACCTTATTGAGATTGTGATTGAGTTTGAAACCTTCATCTACATCTAGTAATTCAGTACTTGTATACTTGTTCTTGCTAGTTCTTCGATTGCTTGCAGGAACGGGTGCCCTAGTGGCTGGGTGACGCGCTCCACAAGATCGCGGCAGCCATAGGAGGTGGTGTATCGGTTGCTAAGGCGCATCCTTGGATGGTTGTAGTTGGGCCGTGAACATCGTCTCCTCCAATCGAGTTATCTCCATCTTCCTCTCATCGAAAGATCGGGCGCAAACCCTAGCGGGTTCGCATCAGTTGGTAATCAGAGCAAGGTTGTTCGGTGAAAGATTTCCATCCCTACGCTGTTTTTATTTTCCTATAGTCCAAAAGCCAAAAAAGAATATTAGTAGATTAGTTTCCCCTGCAATCCTATAAACCCGTTTGAGCCTTTACTAGTACTGCTTGGTTAGGGCTTGTTGAGTTTTCGGTTGCATCGGTTGTGTCGAGTTGCTGGTCTTAGTTTAGGTCATTTAGAGTTTCGAGTTCTTGTCACGTCCTGGTTACAACGCACAATATCATATCGTCTCTCTATTGGCCGAATCTGATTACAGCTTTGATCGACTTGGACTCGGCTATCCACGCGCCTGCTTGTGCTAGGGTTGGCCGAAACCGAGTAGGTTTTGGTGTTGCAATCCGAGTGGAAATCGGTGAAGAGTTGAGTTTAGAATTGCCTTGTTTCGCTGTGTTACCAAGTATTGTTGCTGTTCTGTTGGTGATTCATATATTCACGTGACCACGCAACAAGTATCTCATATACATAGGCTTGGCTTACTCTAGAGAGAGAGAGAGAGAGAGAAAGTATCTCATATACAAGTATCTTCTTTTTACCGGAATACCCCTGTACTTTCGGAAAAAGTGTGTGTACTGATTGGACTTTTGGGATCCCCTGTGTTCATATATTCAGTTTTGAGTACCCCTGGAAAAAAAATCAGAAAAAAAATCAGAAAAAATCAGAAAAAAATAAAAGAAAAGAAGAAAAATAAAAAAAGAGAAGAAGCAAAAGAAAAGAAGAAAGAAAGGGGCTGTTCTTTGTGCTTGCTTATTGTCTTCGGTGGTGCGTTGTGACTTCCTTTGTGTCCAGGCTCGCGCCTCTAGCACGGTCTAGGCTAGGACCAGCACAGTACCGCCGTTGAACAATTATTCAACTTGCTTTTATAACTAACGTGGTGCTAGTTCCTCCTTGTTTCAGCCACCTATAGCTCCACATATTCGACTACAGCTTGACAGGTCTTGTTGCTGCGGCACCGATACACTTCATTCCAGGCTTGCAGACTTGTTGGTGGCTGTCCCCTCCTGTTGAGCAAGGTAAGGATTGGTAAGACCTTGTATAATAGGTTGAGAGTGAGCGCCTTGCAGTAGCTACATCCTAATAGTGTTAGGGCCTTTATCTCTTCACTTGTTTCTTTGTTGTCTCTGTTGGCCTAACCATGACAGGATCAGAAGATGATGATGCATCTGGACAACATATGCCACAATCTCCTCGCACCAAGGGGATCATACAGCATTTTGAAAAGTTGGTGAGGGAGCACAACGAAGGAATTGAAATGACTTGCTGGTGACGAATGACAAGATTGGGCAGTTGGAGACCGCACAGATCGCCACCAACACCAAGCTTTCAGGGGTGGAGGTGTCGCTTGGTCGCATGGAAAAGAGTCTTGCTGCTCTTTTGCGCAGGTTTGATGATATGCATGCTAAAACCACTGGTGGGCGTGATGAGGATGACAAGAAGGAGGATGGCAAGAAGGAGGATGGCGACAAGGACAACAAGAAGAATGAGAGTTTTGAGGATAATTGGGATGCATATGTTGGTGATACTGAACTAGATGATGGAGAAGCTCCTGAACGTCGACGACTACATCATAATCATAGAGGTATGGGAGGTTTTCGCCGACGTGAGGTACATGTTAACAATGATGCTTTCAGTAAGATTAAATTTAAGATACCTCCTTTTGATGGTAAATATGATCCTGATGCGTACATTACTTGGGAGATTGCTGTTGATCAAAAGTTTGCATGTCATGACTTTCCTGAGAATACACGTGTTAGGGCTGCTACTAGTGAATTTACTGAGTTTGCTTCTGTTTGGTGGATTGAACATGGCAAGAAAAATCCTAATAATGTTCCACAAACATGGGATGCATTGAAATGGGTCATGCGAATTAGATTTGTTCCTTCTTACTATGCACGTGATCTGTTACATAAGTTGCAACTTTTGAGACAAGGTACTAAAAGTGTAGAAGAATATTATCAGGAATTACAAATGGGTATGCTGCGTTGTAGCTTAGAGGAGAGTGAGGAACCTGCTATTTCTAGATTTGTGGGTGGTTTGAATAGAGAAATTCGGGATATTCTGGAGTATAAGGATTATAATACCATAACAAAATGTTTTCATCTTGCTTGTAAAGCTGAAAGGGAAGTGCAGGGACGACGTATTGGTGCAAGGCCTAACATTTCTGCAGGAAAATCTACATCATGGCAGCAGCGCTCTACTACTTCCTTGACCGGGCGTGCACCTTCCTCCAGCGACAAACCACGTGCTACTCCAACAAATTCAGCAACCAAATCTGCTCCAAAACCAGCCACAAGTGCGTCTTCGGTTGCCTCCACGGGTAGAACAAGAGACGTTCAGTGCCACCGTTGCAAGGGCTATGGACATGTGCAGCGTGATTGCCCTACCACCCACGTTTTGGTAGTTAAAGAAGATGGTGAGTATTCATCTGCTAGTGATTTTGATGAGGATACACTTGCTTTGCTTGCTACTGACCATGCAGGTAATGAGGAGCATCCAGAAGTTCATATTAGTGCAGATGATGGACAACACTATGAGAGTTTGATTGAGCAGCGTGTACTTAGTGCACAAATGGAGAAAGCGGAGCAAAATCAGCGACACACATTGTTTCAAACAAAGTGTGTCATTAAGGAGCGCTCGTGTCGCATGATCATTGATGGAGGTAGCTGCAACAACTTGGCTAGCAGCGACATGGTGGCGAAGCTTGCACTTACCACCAAACCACACCCATATCCGTATCACATACAATGGTTAAATAGCAGTGGTAAGGTAAAGGTAACTAGACTGGTGCGAATTAATTTTGCTATTGGATCATATCATGATGTTGTGGAATGTGATGTTGTGCCTATGCAAGCTTGTCATATTCTGCTAGGTAGGCCATGGCAATTTGATAGGGATACTATGCATTATGGTAGATCAAATCAATATTCCTTGCTGCACCATGATAATAAAATTGTGTTACATCCTATGTCTCCCGAGGCCATTGTGCGTGATGATTTAGCTAAGGCTGCAAAAGCTAAAACTGAGAACGATAACAATGCCAAATCTGTTGATGATAATAAAAATGAGATAAGATTGAAAGGGCAATGTTTGCTTGCTACTAAATCTGATATTAGTGAATTGATTGCTTCAACTTCTGTTGCTTATGCCCTGGTGTGCAAGGATGCTTTGATTTCAGTCCATGATATGCAATATTCTTTGCCTCCTGCTGTTGCTAACATTTTGCAGGAATATTCGGATGTGTTTCCAAGTGAAATACCACCGGGGCTGCCACCAATACGAGGGATTGAGCACCAAATTGACCTTATTCCTGGTGCATCTTTGCCAAACCGTGCGCCGTACAGAACAAATCCGGAAGAAACCAAAGAAATTCAACGACAAGTGCAAGAACTACTCGACAAAGGTTATGTGCGTGAGTCTCTTAGTCCTTGTGCTGTTCCGGTTATTTTAGTGCCAAAGAAAGATGGGACATGGCGTATGTGTGTTGATTGTAGAGCTACTAATAATATTACCATTCGATATCGACACCCTATTCCACGTTTAGATGATATGCTTGATGAATTGAGTGGTGCTGTTGTATTTTCCAAAGTGGATTTGCGTAGTGGGTACCACCAGATTCGTATGAAATTGGGAGATGAATGGAAA
>CM014272.1:37994512-38009728 GCA_004135705.1 Alloteropsis semialata | reverse complement strand
TCTTCGGAACCCCACCTTATTGAGATTGTGATTGAGTTTGAAACCTTCATCTACATCTAGTAATTCAGTACTTGTATACTTTTTCTTGCTAGTTCTTCGATTGCTTGCAGGAATGGGTGCCCTAGTGGCTGGGTGACGCGCTCCACAAGATCGCAGCAGCCATAGGAGGTGGTGTATCGGTTGCTAAGGCGCATCCTTGGATGGTTGTAGTCAGGCCGTGAACGTTGTCTCCTCCAATCGAGTTATCTCCATCTTCCTCTCATCGAAAGATCGGGCGCAAACCCTAGCGGGTTCGCATCAGAATCACCAAATGGTTCTACATGTTTTACCCCCATGTCATGCAAAATTTCTAGCCCGAACAATAAAGCTTCATATTCGGCTTGATTATTAGTACAATCATTTTCTAATCGGTTAAGAGCCTCAAATTCAGCACCACTTGGTGATACGAAAACAATACCAATACCACAACCGCTTTTACAAACCGATCCATCAAAATGCAATTTCCATGAAGTAAAAGTAATATAACCGATATCTAAATCATTATCATTAATGCTATGCTCAACAATAAAATCAGCAACAATTTGGCCTTTCATAGATTTCAAAGGTTCACAAGCCAAATCATATTCAATGAGAGCATAAGCCCATTTACCAATTCTCCTACTTAAAATTGGTCTATTAGCATATATTTAATGATATCGGTTTGACAAGCCACTATGCAAGTATTGGATAACAAATAATGCCTCATCTTGGTACAAGCATAATATAATGATAAGCAAAGCTTTTCAATAAATATATACCTTGTTTCGGCATCCAATAATCGACGACTTGCATAGGTAATAATATGTTCCTTTCCTTCGGTTTCTTGAGTCAAAATAGCCCCGATTACTTGATCTTCAACATCCACATATAATTTGAATGGAAATCCTCTCCTAAGAGCTTTCATGACCGGCGGCGAAGACAAGTAATATTTAATCTTTTCAAAAGCTTCTTGCTGTTTTGCCCCCCAAGTAAATTCGGCTCCATCTTTTAACCGAAGAATAGGAGTAAAAGCATTGACCTTCCCAGATAAGTTACAAATAAATCTTCTCAAATAATTCACCTTGCCTAGGAATTTCTGCAAATCTTTCTTGCATGTAGGAGCTTTGATCTTCTTGATAATATCAATTTTCTTAGGATCTATCTCTATGCCATTCTCATGAATAATAAAGCCTAAAAACTTTCCAGCCAACACACCAAATGCACATTTAAGTGGGTTCATCTTTAATCCATATCAATGCACTCTCTCAAAAGCAAGCCTTAAATCAGCTAAATGAGGTTTTAAACCAGCCGATTTGACAACAATATCATCGATATAAACTTCTATGATTAAGCCAAGCAAATCATGAAAAATTAAATTCATAGCCCTTTGGTAAGTAGCACCAGCATTTTTTAAACCAAAAGTCATAACAACCCACTCAAATAAACCAACAAAACCTGGACATATGAAAGCCGTTTTGGATATATCCTCTTCGTCCATGAATATTTGATTGTAACCAGCATTACCATCAAAAAAACTAATAACTTTATGTCCAGAAGCATTATTTATAAGCATGTCGGCTATAGGCATAGGATATTCATCTTTAGGAGTAGCTCTATTAAGATTTCTAAAATCAATGCAAACTCTGAGCTTACCAGAATCCTTCTTCTCAACTGGCACAATATTAGATAACCATTCAGCATAACAACAAGGCCTAATAAAATTCGCATCCAATAACCAATTAATCTCTTCTTTAATCCGGTCATACATATTAGGATTGAAACGTCTAGCAGTTTGTTTAAAAGGCCTAAAACCAGGTTTAATAGGCAGCCGATGTTCAACTAACTCGCGGCTTAAACCCGGCATCTCTTGATAATTCCATGCAAAGCAATCAACATATTCTTTCAACAGCTCGATTAATTCAGCTTTATAATCAGCTTTCAAATTTTTGTTTACAAACATCGGCCTAGGTACAGTGCCATCACCAATATCAATTTCCTCTAAAGGATCAGCCGACGTAAAACCTTGTCCTAATTTACTCATGTCATCAAAATCTTCAATGGCCTCGCACATATCGTTCTTTTATGCCGGATAGTGCTCAAGTCTCTGCTGCAACCATTCTGAACTATTCATTAATTCACAATAAATGGTTTAGCCAATAATCAACCAGCTTTAGAATAGCAGGTACAAAGCCATCTCTAGTACAGCTGATCATCTCATAATCAGAAAGATCTAAACCTGTCAAGCACTTAACATGATCATGCATAGACATGGTAGAACCATCAGCCACTGCAACACAAGCCGATGTGTCTCCATGCACAATCTCAATGTCTTCGTCTACCCATTGAATAAGAAATTGATGCAAACTAGAAGGTACACATCTATTTGCATGAATCCAATCATGACCCAATATTAAACTGAAGTTACCTTGGGCCTCGGCGACGAAGAAAGCAATAGCCAACGTCTTGCTCCCAATGGTGAGCTCCATAGAAGCAATGCCCTTAGCACTCATAGGCTCGCCTCCTCCCACACCACTGACAGTCATGTTGGTCTTGATCAGCTCATCATCTAATCCTCCAAGATTCTTAAACATAGAATAGGGCATCAAATTGACAATTGCCCCGGTGTCAACAAGCATCCTGGAAACTGGCTTCCCGTTGATATGACCTTTCATGTACAGCGCCTTCAAATGATTTTCAGAATCCTTTGGCCTTTTAAATATAGCTTCTTTTGGGCCAAAGTCTAGATGAGCCAACCCTTCCTCCGGAATAACATAATAAACCAAAGAAAGATGCACCACATTAGCATCCACATTTATACGATCAGGAGACGAATCATAATCAACAAGTTGTTCATCGTCCACATCCTGGGAACCCGATGATAATCTCTAATCAAATGTGGAAGTAACAGAAATCTCAGAAAAAATACGAGATGGTCCTAGATCAGCAGAAACCGGTACCACCGGATTCAAAACCGATGCCACCGGATTCAAAACCTGGCACTGAGGTGGGTAAAACCGGTTCCACCGGTTTGGAATCTGGTGTTGGGATATAGCCGAAGCCAATGAACCCAAACAACAGCCAAGATAGAGAACAGAGACAAGCAACAATAAATTACTTATCAACAGTGTTCTCAGGAATCAGCCCTTTTCACATTGGTGAGGGGTCCCCTTTTATAGGGAGGTCAAGAGGCACATTTTACATTCCCCTTATACCCCTGGAAATCAGGCATCATCCCCTTGACTATACAACCTACGGTTTCCAAGGGCATAAGGGTACATCTACATATCTCAATGTGAATGCGTAGACCAGCAACTCCGTCTTTGACTCGGTTTGGACTTGGTCCACGCTGCCTTCTCTGTGCCTCCCATGACCTTTGTTGCCTTCACCGCGTCTGGACTCCTTCGGCTGAACAGCGCCTTCTCCTGCTCAGAGAGGAAAAAGCTCCACGGGACATCGTCCAAGCCTGTCTTGGGCCTGTTATAAAAAGATGAACCAAAGTATAGAGTAAAATATGAGAATTGCCATCGCACCATCGCAAAATGGTCCGGGTAGCGAAGGCAGTCCGGGACCTCATAGTGCCTTCGCATCAGTATTAGGTGTTTGTCTGGTGCCATGCTCTTCAGACCGCCCTTTAGTGCCAATCTCCTAGCGAAGGAGAGAGAGACTGAACTCAAGTCGGTGATGCTCACAGGTTGCCTTCGCACGTAAGTAAGGAGTTTCCTGTTTATCACGGACGAAGACGATTTCCTTCCAATGACATGTAGCGAAGGCGAATTTCGAAACCATTAACGAGGTAATCGGGTGAAGGCGTTTCCCTGACAGGCCAATCCCCCAATAGTAGCCCCTCGTGGATGAGGGATTTCTCCAACAGGCCGATGTCGTCGAAAATCCAGGATTGTCTTCGCCTGTTCCAGAGAAACGCCTCCTCCCGTTGGAGTAAGTCCCGAGTCGTTGTCTTCGCTCTGGATTTGGCTTCGCATTCCTTATTTTTTTGATTTTTCACTTTATTATTTATTTTTATTTGTACTATTTTTGGATTTTTCTGGGCCTTTTCGATTTCTGCGCCGCGGTAACGGTCGTTTTTTACTGACCTATAAATTGGACCGAAGGGGTCCCTCCTTTTACCTTTCTTCGCTTTCGCTTTCAATCGCTTTCTGCTGCTGAATCTTCTTCGCCTGCTTCATCATAGCTTGATAGATGCTTTCACGCTCGTGTCGGCTTCTCCTCGCAATATCTGCTTGTACAAGTAAGGTTCTTTATTTCTTTTGATATTGTTGTTTTTGGTTTCCTTCGTTTAGGTATTGAAACCTGTTGTTATTTCTGCAGCGGCACGCATTAAGCAAACTGCTATACTTATTGATATGGCTAGCGAAGGCAGCCCCGATGCCCAGCGGACAGGAGTTTCTCCTCATCGTGGAATGGATGACGTCGAAGCTGATCAATTTGCACAGCAAATAGAGGATGAGACTCCGACTGTGGAGGAGATGTCTGGTGATGAAGAGGAAAATCTGGATGAAGTGGAGGCCGATGTGGATGAACTTGTGGATCCCAGCAAGAGGGCGAAGCCGCTCGTGTTTGGCAAGTCCAAGGTCGGCAAAAATGATATTAAATTTTATGAAGAAAAAGGATATTTTCCTGTGGGTTGGGGTCGTTCTCCTGGTACTGAAACTACCCCTAGCCCTCGTGAAGACGAAGCTGTGGTCTTCACGGATTTCTTCATTGCTGGCCTTAAGATGCCGATTGATAACATAATTGCGAAGATGATTGCACCTTATGGCCTGCAACTGCATCACCTAACGCCCAATGCCATCAGCCATCTCCTTCGCTTCTTCTGGTCGGTAAAGACACATGACTCGGCGGTTACAGTTGATTGCTTCCTTTGGCTATATGAAGGGCATAATCAGAGTAAATCATCTGAGGTTGAAGGTGAGCTGTTCACTCCAGATTTTGGATGTGTGACATTTACTAGGCGCCACCGGGGGTCTCATTTTGCGAAGGTGGAAACTACCTTCGCTCAGAGGAACAAATGGATGAAAGACTGGCAGAAATACTGGTTTTACGTGAGGGTACCTTCGGAGGAAACTGTTCTGGAGGATGGTACGAGATTAGTTTCTTATCCTCTCCATAGCCAGATCGATTGGCTCAAGTTTGTTTCCTGTCCAGTTTTTGACTTGGAGAGCACTGGTTTCACGGAGTGCTGGAAGGCATTTCGGGCGGCTTCGCAGACGTTCTGCAGCCGTGACCTTATTGAAGGAGTTGCGGCCGATCTGGCTGCTGGGGTTTATTTCTTGTCTGCCGACTGGGAGGCTTACAAAGTTGAGTGGAAGCCCTTTGGTGAATGTACTAAGGTTGCTTTTCCTCACTTTGGAGCGAAGTTACCCGAAGGCATGTCAGCGGCGAAGTTCGTTGCCATAGTGGAGCGACAGGCCACAGATATTCTTGGTCCATATACCTCAAAGGAGCATCGTATAAACGAAGACAACTATGTTCATATTAGACTCAATAGAGTTTTTGAGGAACTGAAGATTTCTTACGGTGCTCGAGAGGTTCCCGTCCCCGCTAGGGAGAAGAAGAAGGAGAAGAAAGAGAAGGAGAAAAGAGGGAAGGGTAAGGCGAAGGAGCAGAATGAAGATGAATCTGCTTCTTCGCGCCCACGTGGTGGTGGTCGGTCTGGTCACGGAGGCCGTGGTAGAAAAACTGTTGCGAAGACAACTTCCTCCTCCGTGCCGGCCAAGCGTGGCAGTAGCAGCTCTCATGAGTCTGCTGAGAAGCGTCGTCGACAAGACGCACCGATTGCTGCCATCCCTGTGTCCATCGTCGCTCCGGCTACCCGGGTCACCTCTTCGGCTTCGCGGGGTGGTCTTCCACCTCGCCCTCCTCGGCCAGCCCCGGCGGCTTCAGCTCCCGTGCAGCGGCCGGCTTCGCCAGTCACCGGCTTTATGAGCTCAGCTCCCCGGAGCGGAGATGATATTTTCTTAGGTGAGGTTGCTCTCTTTGGGAATTATTTTCAAGGCACGAGTCTTCCTTTGCTAGGAGACTACTTGGCGCGGAATCCCGTGATTGATGTCAATATTACTTGCGAAGGCGTTGATGAAGCAGCCGAGGATGTACGGGTTCCTAGTCCATTTGATGATGGCATTGATATTAGCATGTTTGAGGAGACTCCTTTTCGGGATGCTCCCGTTATGGAGAATGTGCCAGAGGAGGTTCTTGTCGAGGCTAGCTTTGAAGAGCCCAGAGCCGAAGCTCCAGTGAACATTCTGGCGGTTAGCCCTCCGTCGTCGGCTTTGGCTTCTTCCCTTCCTGTTCGAGACTATTTGGAGGTTCTGGCCCATGCTGCCAGGACAGTTGACATTGATGCCCTGACTAAGGGAAAGGAGGTTGCTGAAGTTGAGACTTCCAAAGCCGCTAAGAGGGCTGCTGCTGCTCAATCTTATATGGATGTTGATATGGGTGGAAGTATCCCTTTTCCCGAAGGTACTAATGATGTTTCTTCGTTTTTTCCTTTAGCAACGTTGCTTGCTCTGCTGTTTGATGCTAATGCGATTGAGACCTGTTTATTAGGTGGCGAGGGAGATGGGCCGTCTCGCGTGCGCGAAGGTGGGCCTCTTCGAGATTTTGATTTGGAAGGTGTTTTTTGTTTGGGATTATAGCTGGTTCTTTCCTTTGGCTATTTTGCGAAGATAACAGTGTTATTATTATTTTTTCCTTGCAGAATATCAACGACTTGTTCAGACACTCGATCCCGAAAGCATGAGTTCCACTATTTTGGCTTCGGGAATGAAGGTATGACCTTATTACCTTCGTCTGTGATTGTGTTTTTGACCTTAGCTTCGTCTCGTTTGTTTCGTAATGCTGAACTGTTTTCTACCATAGGTTGTTGTAGCTATCAATGAGTTGGCGGCTCAGGTTCCCAACCTCAACTTAGTTACTGCTAAACGGGCAGAGCTAGAGAAATTGTGAAGGGAAAAAGCAAAGCTTCTCCAGATCCAGGCAACTATTGATAGAATTAAGCAGGATCTTGAAAATGAAAAGAATCTGTTTCACCAGGACCAGGAGTCTATTATCATTGAGAATAATTCTTTGAAGGATAAGGTCGCAGCTTTGGAAGCTAAAGCTGGCGAAGCCGATTCCATTAAGGAGAAGGTTGCTGCCTTGGAAGCTAAAATTGTTGATAAGGATGGCACGTAGAGGGCCTTCGCAAGAAAATTGTTGAAGATACTGATTTGATTTCTGTTCTAAAGGGTGAGGTGAACACACTAAATGCAGCCAAGGAGAAGCTTTCGGGCGATATTGATACATATCGGTCTCGCAGTGAAAACTTTGAGCGTGAGGTCTTGTCGCTGCACACATCAAACCTTAACCTTCGCAAAGAGAATGAAAGCGTGGTTGATGTTGCCTAGGAGCGAGGTTTAAAATTATATCGCTTATACAAGGAGGCCTTGCGACAGTTTGGTGCAGCCTGCTGCCTTCCCCAATAAAGAGTATAGTTTGGACAAGCTCTTTAATTGGATTGACAATGAATTCGCTTCGCTTCCGACTGTCGTGGAAACTCTCAGTGACTTCGCTGTCAATCTTTGTTCATGCAACTTGCTTAAAGTTCTCTCAGACAATGGCTGCGATCCTTATAAAGCCTTGGTTCAGAAAGGTTATCCTTATCTAGCTCCCAGAGATCCTGCCGACGTTGATTATTTTCCACAGCAACTGCTAGTCGCGAAGGCGCTTTTCTTGAGGTATTTCTGGGTTGCCAGTGGCCGTCAAGCAACTCAGAATCTTGTCCGCGACCGGCTTGCGAAGGTATTTTTATAGCTGCCATCGTTGTCATTTTTGATTCATTTTTGTTTTTGATTTGGAATTGTTTTGTTTGATAGCTTTTGTATTCTCAGTAAAAGGAACTGAAGAAGCAAAAAGCTGAAGCCGAAGCCGCCGCAAGGGAGGCCGCTGCCAAAGAAGCTGCCGAAGCCGATGTCCGAACAGGTTCTGCCACGACTGGTGCTGCTTCTGGCGAAGCCGGTGCTTCTTCTTCGCAAGGGTAGGGTGATCAAGGGGCCCCAGGAGTCGAGCCACAGGTCTAAGGACCTTTCGAATTGTTGCAAGAGTTAGGATTTTATTGAGCGGGCAGTTCTTTTGAACTTGTACATTTGTGTATATTCAGGGTGATGAAATGCTTGCACTCACTCCACTGGCTATGCGTGACGGGCCGCTTTGTATTTCTGGCTTCGCATGGAAGGAGTTTCAACGTCTTTATCCGAACTCGAGCCATCATGATTTTTTGGAGTATTGTCACGAGTTTTATCGTGACACGGAGTTCAGTGTTTTTGATTTTTTCACAGTGTTTATTGCTCACGGTTCTGATCGAGTTGAGCTTGCTGCTAAGAGAAATGCCGAAGCTATTTCCCTGGGTGTTCCAAAGATGGAGCCGTTTGACATTGGTCCTGATGTCAAGGACTTTGCTTGCGTTTACAATGCTCCTCGTTTTAGAAGATCTGGTGAGCAGTTTTATGGATATGTGTTTGAAATGTTTTGAGAATGCTTGGTATAAATGTATGAAATTCGTGATGTAATTATGTCTTCGCATGAATGAATATAAACTTGTTTTGTCTTCGCTTTTGAGAGAAACGCCTCCTCCCCCAGAAGCGAGTTTTTGTTTATTCATGCGAAAGTGAATATGTTCATGATGTGAATAAACCGTTCGCGTGTATGATCTTTGAATAAGAAATATCAAACTCGGTTTGCCTTCGTTTCTGAGAGAAACGCCTCCTCCCCCGAAGCGAGTTTGTATTTTTTGTTCGACGTGCTCAAATGGCGATCCATGGCATTTAGACGGGGAATTGTCTCCGGGTTTATTTTTAAGAGTAGTTTGAACCGAAGCCCCTTTTACCCCTTCTAGGGTGAGCATTGTTGTATGAGGTTCGGTGTTAGCCGAAGTCCCTTTAGTAAGAAGTTTTGTATGTGAAATCTATATGAGCCGAAGCCCCTTTTACTCCTTTGGAGTAAGCATTGTTTGTATATGAAGACAATCTTGAGCCGAAGCCCCTTTTACTCCTTAGAGCAAGCAATTTAGATCTGGATTGGCCTTACCTTTGGTAGGGTCAATTTAGTTCTATTGGGTTTATCGAATACCAGCGACTTGGTCGAAGCCAATCGCTTTTGATGCAACTTTTTTGGGGAATAGCTCGTTTATATATTTCACACGAGTTATAGTTGGCACCGCCTCATTAAAAACCTCACCCCTTTGGTAAGGGTTCCCTTGTGAGGAAAAGAGTACGGGCCTTTTGAAAAAGGAAATATCTACTCTACTAATTGACTTCGTTTATAGAATACGAAGCCAATTATTACATTATGTTCACAGGTAGTACCTTTGCAGGCTGTCCGCATTCCATGAATGCGGCAGCTCATTGCCTTCTCCATCCCCCAGGTGAAATGATCCTGGTCTGTTACTCTTGACCACTAGGAACGGACCTTCCCGTTTGTTCTGCAACTTTCCCGAAGGCATATTCGGGTTCTTAGCACCCAATCGCCTATCTTTATGTCTTTTCTTACTACTTTCTTGTCTCGCCATTTCCTGGTTTCTTCCTGGTACTTGGAAATGTTCTTCGCTGCTTGCAGCCTATATATTTCTGTGAGGTCTTTGTCTATGGCTTCACTATCTTCGGGTGCTTTCTGTTGAGTGCGAAGCCCCTGATGAAGAATCTCCTCCGGACATACTGCTTCTTCGCCATAAAGCAGTTTGAATGGAGTGAACTGAGTTGCTCTTGAGGTAGATGTGTTGTGAGCCCAGATTACCTTCAGCATTTCTCCTACCCATTTGCCTTTTTTCTTGCAATTTGCAAGGCATTTTCTGATGGCAGTGAAAATGATGCCATTAGCTCTTTCTAGTGCGCCATTGGACTGTGGGTGGTATACTGATACAAATCTTGCCTTCGTCCCGATGGACATGCAGTACTGCCTGAACTCGTCACAGTCAAACTGTTTCCCATTATCCACTGTAATTTCCCTTGGGACTCCAAATCTGCATACAATTTGCTGCCAGAAGAATTTGATAACTGTCTTCGCCGTGATATTTGCAAGTGGCCTTGCCTCAATCCACTTGGTGAAATATTCCACTGCAACTATTGCATATTTGAGGTTTCCTTGAGCCGTGGGGAGGGGACCCACCAAATCGATGCCCCATCTCTGCAATGGCCAGGTTGGAGTTATCAGCTGGACGGCTCCGAAGGTGATTTTCTGGTTGCCGCACATTTTTGACATTCGTCGCAAGTCTTGACTGTATTTGTTGCGTCATTGATGATTGAAGGCCAATAAAACCCTTGTCTCATTGCCTTCCCCACAATTGCCCTCGCTCCAAAGTGAGCTCCGCATAGACCACTGTGTATATCTTGAACTATCTCTCTGCCTTCGCTGATGGAAACGCAGCGAAGCCAAGGAGCTACGACTCCTTTCTTGTACAAGGTGTTGTCGATGATTTGGTATGCTCTTGCTCTCTGCTGCATGGTTTTGAGGTCGTCTTCATCAATTGGTTCGTAATATCCTCTGAGATATGCCATTATGGAAGACCGCCAAATTCTGAATTTATTGCATTGATGAAGTGTGGTTGCTCATCGAGTTCTTTGATCGAAGGCACTGTCAGTGTCTGGAAGAAGATATCGGGTGGCAAATTGTCCCCCTTTGCTGCTGCCTTGGCCAATGCATCAGCTTCTTCATTTTTAGCCCTTGGAATATATTCTATTGTGAAGCCTTTGAACTTCTTCTCCATTGATCGGGCTGTATTTAGGTATTTGATCAGCTCGGGTTGCTTTGCAACGCTTTCTTTTTCAATGTGATCTGCTACCATCTTCGAGTCAGTTTTTACAATAAAGCGCCGAGCCCCCACGCCTTCGCCTTTCTGAGCCCCAATAGGACGGCTTCATATTCAGCAACATTGTTCGTACTTCTGTCGCTATTTTTGCAGAACTCTAGGTTCGCAGCGTATCTCATCTTAACGCCCGAAGGTGATTGCACAATCGCTGCAATGCCAGCTCCTTTGTCCCCCCAAGCGCCATCACAGTGTACTAGCCAGCTTTCTTCTCTGGTCAGAGTTTGTGCCGAAGGCGATGTCCACTCGACTATGAAATCAGCCAAGACTTGCGATTTAACTACTGTTCTTCGCTCGAAGTCGACCACATATTCAGATAGCTCTGCAGCCCAGTTGCGTATTCTTACCGAAGCTTCTTTGTTGCTTAATAACTCTTTTAGGGGTTGATCTGTGAGCACTTTGATGGTGTGGCCCTCAAAATAATGCCTTAACTTCCTGGATGCCATTACCACGGCATAAATCATTTTCTCGATCTCAGTGTAGAACAGCTTCGACCCAGCCAGTGCCTCAGAGACATAGTACACAAGCTGCTGTACATTTCTACCCTCGACCAGCTTCTCCACAATGAGTGCAGCACTGACAGCTGATTGCGAAGCTGCAATGTACAATAGTAAAGGTGCCTTCGGGTCAGGTGTTGTCAGCTTCGTGAGCTGCATCAGATATTGCCTTAGCTCGTGGAAAGCCCTCGATTGTTCTTCTCCCCATTCAAACTTTGATGCATTTCTGAGAGTTGCGAAGAAGGGTAAACTGCGTTCAGCTGCCTTTGCAATAAATCTGTTTAGTGCTGCGATTCTACCAGAGAGTTTCTGCACATCTCTAATGCATTTGGGCTCTTCCATGTTGAGTATTGCATTGATCTTGTCAGGGTTGGCTTCAATTTCATTTGCTGAAACGAGACATCCGAGTATCTTCCCCTTGGTTACTCTGAAGACACATTTTTCTCTAGGTTGAGTCTGAGTCCAGCCTGTCTCATTCTTGCGAAGGCAACTGCCAGGTCTGAGATGTGATCTTGTCTTTTCACACTCTTGACCAAGATGTCATCAACATATGCCAGAATAGTTTTGAAGAGTTCCTCTTTGAATACGGTGCTTGACATGCGACAGAAAGTGGTACCAGCATTGCGAAGCCCCTCGGGCATTCTGATGAAGCAAAAGGTGCCGACTGGAGTGATGAAGCTGGTTTTTGCTTCATCCTCTTTCTTCATCCATATCTGATGATAACCGGAGAAGCAATCTAGCAGAGACATCATCTCACTTGCAGCAGCTTGATCAATGATTTTATCAATTCTTGGGAGAGGGAAATCATCCTTGGGACATGCCTTGTTGAGATCGGTGAAATCGATGCACATTCTCCACTTGCCATTTTTCTTTTTCACAGGCATAGTGTTTGCTAACCACTTGGGATATTGAACTTCGCGTATAACTTTTGCATGGAGCAGCATTTGCACCTCAGCCTTGACTGCACTCACTTTTTCTTCAGACATTTTCCTCAGTTTTTGCTTCTTCGGCCTCATGTCAGGGCTAATTGCGAGTTTGTGTTCAATTATGCTCCTGTCAACACCTGGCAAATCTTTGCTTGACCAAGCGAAGACATCTTTATTGTTTCTCAAGAACTCGATGAGTCTTTCTTCTTCGTCTGGCTCAAGATCTGAGCCGATTATAACTTTTCTGTCGAAGACATCAGGTTGTAGTTGCACTTCTTTTGTTTCTGCAGCACCTTGCATACTGTGGCTGCTTTTGTCAGCAATTGGCTTCTCCTCTGGGTAAATGGGATCACTTTCTTTGAGGACATGAACCTTTCGCTGTCCTGGGGTGTTGGCATACTCAATTCTTCTTGCCTCTGTTTGGTCACCATAGACGGTGATGACCCCTTTGAGAGCTGGCATTTTCATGCATAAGAAAGCTTGCCTTATGATGATGTCGAAGGCGGGGTGTTGGCATACTCAATTCTTCTTGCCTCTGTTTGGTCACCATAGACGGTGATGACCCCTTTGAGAGCTGGCATTTTCATGCATAAGAAAGCTTGCCTTATGATGATGTCGAAGGCATTTATAACTCCCCTGCCGAAGATAACATTGTAGTCGAAGAACATGTCAACGACGTCGAAGGTAATGAACTCTGTTCTTGCATTTGATGTGTCGCCAAAGGATACTGGCAATGTGATTTTCCCCAATGTTGCGGTGCGCTTCCCCCCGAAGCCAACCAAAGGTGTGTCAGATGGCTCCAAGTTATCTGGGTTGATGTTGGTCATCGATCTGAGAGTTTTTGCCAAGATGATATCCGCTGAGCTGCCTGTATCCACCAGCACTTTCCCAATTCTCCAGCCGGCAATATTGGCTTCGATGGACATTGCGTCATTGTGCGGAAAGTTGTGGAGTTTGAGATCTTCTTCAGTGAAGGTAATTGGCATGTGAGACCATTCCGATTTCTTGTATGGACCGTCAACTGAAATGTTGTTGACCTGGTGAAAGTAACTCTTTCTCTGCTTCTTTGTCTCGAAGGCAAGTGAGGATCCTCCAGTTATAGGCATGATGAGGCCATAACTGGGCAATGGGTTTGCTGGGTTGTGATCTTGCTGTTTTTGAGGTGGTGGGGGTGGTGGTGGTAATTCCTCCACCTTGATGTCTTTGTTTGGGATAGGCTGCTGGTTTTGAGGGTAGAATTGTGGGTACATGGCTTGTGGGTAGTAATGCTGGAATGTTTGCGGCGAAGGCAAAAATTGAGTCGCCATCGCAGTTGTGGGATGCACAAAATTTGAGGTTAGGGAGGGATAGACTGGGCAGTAAGGTTGGATAGCTTGGGTTTGTGGTTGGGTTTGGGTGTTTGGGTGCGAAGCCGAAGTTGGCTTCGTTTGGGTTACTTGGATTTTGTCTGCTTTCAGCTTGTCGATGGTTCTTTTGATGTCTCGGCACTGCTCTGTGCCATGGGTATGATTTTTGCCATGGTATTGACAAAACAGCTCTGGTCCCAAAGGTGGACCTCTTCCTCTTCCTCGGCCTCTGCCAGCTCTTCCACCTCTTTGAGTAGGTTCGTTTCTTTGGCTCTAGTATTGATTTTCTGGGTAAGTGGGATTGTTCTGTGGAAGCGAAGGTGGGCTCTCCATATTCATAATGGTTTGGGATGGGTAGTTTTGGTAGTGGTTTTGGCTGTAGTGATGCTGCTTGTTTTGGAAATCATATTGGTTTTTCAGGACGGCTTCTCTGGCAATTCGCATTCAGTTGTCATTGTCGGATCGATAGTATTTTTTGAACTCTTCATAGAGATCTCCAAGGGTTGCTGGTGTTTCCCTTGCAATATGTTGGGCGAAAGGACCTGGCCGAAGCCCCTGTATAGCTGCAAATTTGGCGGCTTCGTCAGGAATATGAGGAGCCTGAGATCTGAGCCCCACAAACCTGCGAAAGTAGTCCTCCAAAGACTCCTTCGGCTGTTGATGTAAGGTTAGCTCTGCATATGATAATGCTTGGTCTCCCATAATGCTGAAATTCTTGATCAACTCTCTTTTCAGATCATACCAGCTGGTGATAGATAATCCTGGAAGCTTGGTGTACCAGTTCATTGTGGTGCCATCGCAGACGATGATGAAAGACTTTGCCAGCACCACATCATCTCCCCCTGCCGAAGCTATTGCAGCTTCATAGCTCATGAGAAATTGCTTGGGGTCGGTGAGGCCATTGTATCTTGGTAGAGAGATAGGCTTGTATGAAGGCGGCCATCTTGCCAATTGAAGACTTTCTGAGAGAGGACAAGTACGATCAATGGTACGTGTATGCAGCACTTGAAAACCAGTTTTCGATGTGGAAATGTGGTTTTTCCCTGCGCTGGCGAAGGCAATTGGGTCGTTGAGTTTGGCTTGGAGTTGAGCAATTTGTTTCTTGGCTTTCTCGAGTTCTTCTCGGAGCTTCACAGCTCTAGAACCAGTGGAGTTCAATCTTCTTTGCTTCGCTTGTCTCAGCTCCTCCAACTGCTTCCTGACCTGCAGCAGCTGGTGTTGCTGTTCTTCCTCTTCCTCCTGCATTTGCTGCTGCAGTTCAAGCTGAGCAGCTTCGAGCTCTCTTTGCTGCTCCAGACGGCGAAGGCAGAGCCTGTCATAATAAATATATTCATAATAAATATATTCATAATAAATATACACTAATAATCTAATTTCCATATACGCTAATAATCTAATTGGCCGATTCATATTTCCAAGAAATAATGTAAATTCTAGATTCATATTTTTATGAATTACATGAAAAATCCTATAATTACACATGCATTCTGAAATTTGATACTATTAAGTAAAGTCAACAAATTTCATTAAATTATCGTAGAAGAATATTTTTATTAAAATTATGAAATCACACA